>JARHVA010006473.1:395000-455000 GCA_037957365.1 Torreya grandis | reverse complement strand
TCTAAATTGAGGGAAGCAACAAGTTTCACCATTTTAGGATTTTCTTCGGCTCCAATATAGATGTCAATTATATTTTCAATTAATAAAGTGGATTCTTCTTATAATTTTTTTGGAAGTGGAAAAATATTAAGTTCCTCCTCAAGATATTATTTATTAGGATTCTCTTCATTTTATATTGTAGAGGATGTAGCTTCATAATCTGATATTTCAGTCAATCAAACTGTACTATTATAGGATGGTGTGGATGAGTAGAAGATATAAGTTCCAAAGTATTTAAAATTATCCTATTGAATTGAAAATACATTATGATATAAAACTAGTATATGATCTCTAATTATGTAAAGTTAGATATGACCTCATCATTTTGAAAATGATCGGTCAAAGGTGGTTGTTGTTAGTCCCATAGGATAAGCTACGGAAAGGCTAATTTGAGGTTCAAAATGACATTATCATGAAATAGGTTGGTGATGGATAATTATTCAAAAAAATATAAATGGAAACAATTTTAGTGTTAATAGATGCTTCCTCAGATGTGGAATAAGAGTCATTATCATAATTTCATATGCTCACACTAGAAGCTTTCAATCCAATACCTTGAAACCCTTCATGTGTTGTAGACATTATAGGTTCGATGAGACCTTGTTCATGGAGACTAGGATCCTATAATTTTTAGTTCATGATATGAAATATAATGGATTTTGGTATAGGATATTGATTATTTTAGAAACATGTATCTAATTAATTACAATAGAGCCAAGATGGGTTTGAATCATTAATTTGTTCTTCAAAAAGGAACCTACCTTCCATGAAATAAGTTTTTCCAATCTTTGAACCACTTGTATTTGTTTTCTATGATGGGGCCTACCAGGATTATTAGGGGACATATGAATTTTTCGTAAATAATGGGCATCATGATTTTCATATTCTCCCATACCTACATCTACAATGGAAAATATAGATGGTGAACATGTAGACTTGGATGTGGATGGTGGATTTACAGATGTTGATGGTTAATTTATGGATGTAGATAGTAACTCATTAGGATTGATATAATTATAAATATTTAGTGGCTCCTCAATAGGTTTATAGGTATCTTCAGTAAATGCTAAATAATTGAAATGATATTATCTCTCTTATAATAGTTTATAATATTGAAAAGGTTAAGGATCACTTAGAATTGTAACTTCCTTACCATCATGAGATAAATTTACACATTGATGGAGGTAGATGGAATGGGATTCATGGAATGGATATATGGCTGACTATGGAGTAGGTTATATGGAAGATATATATCAAGAACATTAATGAGGGTTTATTGAATGACATGCCCCACCATAAGTGGAAGATAAATATTTCCCATCAATTAGCACTCATTATTATTATATGAATTTATAGTAATGGTATTAGGCTCTAGTGTTGTCATAAAATGTCCAAAATTCTTTATCAAACTTAATGTACATAGACTTAGGCCTAACCCATTGTCTATAAACACCTTTTTTACATTATGCTTTCAAATAAAGTATTCTATGTATAGTGTAAAATTATGAGATGAACCCATGGGTGAAATACATGAATGATAAAAAATAACTTGATTATTTGAGGATAAGTGTCTTAAAAATTCTTAAAATTTGGATGGATTGATATTTTATGGAACTTTGGATTCTTGAAAAAAATTATATAAAATGTCTTGATAAGTGGGAGACATCTGGAGAAGGTTCAAAATGGAGCATTGGCCTCATATTTTATAAAGTAGCTCTATGATGTTATATTTTCCTTCAAAAATAAGTGAAGGAACATTTGGAAGGGTAATATTTGCATGCCTTGTGGTGATGGTGCAATCTTGGGTTTTAGTTAAAAGAATAGAAACGTGATGATCTATACAATCAACATGAATAATTATATAATAAAAGGGGTGATTATTTTGGTTGCCATTGTTTATTTGACTTTGATTTTGATTTTGCTTACTACATCCTTGCTCATGATTCCAAAAAGGGATCTTGATATATCCTTAGTTTTTTATTATTTAAAGTTGATGCATCATCCTCTACTACTATATCACCATTATCAATAAAATCTTGGATACACTATTTGAATATCATGAAATGGTTTGTGGAATGAACTTTTATTTTATGGTAGTCACAATATTCATTATCTTTGTACCAATTAGATTTTAGAACATTCTCATCAAAAGGTTTGGTATGGGGGAACTTGATCATGTTTACAATGACCAAATTTCAAAAGATTACACCATATGACATTCCAAAGAATTATCATTTTTAATTTTCTTATCAAGGTTGACCACTTGGTATGGAGATGTTGTTGATAGGTTGGGTGTTTTGAATTTTTTTAACATTAGTTACACCATCTCCAAATATGTTTTTGTTCTTTGTATAGAACATAGGATTTTAATTTTGTTTTGAAGAATAATTATCTTGTATAAAATTTTGATTACATCCTTAGAAACTAAATCTCTTTAAATTTGAACTCATTTTTCTATGATTTCATGAAAGGATGTAGCATAGTGGAGTTGTAATTTAATAGGCCAATTATAAATTAAGATTATTTTTAAATATATATATATATATATATATATATATATATATATATATATATATATATATATATATATATATATATAAGTTTTTTTTGGGAGGTGACCAGAGGAAACAACTTGCTAAAGCATGCCATATTTGTAGGAATGAGGTGAAGGTATCCCCATTGCATTGTTTAGTTTTATATATTTCTAAAATGGTAAACTCATGTTTAACATTATAGGAAAAGTGACGTATAATTTTTTGAAAAAATCCTCAAAGGTTGTGATCGATCATTTAGGTAAGTATAAAAACCATTATAGGGATAAACCTCCTAGATTGCATGGAAAGAGCCTAGATAGATAACCATTACTATAAGTAATGTCCAAAACATACCATATAAAACTCTTTGATATTTTCCCTAGGATCTTAAATTCCTTTATATTTATCAAACTTTGGGGGTTAAAATTGAGAAGGGTACCATCATCATAATAATTTGAAAAGGGTGTGGAATTTTTTTGCAAACTTAAACTATTTACTTTTGGGATAGTTATTGTCTTATAATCCTTGAATCTTATCTTTCATGATTTTCCATTCTTGGATAAATTTTGCATCCTTGTGTGGAAATAGTTGGTTTACATTTAGATTCAAAAGTGGATTGGATGATTGACTTGATTTGGAATTTTTATTTGGATTGTTCATGCTTAAATCTGAATGAACATTCAAATTTAAATTTAGATTCTAATTGATTTAAATTTGAATGTGCATTTGAATAAAGATTTTGATTTCGATTGATTGATTTAAATTCTAATGTGAATTCAAATTAGGATTTATATTTGTTTATTGATTTATTAAAATATTACTTGACATGTTGGATTTAAGCTCAACTATATCCCTTTCTATTTTTTCAACATTATATTCAATAGAAAAGACATGTATTTATTAAGACATTTTGTTTATAACTACCTTACCTTTATCCATGTAAATTTGGGGGACATTTTGGGTTTGGTTTTGGTATAACTCATAAGGGATTTTTTAATGCATAGAAAATTAGTAGATGTTCCTTACTCTTGGATGGGATGTGTGAATTATTTCATTGCAATTAAGAGTGATAAATCCATGGGATCAAAATCCAAAGGAAACTTGGCTCCTAAACCCAAAAGTTACAACAAGACCCCATTTTTATTTTTTAGGAGATAGTCTATGATTTGAGATGGTGTATTTTTATGCAATGTGACTTCATGGGTATACTCATTTTGGTAGGGTTACTCATCATCAACATTGTCATTGATCTCAATATTATGTTCTTGGTTTCCAAATTGGAAAGGGTCATTTATAAAATTTGTTCTCAAAATTCAAGATTATTTAATAAGGCCATTTGTATTATGATATGAGACATTGATTTGAAGGTTTGACTCAAAAATAATAAAACTTAAGAAGAAATTGAAAGTATAAATGTTTGACAAAAAGTTTTTGGATTTTGGAATTCCTTTCTTGATTTATGATTTTGATTTTTAAATAATTTAAACTTGGTTTTAAAACACAAAAAATTCAAGTATGTGGTCTTAATGAGGAGGTAAAATGAAACAAAAAAACAACAAAGCTCTATTTTAACAAAAAATAAATATACAAGTCACATAAAAGGTTAAAAATTAGGAAAATGACTTGTAAAATCTAATATATACTAAATCATCCATTGGAAAGTATTAGCCTAATATTTTAGATGACTAATTATAGAGGTATAACCATACCTATAACCTACCTAACCCTATTTTGAGGTGAAGTTGAGAGTAACTTCCTAGAGCTAACCACTTATTGATGCACTATAATTCAAATGGATAAAATGACTATGCTATGATTAAATTTTTTACAATTTTATCAAAAATAGAGTCCTTGATATACCTTTTGGTATATTGAGGCCTAGGATCATGGAAAATGTTTATTTAATAGAGATACACAAATGGGTCTAATATTAATATGCCCAATCCAACCATGAGATTTTAGTAGGTTGATGTTGGAAAAATTGAAGTTAGAGGTTAGTGTTGAAATATTAGGTATTATAGCATGGAATCCCCTCACATCAAAGTATGATTAAAAAACATAACTACTTAGGCAATTGAAACAATGGGTCTTCAATAATTATTCTCCATTAGTATATGGCGATTTTATTACCATGTGGTGGTGAAATCTATGGTCGTTAGAACCCATAAAAACATAAAAAAGAGATTGTTACTTGTATCTAATTTATATGTATCATCACTAATACACCAAGGATATAACATATACAGAAGTGTAACTTAGATGACAAAAAGTCACTAAAATTATTTTTAATTTTCAAGCATCATCACTAATGTGATGCTACTGAAAGATCATACATAACCCTATGTGATATAAATAGAAAAATCTTTAAATTAAAAGTTATTGTGATTTAATTACTATTTGATTAATTAAATCAAACTTGAAATATAAATAAAATTAGTAAAAACAAAACAAAATAAATTTTTAGTTTAATTTTTTGATTCTTTAACAAGTGATCTTAAAAATTATTTATAGTTTGCATACAAAGGTATTGGCAATCCAAAGAACCTGCAAGTTAGCTAAACTATTAATAAAAAACCATACAAAATTAAAAGTTAGAAAAATTAGAAAAAAAAAACAAAAAAAAAAATAACAACAATAAATTTGATAATATGTCCTAAAATATGATATGGGTTTGCATGAAATTTTGAGAGGTTATTTTTAGTGTTAATTAAAACAAACCTGCTTAACATTATAAAAAGTATAGATTGGAAAAAAAAATTATTTCCATTTTAATATTTGTATTTTTTTAATTTAAAAAAACTAAAACAAGTCAAAAAATTTATGATATTTCATAAACTAAATTTTAGTGAGAATCCCTTTCTTGATATCCCTCCTCAACATGATCCATCAAGAATTACTACCTTTTCTATTGAGGACATTAGATGTGAAGTATTTTCCTAGTTTTCATTGAAGATAGATGAGATATTAGCTACATTTTGCATCTAAATTCGTAGAGACTTCTTAGATGTTTAGGATAATATGTGTGGGAAAATATATCAATAATTATGAGCACATACATGGTGTTATTATATTTTCATTTGGGTTGGAAGTTTCCTAAAACTTTATCTTTATCTCTTTGTTATATCATTTGACATTGTGTTAAATTATTATTTATCTTACATGGTGATGTTGATTTTTAACTTTATATTGCTTATTATGTCATTTATGATTGACTATGGATGTCTTATTTATCATTGATTTCTTCCTCTTTCTTGAGTTTCTTTCTTAAAAACTCCCTTATTCTATTTTCATGATTTTTTTCTTTCGTATCTCTATATACATGGATAATTATTATTGTGACTTGGTTATACAAACCTTATTCCTTTTGGTCATTACTTATATACCATGTGATTAGTTAGAAAATAATTCATCTCATTATACTTTCCTCTTACCAGTCCACTTTGGATCTCCATTATTTCCTTTATTCCTTTACATAAACTAAACATATACATGTTTGAGATTTGAGATAATATGTTGGTTCATTGTTAAGCTTATGTGTCCTAGTTAGCCTTATCTTTGGTTCCTTTAGCCAAAGCCCATAGCTCATTCATGTGTATCACTATATATCTCATGATTGGTCATTCTAAGTATATATGGAGGAGGAATATTAAAAAATCCATCAAAATATTCAAAATCCAAATCATTTAACAAAAGACAATGCTCTAAAAGGCAAAAACATTCAAAATTCTTAAAAGTCAGTTCACACTAAAAGATATGATTTAAAGCACATCTCCTTATTATAGTCAAATATCAAACTCTAAAGTTGGACCCATAGTTGATACAAGGTACATTGGGATGTGTTAGGTTAGTAGATTAGAAAAAGAGACTAAAATAATCTTTTAGTGATACCTACTTTCTCACGGAAGTACCCAATCTTCATAGCAGACTGACAACTTTATAAGGGGTCTTGAGTAATAGGGAACACATCAAGGGAAGGTAGGTCCATTTTTATTTTCTTATATTAATCTACCTTCATGATTTTATAGTTTTATGATGCTTATTGGCATACACAACTTTGTATCTATTGAAAACATGTTTCCTTTACACATTGATGGTCACTAGTCACTTAGTGTCTTCTCATGTCCTTAGTATGACTCTTGTCTCCTAAAGGTATTCTCATAAGATGCCTAAGTTATGATTTTTACATTCTCATTTTCACTCACTATAATCCTAATATTTCCCCTTGATTAACATTTCTTTATTCTCTAATCACTCCCCTAGGGATTCCATTTGTGAGTTGTATTGTAAGACCATGGATAGGACCTAGCCTTCCTCACAAATTACCATCACTTAGCATTTCTATTAAAAATACATTTTTATCAAATTTTACCATTTTTTTCACCTCATTAATGATATTTTTTTGAGTTCCAATGTAAGACCATAGATAAAACCTGGCGTTCCTAACAAAATTTTTCAATATTACATGTTATAACAAAATTGCATGTGTCAAATATGAGATAATATTTGATTTATTATGAAGTTACACATCATTGACATGATTTTCAGCTTGATTTAATATGTTTTATACTTTCTTCATTACTCTTTCACTTTTATCTTCTTAATTTCCAATTGCATGTAAGAATCTAGCCATTTTTTTTTATTTTTTCATACTTCCCAACTTGAATTAGTGTCATAAATTTAAGCCCAACTTTTGCCAATTTTATTTTTCTTTTATACTTCCCAACATGATCTAGTATGATTGATTGACTTAATTGATTTGTTTTTATACCATTACTTTTCATGTGCTTTTCATTTTATTTCATTATTTTCATACTTCCCAATGTGATTTAGTGTGATTTTACTTGTTTTAAATTGGTGCCAAAATCTCTTTTTCATGGTTTAAAAACAAATTTTTACCATCTTGTTTACCACCCTTTGGTTTCTTATACTTAGTCATTTTTTTGTTATTACACATTTCCCAACATGAAATAGTGTGTAGTATATTTTTGATTGATTATACTTAGCCAAATATTTTTTGCCTATTTCTTTTTAACCATGCATGTGTCCTACATAATGCTAGAAAAGAAAACATGACTCATACATTTCCAATAGCATATACAAAAAAAGATAAATACATGTGCTAGAAATAAATATATCCAAGCATCCACAACCACACCCATAATACAAACACATAAGATCAAAATCCAAATTCCAAAAGGATATATATATATATATATATATATATATATATATATATATATATATGATACAAATTACAACCAAATACATCACCCCATCTCTATAGCTCATGTCTATCCTATTTTTCTCATGGCCTAACCATACTACCCATATATGCCTCAAACTATCCCTTCTAAATAGTACACTATAAAGAGGTTTTACAAGATTTCATACCTATCACATATCCCTATAGGTTGGCCACTTGCGCCTGTACCTATAATACCTAGGCATGTACTTGGGTCAGCCAAGTCATGGTAGCCATATGTGTGGCCCTCTATTGAGACAAATCTTACAATGCTTGTGCCTCTCCCACTCCTACCCTTGTTGGTGGTTGTGTCTCCTACCTACGTGCTCATACTCACCTCATATCCTCTCATACTAGTTTAAACCAACTACTTGGGGTAGACACTATCATAAGATACTCTAGTGTCTATAGGTCATATGGTGTCAATGCCTCATCAAAAATCTCATGGAGTGCTCCCATAATCTAGGATCCCCATCTGGCCTCTTCCTCCACATGGTCTAAAAAAATAAAATAAATAGATATATCTCAAAAATATATATATCTATATCAAATAACTTAAGCAAATTTCAAACCATCTATTATTACTTGTTTGTGTGTTACATATCACCATCTCCCTATCTATGTAACCATCAAGCATTGTCTCTCCATTAGAACATCCTCCAAATACCTAATCTATAGGTCACTACCCAAAATTAAATCATAGAGTCACCACTCATGACTATCTTAGGATATGCTTATGTGGTCTATCTATCACCTAACTCTATCCTAGCCCACTTGATGGGTCATCTAGGATGGCTACTATCACTGCTCTCTCTTGCTATAGATGCCTTTATCGATGATGCATCTAAGATGGTCTTTTATCCTCCTATTATGATGTTAGTAGTTACACCTCTATCACTCCTATATCCACATCTATCACCTCTCTTTCATCTACCCATCATGCCTAATATGTCTATAGTCTCTCACACCATGGTTTAATTACTAGCCCAATAACTAATGTCCTTAATTATCCTCTCCCCCTTAGGTCTCTAATGTGATTGGAAAAAAATGTGGGCACCACTAGAATCACATTTGGGTGAGGGAGTCGTATATGTCCTAGTACATGCACCTCTAGATGTAGTTCCATATACCAGACATAGTGGCTTATAATCTTTATCCATACCAATGTTGGTTCCGTTATCTCCCAGCTTGGCCATACCAAATAAATTTGCCCATAAGGATGCCACATAATGCCCACTTGTCTCACTAGCTATAGTGATATCATGTGGGGCACAACCCATGCTACTTGATCTTACCAACACTATTATACTTGAGGTAACCTATCATCGACCATATGGGGTGACCCAACTGGCTGATACATAAGGAATCTCTCAATATCTATGCACTCAACAATATAATAGGCCATATAGACATTTAACCTCTGGATAACATGTCATATATAAGTTATTTCCAAATGATAGAACCTAAGCCATACAAAACCCCATGCTCCAATATAGTCTAGCATAAGGCTATCACATATAATGGTACCCTGCCATTCGAGTTATGCCACAACACCCATATTATCATAAGTCATATCACCACCTTCTAGATATTAAAAATCTAATAAGTATAAACATTAAACAAGCTAAATCTTAATCTAAGATATATCCTCTTTGATCCTACCACCCCTATGGCTAAGGCTCTCCTCTCCTCCTATCGATTTGGTACTCTTATGACCATGCTCGTACCTAATATAGGTAGTCCAAAGATAACATGGACATCCTTTAGGGTGATACCCACCTCTATGGCATCCCCATCCACCTCCCACCTAAAAATATTAGTAAACCATTCCTAGGCTCCCAAGAACATGATTATCAAATTTAAACTCATTACAATCCTACACATCTATATAATCCCTCATAGACTTAATGCAATCAATCTCACTTTATCCCAGATTGAAAATCGCTCCAAGAGGTTTGGGAGCCATGCCACGTGCACCAAGCACCAAAAAATTAGATACCCCTACAACCATAAAATAATAAAATATGTATTAGATCCTCCATGTCACTTATAAGAAAAGCACATTCTTTTCAAAATTTCAATAAAAACAAGCCTAATGTGCCATAATCTATCCATTTCTAATTAAATTAACCTATTTTTAGCCTAATCATCCATTTTAGCCTCAGTCAATGATTTTGGGCCTTTCTATCACTCTTTTATCCTATTTCATGCATTTTCATACTATTTTAGTCACTTAGTCAAACACTAGGATGACCAAAATTTCTTCATTTTGACCAAGTTGACTTAACAAACTAATTTGACCCTTTACTTTTCCCCCCTTAGTATTAAGTCTGTAGAGTAGATTTTTCTACTAGGTCAATAGTCATGTACTAAGTCGATAGTCTAGAAAATCAACTAAGTCAGCAATATGGATTTAGGAAACTTTCAACCTATTAGGTTGACTAGGTTGACCTAGTTGTTTTTGCCTATTAACCCTTTACATTATTAGTAATAAATGCCTTTAGGTAGTTATTACTCAGATCCCTTCAATCCAATTTCCCCCCTTGGTTTTTCCTACCTTTAAAAACTTTTTAGGTTCATTTTGATTCCTAGAATTTCTTTAAAATAAAAATTTCTTAATTTCAATAAAATATTTAAAAACAAGTTTGAAATTCTCAATTACCTACTTGTGTTACACCCATTACTACCACTGGGAGTCCCTCTCATCTCGGCTCTCCTCTCCTCACCATACTAGCTAGTTTGGTCTCTTAGAGCTCTATTTATCTCACAAATAAGTCAAAAATAACAAAATGACTTCCATTTCACCGTATTTAAACTTAATTTTCATAATTCTTTACCTTTTAACTATTTTTGTCAGATTCCTTATTTTGTTGAATATCTTTGTTTTTACTAACTCATTTTTTAAACCATAAAATGTTATGGAATAATGATGATGTAGATATTATTATCCACTATTATATACATATCTTCAATTTTTTTTTAATTTTTGCCTATTTTTTTCACTAATCTCTATAGGTTCACCCAATGTTCTTCACACTAGATGCCTTCATTTCTCTTTCAGTCTCCTTCTTTATCTATAGTAATAATGTAAGTAAAGTTATGGGTTTTTAAAAAATTTCCTTTCATTTATCTTATTTAATCTTTACTAATTTTTACTTAGCATCAACATTATGTGAAAATCATGTTCTATTCCCAAAGCACCATCCCATGTTGCACTCACATGACACATGATGAGATTAGAGTGGGGCATATGTATACACATAATATTTTAAATTTTTTATCACTTACTAAAAATTTGTATCTTGTAGGAACCCATTGAGTCTCAATCTCTCTAAGTACACACCTTAAAGGGTGCACTAGGAAAGGGATGGGGAGACCATTAGTGATTCACAAGATTTTTGTCCCTTTTTCCACTTGTTATCTACACTCTTATCTCCTAAAAATAATTTACCTAAGATTAGCCTCTTATTTTCAACCTCCTCCAGTCATTTTCCATCTTCATTTATCCTATCCCTAACCTAAATACCATTTCAATAATTTTAAGACTATGTCAGTTGTGTCAACCTTGGATTATTTTGATAATTAGCCTACATTACTAACTTAGTTCATTTTCAACATGGTTCATTATCAAAAATAGTACTAGGTTGATTAGGTTGACCCTATCAGCCAATTTTTTTGAAAGGGCTTAGGGTTAGATCTGACTAAATATATAAGTTTATTTTACTATTATTTAGAGAAGAGAAGAAGAATCAAGAGTTATTGTGCATTTAATTATCCACCATTCTACTTGAGAAACAAGCTTCGGGTTTCATACTTTTTTTAGAGATATGAATCTTATCTTGTGGAGTAGTCTTTTGGATACATTGATAGGTTGTGTATCCTATAAATCATTTGTATTTATCATCCTTACATACTGTTGATGCAATGGATTGCACTCAGGGCAGGAGGCTGAGCTCCTACCTTTCCACACGCAAAAATGGAAACTCCCCTCTCGCCTATGGGACCAGAGAAGCTAGAGGGGAGAGTTTATAGAAGAGGGCTAGTTCCCTCTGATGTATCTCTTAGGCCCTAGTTTCTCGTACTACTAACAAATAAAATGAAACAAGGTGGGGGGATGAAAAGGGAGAGAGAGATGCTAAAAATAGAACCTAAGACTAAAAATGAAAAGGTGATACACCAAAAAAGTGTGATCCACTCAGGCCCGAACATACACTTTTCATCAAGAAGAAGTGCCCATAAACTTCATCTGATGTGGGAAAATTCTTTTGTGTTAGTGAGTCAGGGGTCTATGGAGATACAGGGAGGAAGGAACTATCAAAGGTGTTTAGAGACACACTTTGACAGCCTATTCACAGGCACCTACACTCCTCTAGGGACAATTTTGGCAAACCTGCAAAAGAGAAAATCACAATGCACTAGACATGATGAAGTCATTCTATGAAAAGCATCAAAGATAATGACTTGACACAAAATAAAACATAGAAATATGTGTGAGTGTAAGTCCAGATGGAGGTAAAAATGCTAAGTCTTGATTGAAGGTAAAATCTCGCAGAGCTCTGCCTTACAAGCCTGAGAGATTTTGGGGTAGAGTTTTGCCTTAAGGCTAAGAGAATGGATCTTTTCAAATGAGAAATTTTCAATATATATAAAGAGGAAGAGAACTTGGTGCTACTTGGGAAATATTTTGGTGCTCTTTTTTTCAATTTAGCCATATGCATTCTGAACCTTGGGAAGAGGAAGCTGTCTGATTGTCAGCTCCTACTTTGACTTTGACATTCCATCTTAATGTAAAGAACATGGCCACCTCTTTTCTATAACCAGACTGCTATTTGTCCCCTCATAAATACTAGCTAGAGAAAATAGGTCATGCCATTCATCTGGAAATAACTCACCTCCTGCTTTGTCTCTTTATGATTTTTTAGCCCTCAGGGGCGATCTTCTAGCGGGTCACTACATTCCTTGGGCTCTTTACATGGTTGGTGCTTAGGTAGTTAAAAACAAATGGCTATTTCACTGTGTTAATTTTGAAATTCACACAGCTCTCACCCAATGGCTAGTCCATCTCCTTAAAATTGATGGATTTCAGGATGTCACCATCCTTGGCAAGATCCGTCGGGTCTTTTCTGTGGGGTTTTTCTGCTTCACAGGCTTTTGTTTCACAGGTCTTTTACTTCAGGCCTTTTCCCATGAACAAAAAGTCTATGAGAATTGGACACTTTGACTTTACCTAAATTCCTTTAGGCCCTTTAAACTATAGCCTCCCCCAAATTTCTTCAAGCTTTTTTGTCTGAAGGAATTCCTTCAGACAAAAAGTCTGAAAGAATTCAACCTCAAACAAAATTTTGAACTTACCCTTTGACTACCTTTGAGAAGCTCCTTGCCCTCTACAAGGGCTCTTTGACTTACAAACTACCCTCCACAAGGGCACCTTCCCTTCAAATTTGGGATGCCTCATTGAACTAACCCATTGAACCATTCGCTTGAACCACTCATTGAACCAGTTTAACGGTTCAATGTTGTGTGCCAAGCCCTTCAATGAACCAACCCCTTTGAACCACTCACACTTGAACTAAATAATTGAACCAACACATTAAACTAGTTTGTTGAACCAGTTCAACAGTTCAAAACTACATACTGAGCCCCTTGAACTGAGCTTGTTGAACCGTTTGATGAACCCACCAATTGAACCAATTGAGGAACCAAGTGGTTGAGCCAAATGTTGAACCAAGGCTGATGAATAGATTTGTTGAACCTACCGATGAACCTAAAGTTTCTAATTTTTTTGATGAACCTGAAGCCATTGAATGAAGGCCTTGAAATTTGCCAATGAACATAAAAATTAAACCAATGGCATTGAACTTTCCAATTGAACCAAGGCATTGAACTGGTTCAATGGTTCAACACTGCCAACCTTCCTTGTGAATTTCTAGATAAAAGTATGAAGAAACCTTGTAAAACCCAAAACTTTCTCTGGAACTGATTCTTCCACGTCTGTAGAAACCTCATTACTGAGTTCATAGAAATCCAAGCTCTACAAAGTCCATAGATTTTCCACCTGAAGAATCCATAGATTTAGACATGTAGAGTCCATAGATTTTCCACCTATAGAGTCGATAGATTTAGACCTGTAGAGTCCATAGATTTTCTTGGACTTGTGTAAAATCAAAAAATGAAATGACCTAGAATATCAGGGGGAAAAGGGGACAAAAATTTAGCCTATTGGGCAAAAAATGGTTAATAAATTAGTGACTCCCAGGGGAAGCATGCCTGATATGCTTAAAGACTAGTTTCCTTATAGTCCATTAGGCACAGAGTTAGATGCAGCTTAAACAAAGATCAAAAATAGCCCCAAAATATCTAAGAATCAAACATGAATATTTTTAACCCACACACAAAGGAAAACACACACAAGGATAAAAACTCTACCTATGAAAACTACACTTAGGGAAAGTAGGAAAATAAATTCAAAGCAAACTACTATATACAACTAACTAGGTACATCTGCTTCCCTCCTAGTTCAAAGGGAAAACTTCTCAAGTCCCCTTCCTAGCAAGAATACTTATGGTGCCAGGAAAGTAGTTGAATGAATAAGAGATTTGGTGACCTCTTTCATGTCACTTGGATTGGCTTGTATCCGAGTGGATCAGATTCAAACATGCTTCCAACATATACGTACTCTATTTTTTCCTAGAAGCTTGTTGAATGCTAGTCCTTCATGCTGGTGCATTTCACCAAGAAATCAATGGTTGTTGGCTCATCACCATAAGCCCTTTGATCTGTACAGTCCCTTTGCAATGCATAATGGTCTGACCCATTTCCTTTTGCTTCATTGAAGACTCTGTCAGACTCATCCTCTGCTTCCTCTTGGCCTTTTTGAAGAAGGGTGACAGTGGTGATGTCTAGAGTGGAATCACAAACTGATTGCTCATCCTATAGAACATCAACTCTCTATTCAAAACTTTCTTCTTCAAGGCTTTCCTCAAGGAAGATAAACCTCTCCTTTTCCTCCTAAAAAACTAGGTTCAAAGATATCTATCTAGTCCTCCTCCAACTCAGGCTCCTCTATGTAGTCATCCTCCTCATTGAAGCAACAAGGAAGTTCATCAAACAAAGGGGGAGAGAGCTCACCATGCTTAAGCTCCTCCTCATATTGCTGGAACATCTGCATGTATGCATGCCCTACATCTTCTCCATTTCTGATGAGGTCTTCACAAGGAGTATCGATGATGATTTCTTCTTCATCATCACTCATGATAGCCTCCTAAAGAGATGAATATTGGATCTCCTGCTCCTCACTCACCTCCTATAGAATATGTTCCTCTTTGAGAAGGGATGAAGTGGAAAAACTATGTGGAAGGGGAGGCAGTCCTTGAGCTAGAATTGAATGATCCTCCTCCTTCCACTTGGTCAGCACTTCATCTATATCAGGTGTGGCCTGATAGCTCTCTTGGAAGTGTGTAGATGGGGTGTGTTCAAACATAGAATGTGCCATTGGGTCTGAACCATTCATCACACATTGACTGAGGAATCTCTCTTTGGATTCCAACTCTACAATTCTCCTAGCCATATCCTCTTGGAAGAACCTTTCCTAGAGGTCATCAACATCATCATGAGTAGGGGCAGCCTCATCTTCTTCAAGGTTTTGAGAAAAACCTTTCTTCTCCTCCTTCCTGCCCCATGATTCTACTATTTTTCCTTAGTTTAGGATCTCAGAATTGGAATTTTTCTCCTGTGAACAAGCAAAAACTTTGTTTTCTCCAAGGTCCTAGGGCTCCTTCACAAGGTTTAGAAGTTTTATCTCTCTTTCATGAAGCAGTCCCATCCCAGCCTCTAAATATTCAATTTGCTTAGTTAGATTATCCTGAAAGAGTATTTCTTGGAGGTCACTAGCATCATCCTCTTGAAGGATTTAGGCTAGTTCCTAGCATTCCTTCCTCCAACTTGGAATCTACACATCATGTTGAAAGACTTTAGGAAGTTGAGGAATGCTAGGAAGAGACTGTTGATGCACCAAAAGAGTCTCTAAAAGAGGGATGTGCTAGCTCATGGTATTCCCCCCAATGGAAGATTCACAATATAAGGAATTAAGAAGATTGATCTCCATGGGGGGTTGCTCTGATGCCCTTTGATGTTGGAAAGCTAGGTGCACAAGATTGAGAGCAGATGCATCAGATGACCTGGAGTGAGCAAGTGTTATCTGATAGAAAGGCTTTAGTGCACAAGAGGGGGCTTTCTTTAGAATAGGAGGGGGAACATAAGGCTAATTACCTTGAATAAATGGATTTCTCCATTTTTATACCTCCTCCTCCATGGATTGCTAGGCCTAAGCTTGCCTAAACCAACACTCCTCTCTATACATCAGCTCCTGCTAATATCCGTACTACTCCTCTAGTCTATCAATCTCCAAGGCCACTTCCCTTATCATTGCAGGGCAACTAGGAGAGCTACTTACGGGGATTCCCTAAATATTTTGAGTTTGATCGAAGCCATATGAAGGAACACAAGACCCATGATTTTGTGCATAGGAATTATACATATAAAAAAGTGATTTCTAATGGCACAAGGCTGCTTAACCAGCTAATTCAACTGAGAGTCACCATTGGTGTTGATGCAAAATCCTCCAAAGGCTAGTTGGTTAAAGAACAAACCAAAAATTCTTCAACTCTTTGGATAAAACCTATCTAATTAGGTCCCACCAGGCATGCCAAAACTATTGACATAGTGGATTGCACTTGGGGTAGGAGGTCGAGCTCCTATCTTTCCACACACAATAATGGAAACTCCCCTCTCATGTGTGGGACTAACAAAGCTAGAGGGAAGAGTCTCTAGAAAAGGGCTAGCTCCATCTGATGTATCTCTTAGGCCCTAGTTTCTCTTAATGCTAACAAATAAAATGAAAAAAGGGAGGAGATGAAAAGGGAGAGAGAGATGCTAAAAATAGAACCTAAGCCTAAAAATGAAAAGGTGATACACCAAAAAAGTGTGATCCACTCAGGCCAAAACATACACTTTTCACTGAGAAGAAGTGCCCATACACTTCATATGATGTGGGAAAAATCTTATGTGTTAGTGAGTCAAGGGTCCATGGATATATAGGGAGGAAGGAACTATCAAAGGTGTTTTGAGACACACTTTAACAGCCTATTCACAGGCACCTACACTCCTCTAGGGACACTTCTGGCAAACCTGCAAAAGAGAAACTCACAATGCACTAGACATGCTGAAGTCATTCTATGAAAAACATCAAAGACAATGACTTGAAACAAAAGAAAACATAGACATATGCATGAGTGCAATTCCAAATGGAGGTAAAATGCTAAGTCTTGATTGAAGGTAAAATCTGGTAGAGCTCTGCCTTACAAGCCTGAGATATTTTGGGGTAGAGTTTTGCCTTAAGGCTAAGAGAATGGATCTTTTCAAATGAGAAATTTTCAATATATAGAAAGAGGAAGAGAACTTGGCACTTCCTGGGAAATATTTTGGCACTCTTTTTTGCAATCTAGCCATGTGCGTTTTGAACCTTGGGAAGAGGAAGTTGTCTGATTGTCAGCTCCTACTTTGACTTTGACATTCCATCTTAATGTAAAGAACATGGCCACCTCTTTTCTACAACCAGACTACTATTTATCCCCACATAAATGCCAGTAGGAGAAACCAAGGCCTAAGAGATACATCAAAGGGAGCTAGCCCTCTTCTAGAGACTCTCCCCTCTAACTTCACCGGTCCCACATCCAAGAGGGGAATTTCCATTGTTGTGTGTGGAAAGGCAGGAGCTCAGCCTCCTGCCCTAGGTAAAATCCACTGTGTCAACACATACCACAACAACCTATTGTAAAGGACCTTGGCCAAGGGAGAGATTAGGCTTGGTGGGTTTGTATTCAAAGGTAAATATTTCTAAATTTATTTCTCCTTTGTAAGAGTAGATATATATGAATTTTTACTTCTCTTCCATGCACTAGGATTTTGTATACTTTGACATGACTATATGTCTTCTATACATGTTTATTTTTTTTATTTATTACCCCAAATTTATACCACAAGATTTGGTGAGCACTAGATTATACTTTTACTTTAGTTGTTATTAGTTTAGTGAATCTAAAACATATAATTATCTTAGAGTTATTATGTGATTATGCTTTATTAGAGGCTTTGAAACCCTCCCAAGCATGGTTTATGGTGGTAATAGATCCCCTAATCAAGTCTAGCAGATCCCCATATTGATCATGTTCTTGATTATCTAATGTGTCCCTAATCAGAAGTGTATGGTATGATCTATCTTCTTTGATTTAGGGTTGATTTATAAACATGATGCATTTTTGATTATATACATTCTGGTGAACCCAATATGAATCTAACCCTCATAGTTTTTATTTCATGTTTATCATTATTTTGTCATTTTATTTCTCCATATTTATGATATTGGGTCAATAGTGTCCATATATCTCTAACTTTTATGCATAGGTTTAACATACAGTCACATCAATACAACTCTTTTCTATTTTTTAAAGTTTTTAATTAGGTACAAGCTATTAGGTCAACTTTCTCAACACAGTATACTTTTAGACTTATATATTAGACCACTAGGTTGACTCTATCAACTCTATACATTTATATAATTCTAAAAAATACACTAGGTTGACCCTATCAGTATAGTAAATTTTACTAGTTTTTATTAGATAGGGAACTACAAAATAGGTTGACCCATTCAACACAATTGGCAAAATTTGCAAGTATAAATTAGGGTAATTCAATAGTAGTCTCATTTTCCTCTACATAATCCAACCCACCAAGATTCCTTTCTAGCCTTCTCTACAATTTTTATTATTCATTATAGTTATATTTTTCATAGTTTACAGTCTTTAAAACTACCCTTATATAATTAACTAGGGTGACCCTATTGTTGTAGTTCTATATTTTGTATTCTATCTAGAAAACTAGGTTGACACTATTGATTTAGATATTTTTTAGACCCTTGATTTTATAGTATAGTAGTGACACTATCAACTCTATTCTATAATTTATGTATACACTATCACCTAAAACAACACTGTACTATGTTTCAAAGTTGGGATTAACACTTATATGCTAGTAATTAGCTCACACTTTCATTTCTTATTGCTTGCATGCTTAGGATAGATCACATAGTCTAATTAGGTTGTTTTTAATATACATTTAGTTTCACTCTTTTATCTTTCATGCACACACTACCAAATTATAGAATCTTAAAAATCATTTTAATAATTGTCTACCCAAGGCCCACCTACTTGGATTTCATCACTAAGGGGGAAGCTGACTTGGTTTTCTAGCCAAGTATAAACATATGGTTAATAGTATATATTGGCTAAACAAATGACAACCTTATCACTATGGTGTGTAAAGTGAGGGGGTAGGACCTAATGCCAAGCTAGTACCATTTCTAATATAGATCCCTTTTAGCCTAAAATATCTTGAAACCATCCATAGATTGCTTTCTACTTCATTCATTATAACCAATTTCCTATCACACTTAAAATCATACTTTAATTATCTAATAACATTCAAGATGACCACTTCGTTAGCTTTTACTTTCCAATTTGATTTCTTGCTCTTTGCTCAATTATATGCTATATTGTAAAAGCTTTCATTAGCCAACATTGGTGTAAGGTTTTTTGCTTTGTGCCTTAATTAGATCAACCTCATTGACCCAATTTATTGTGTGTTTCCTTTCATCTCTTGCTTTTAAAATTACATGTAATTTTTTTCCTATTTAAGTACACTATCATTCTTCTCAGCATAGTCTCTTACAAACTATTTATTTCTTCCCTATTTTTAGTTCTAGGTCGACCTTGTTGATTCTATACACTTTTTTAGCTCCTATTTCTAGTTCTAGGTCAACCTTGTTGATTTTATACACTTTTTTAGCTTCTATTTCTAGTACTATGTTGACCTTGTTAACTCTATAAAATTTTTAGACCCTATTTTCTATACTAGGTTGACCCAGTTGACTTTGTATAGTTTTTTCCACTTCCTATTTCCTTGTTTTTGAATCACTCTTTCCTTGTTTACTCCATCATGAAATTCCTATTCTAAGACAACACTAAGTTGAATTTAATAGACATGATGAGTCTTACCAACCTTCATAGGGTCTCCCATAAGCATCTTAGGGACCCTCTCCTAGATGCAAGCAATGTTCATATAGCCACTCAAACAATAAACTATGGGACCCCTCCTCATTCCACTACATTTTATAATCCTCTTCTCAATTGAAGATCAGCCTGAATTAGAGTATACCTATGAAATGCTCTATTTTATCTCTAAATTTCCTCAACATCAAGGAAAATATCCTTCTAAAATTTACCAGATCATGATTAGTGGTCAAATTGAAGATCCCCATTCACCTTTTCCCATGTCATCACATGGATTTAGGGAGGCTAGTTTCTTTACTTCTCAACCTTTTCCTTCTATTTTTACCCCTTCTCATACCAAGACTTATTCTTCTTTGAATTATTCTACCTCCGTGCCTAATATCTCCATTACCATGGTCTGTTCTAAATCTAGTGGGCCTCTTCTAAGATCAACTCTCCTTAACTCTTCCACTAGTTCATCCTTTTCTACCCATGGTAATCATTCTTCTATTACTTCCTCTTCTCATCCCTCTACTAGTCCATATTTTTCTACACAAGCAAATTTTTCCACTTGTACCTCAAATTATAATAGTTCTTCTCAAGCTCCTACCAATACCAATAGTGGTACCTAAGCCACTAATTCTAATTCTAATAATAATAATGTAGCTCAAACATATCAACTCTTATTAATAATTCTTAATAAAATGAATAATTTTCAAGCTCATAATATAAATAAAATATTGAGAATGCAAAACCACCTTCTCCATCATCAAACACACCCTCAACAAATGCTTTGGGGCACACATAATCAAAATGTTACCCCACATCCTCTTTAAGATGCCCATGGTAATCTCATCCCTCAACCTCTTTTTGTCAATAAGATAGTCAAGCATCTTTAAAATGATCCTCTTACATCTCAAATTTCTATAATTAATATAGGAGGTATCACCCCTACCATTTATTACAATGGGTCAACTGATATTACTCTTCATCTCAAAACATTTAAAAATCAATATAAAGAGTGTGTCAAATTAAATACCTATGCTAATACCAAGCTAGTCCAAAACCCTCATAGGTTATGCCTTATATTGGTACAACCAACTTAAAATTCATTATATTACTAGTTTGAAAAATTTAGTAAATGCTCTAATCCAAGAGTTACAAACTAGTGATCTTTTTGAGAATACCTTGACCCATTTTATAAATTGTAATCAACTTAAAAATGAAAGTTCCCAATCTTTTATTAAAATGTGGAAAACATTATCCAACAAATGTGAAAATAACATGGTTGATGATAATATTTTCCATCTCTTTACCAATGCCCTCTTTCACAAGTTGTAATACCAGGTCCACACTCTCTCTCTCTACATATTTTGGAGGAGGCCATTTACTAAGAAAAATGTCAAGATTTCATTATGCATCAACTCAAGCCACCTGAACCTTCTATGGGTACTCACATCTTACTAAAAATTAAGAATCATCATACAACCAATGATAGTGTCATGGATTCTTATGATACCATTCACACCATTCAAGCTATTGTTCCTAACCAATCTTTAGAACTAGTTCCCCCTTATCGATAATTCACCAATCCTAATTTATCTTCACCTAATAACATCAATGTTCAAAAAATTTTATCTTTAGCTAAATTACTTAAACTTTTACTTAGGCCTCTTCCATGAGAACTTGATCCTACTCGACTTATGAAATATTCGTATGATACTGATAAATTTTGTTGGTTTCACACTAGTTGGGGTCATTCTCATGAGACTTGTAGATAGTTTCACAATTTGTCTATGGATTTTCTTCTTGGTCCTAATTTTTATCATGATTATATCATTCAAAATGCTAACAAGCCTATGACATTGATTTCAAATTTAATGAAACAAATACTAAATCTCAAACTTTGAATCAAAATAATGCTCATTTGGCCATCTATAAAGACTCTCTTCCCTCACCAAGATAACAAAAATAATCCAACCCCTTCTACCAACAATGTTGAAAGTCTTATTGACCCAACTCCTAAAGAGAATGTGGTTAATATGACTAATATGAAAAGGGTAGTTACTTTCATTGATATTCAACCCATCTACACCCCTCTATTGTCTCACACATCTCATGTTATCTAGGATTCTTATCCAAATCAAATGAGTTGGGGAAAGATGACCTTATAAGTTTTGATGAACCAATTCCAACTCATCCCTTGGATAACACTTCTCATTCTATTTCTATCATCCCTCTATATTATTTACCTAATACTAATGATAATCAAGATTATATTAACACCTATTCTAACACTTCTCAAAACCAACCTACATCAACTAATTCCTCTTCTCAGTATAATTTAAAAACTTATTCTAAACCTTTTACCTCTTATATACACAAATTCCAATGTAATTTGGCCCTTCCTTTCAAGGACCTTATTCCACACTATGCACTTCTCTCTAAATTTTTTCTATTATGGGTTATAATGATTGGGATCCCATCACTTAGCTCACTAATCTCCCATCAAAAATCTAATTTATTGAGACTATGAGGACCTCTATAAATAATTAAAACCATCTTATGTAGCTTTTATTTGAAATGAGCATCCCTCATCCTCCCCTAGTAATTCATGAACCACCCTTATCTAGATCTGAAGATAACATATTGAAACAATGCGAAGAGATGCCCATACATCTTGAAAAAATAATGGACACTTCTTGTTCCATCAAATTTCCCATTGATTCCATGATTCCTGATGAGATTTTGATTCATGTGGATGATCCTCCTCTATTCATTAGTGTCTAAATTGGTGATATCCAAGTCAGGCATGCCTTGATTGATGAAGGTTCCAAAACTTGTGTTACCTTTCTCAATTTTATCAAAACCCTTGGATATTCTAAATACAATCTAAAATCCACATGGAACCCATGTCAAGGAAATGATCAAAGGAAAATGCCTCTTTTAGGTTTTGTGTGGCTTCCCATTACCTTCCCACCTACCACCATTCATGTGAAAGTGATGATATTGAACTTTATTTTACCTTATAACATTCTTCTTGGTAGGCTATGGACTCATCATATGTGATCTGTTACTTTTTTTTCCTACTAATGTATTAAATTTTTCATAATGGATCCATCTATAGGATTCAAGGTGACACTAACCCTTGAAATTTTGAATAATTCCAAGACCACAATTTTTTTAATATTCTTACTCTTTAACCTTTGTCTAGTGTTACATTTCATGAGTCTCAACAATTTAAATTTCTCATAAATTCCACTTGAGGTTATAATGTTCATCCTAAACTCATTGATAATATTCATCTTAACCTCCTAGATTTTAATGATGATGAGCTTAATGAGATCAATCTCAAGATTAAAAATTTATATCTCTCACCTCATCTCATCTCTTAGACTTCTACTTCTTTGTAGCCTTGTTCTCATCAACCTCCCTATGATGACATCCTCATTGTTTTAATTAAGACTTGGCATTCTATTAATCACACATCACTAGAAAATAACATCATACTTACATGTTTCATTTATATTCATACACCAGATTATGATGATGGTTATACCTTAGATGATCTATTCCTAGGTGGTTTGGTACATGACCATGATGATGAGATTATCCATTATCATTCTTTATTACTTCAGTGTTTTAGTATCTCTTCTCTTAGTGTTTTAGTATCCATTATTTTTCCTCTTTGTTTTAAGATAGAGATTGTGTGGATGCCTTCAATTTATGAATAAATTCTTAGGATTATGCTTATATATCATGCTATGTTCGATCCCTATTACTTTGCTAAGTACCATGACCCCCATAGCCTATTTATCTCTGATATGTGTGTAACTCTCCTTTAGCCTTTTATACACCCTACCATCCTTTATTATAGCTTACTTTTAATCCCATTCCCACATCCACTTTAGTTGATTCTATTCTTGATTTTTATCCCATTGCTCCTTCTATCAAGCCTAGTCTAGTCCCTTTACCACCACCACCTTCTCTTGATGATGGTTTACTTCCTTTACCATAGATGGCTCTATTTCCTACCAAATGGGATGATGAGCCTTACTAATCTCCTTCCGTTTTTGTTAAAACTTCCTACTATGAGTAATTATACAAAGACACTTGATAGGCATATATGTTACTTCCATGGCATAGATAACCATGAATCCACACATTATCACAAACTATGATAATATATTGACACTTTGCATCCTTACACCCCTCAGCCCTCAAACAAATCCATACCTCTTTCAAAGGTACTACCTAAGTATGGAGATATTTATTATCTTTAGCATCAATATGTCACCCATCACACTGATTATTACCATATCCTTCAAAAACACCTTAAAGATCACCTTTTAACTATTTTTACACCTTCTACTATTCCTCCCATAGGTCATTCCTGTAAGAAGGCTCCCCCTTATTCTCCCATGGTTCCACCTCCTATGGTTCCATATCCTCTTATGGTCCCTTCTTCACCTCTTGTTCCTCTACCCATGAATCCTTCACCCATGAACCTTCCCTCACCTGTGAGTCCCCTACCCATGGATCCTTCCCACCAAAAATATATATGTATATGTATATCTATATCTATATATGTATGTATGTATGTATTTTTGCAACCTATAAATGTGCAATATCATGATATAGATATATGTACTTGTGCTTCATGTATTAATGATAATTTAATTATGCATCATTATATTATTTATAATGGGCACATGCCCATTATTATCTTGTGTAAAATGGGTTTAATTGATAATATTTTTAATATATTGTGAATAATGGGGATCTTACCATTCTACATAATATAAAAATATTATAAATTAATCCCATTCTACATAAGATAAAGATATTTGACATGTAGAATGGGAAATTTTCCATTGCATATGACATCAACATAATAATATTGGCCTCTTAAAAATAAAACAATATTCTTATCTTTTATAGAAGGGGCACATGCTAGTTCAACAAAATCTACTAAGAATATTATCAATTAATCCCATTTTGTAGCACAAGATATGAATATTTAATATTATCAATTAATCCCATTATGTAATAAAAGATAGAAATATTAAATATTATCAATTATTCCCATTATGTAACACAAGATAGGACCAAAAATATTATATTATGTAGAATGGTTACATGCCCATTTTACACAAGATATGAATAATATTATCAATTATGCCCATTCTATAACACAATTTTGAGGAGACTATTCAATGGAGTACTGAACATAAAAGTACATAATGAAATGTTACAATGATATTGTAGAATCATACATCTACATATGTCATTCATGGTATCAATTGTACCTCATTAAATCTCACATAGAAGACCATAAATGTATATCCATGAGAAAAATATGTGTATGTTGATCTTTTGTATTGTATATAGTCTTCATAGTGAACTATATGGAGATGATTCTAATATATCAAACTGATCATGATATAGACATATGTACTTATGCTTCATGTATTAATGTGAATTTAATAATGCATCATTATTTGTATTAAGTGTTAGTTTTAGTTTTATTCATGATTAATTAAGGAAATGTATATTAATATAAATTAAAAGCTAATTATCCATGTATACATCATCACTATATTATACATTAAACTACAAACTCACAACTTGACAAAGGGGTTATGTTAAAATAAGATAGGATCAATATTATTATCTTTTTTAGAGTGGGAACATGGCCATATTACATAAGATATTAAGAATATTATTAATTGGACCCATAATGTAACACAAGATAGGATCAATATTCTTATCTTACTTAGAATGGATATTCTCAATTCCTAATGTTTTTAAAATCCTTTCTTATGATATTTTTAGAATATACATTCTCATTCTTATGTTTATTGGTCACTATCAATTATGTCCATTCTACATAATCAATGAAGGCCATTCTACACAAGATAAGATCAACATTATTATATTATGTTAAGCCTACTATTCATAATATAAGATCAATATTATTATTTTATTCTTATTCAATTAAAACAAAAAAAGTCATAATTTTATCTCTATATAATGGTAAAAATCTATTAAATTTATTCATATTTAATTTTTATATTAATTTAAAGGTTTACATGGCTAAATTTGGGGGACATTTTGGGTTTGGTTTTGGTAGAACTCATAAGGGATTTTTTAATGCATAGAAAATTAGTAGATGTTCCTTACTCTTGGATGGGATGTGTGACTTATTTCATTGCAGTTAAGAGTGATAAATCCATGGGATCAAAATCCAAAGGAAACTTGGCTCCTAAACCCAAAAGTTACAACAAGACCCCATTTTTATTTTTTAAGAGATAGTCTATGATTTGAGATGGTGTATTTTTATGCAATGTGACTTCATGAGTATACTCATTTTGGTAGGGTTACTCATCATCAACATTGTCATTGATCTCAATATTATGTTCTTGGTTTCCAAATTGGAAAGGGTCATTTCTAAAATTTGTTCTCAAAATTAAAGATTATTTAATGAGGCCATTTGTATTATGATATGAGACATTGATTTGAAGGTTTGACTCAAAAATAATAAAACTTAAGAAGAAATTGAAAGTATAAATGTTTGACAAAAAGATTTTGGATTTTGGAATTCCTTTCTTGATTTATGATTTTGATTTTTAAATACTTTGAACTTGGTTTTAAAACACACAAAATTCAAGTATGTGGTCTTAATGAGGAGGTAAAATTAAACAACAAAACAAGCAAGCTCTATTTTAACAAAAAATAAATATACAAGTCACATAAAAGGTTAAAAATTAGGAAAAATGACTTGTAAAATATAATATATACTAAATCATCCATTGGAAAGTATTAGCCTAATATTTTAGATGACTAATTACAGAGGTATAACCATACCTATAACCTACCTAATGCTATTTTGAGGTGAAGTTGAGAGTAACTTCCTAGAGCTAACCACTTATTGATGCACTATAACTCAAATGGATAAAATGACTATGCTATGATTAATTTTTTTATAATTTTATCAAAAATAGAGTCCTTGATATAACTTTTGGTATATTGAGGCCTAGGATCATGGAAAATGTTGATTTAATAGAGATACACAAATGGGTCTAATATTAATATGCCCAATCCAACCATGAGATTTTAGTAGGTTGATGTTGGAAAAATTGAAGTTAGAGGTTAGTGTTGAAATATCCATATCAAAGTATGATTAAAACACATAACTACTTAGGCAATTGAAACAATGGGTCTTCAATAATTATTCTCCTTTAGTACATGGGGATTTTCTTACCATGTGGTGGTGAAATCTATGGTCGTTAGAACCCATAAAAACATAAAAAAGAGACTGTTACTTGTATCTAATTTATATGTATCATCACTAATACACCAAGGAAATAACATATATAGAAGTGTAACTTATATGACAAAAAGTCACTAAAATTATTTTTAATTTTCAACTATCATCACTAATGTGATGCTACTGAAAGATCATACATAACCCTATGTGATATAAATAGAAAAATATTTAAAATAAAAGTAAATGTGATTTAAGTACTATTTTATTAATTAAATCAAACTTGAAATATAAATAAAATTAGTAAAAACAAAACAAAATAAATTTTTAGTTTAATTTTTTTATTCTTTGGCAAGTGATCTTAAAAATTATTTATAGTTTGTATGCAAAGGCATTGGCAATCCAAAGAACCTGCAAGTTAGCTAAACTATTAATAAAAAACCATACAAAATTAAAAGTTAGAAAAATTAGAAAATAAAAACAAAAACAAAAATAACAACAATAAATTTGATAATATGTCTTAAAATATGATATGGGTTTGCATGAAATTTTGAGAGGTTATTTTTAGTGTTAATTAAAACAAAACTGCTTAACATTATAAAAAGTATAGATTGGAAAAAAAAATTATTTCCATTTTAATATTTGTATTTTTTTAATTTAAAAAAACTAAAACAAGTCAAAAAATTTATGATATTTCATAAACTAAATTTTAGTGAGAATCCCTTTCTTGATATCCCTCCTCAACATGATCCATCAAGAATTACTACCTTTTCTGTTTAGGACATTAGATGTGAAGTATTTTCCTAGTTTTCATTGAAGATAGATGAGATATTAGCTACATTTTGCATCTAAATTCGTAGAGACTTCTTAGATGTTTAGGATAATATGTGTGGTAAAATATATCAATAATTATGAGCACATACATGGTGTTATTATATTTTCATTTTTGGTTGGAAGTGTTCTAAAACTTTATCTTTATCTCTTTGTTATATCATTTGACATTGTGTTAAATTTTTATTTATCTTACATGGTGATGTTGATTTTTAACTTTATATTGCTTATAATGTCATTTATGATTGACTATGGATGTCTTATTTATCATTGATTTCTTCCTCTTTCTTGAGTTTCTTTCTTAAAAACTCCCTTATTCTATTTTCATGATTTTTTTCTTTCGTATGTCTATATACACGGATAATTATTATTGTGACTTGGTTATACAAACCCTGTTCCTTTTGGTCATTACTTATATACCATGTGATTAGTTAGAAAATAATTCATCTCATTATACTTTCCTCTTACCAGTCCACTTTGGATCTCCATTATTTCCTTTATTCCTTTACATAAACTAAACATATACATGGTTGAGATTTGAGATAATATGTTGGTTCATTGTTAAGCTTAAGTGTCCTATTTATCCTTATCTTTGGTTCCTTTAGCCAAAGCCCATAGCTCATTCATGTGTATCACTATATATCTCATGATTGGTCATTCTAAGTATATATGGAGGAGGACTATTTAAAAATACATCAAAATATTCAAAATCCAAATAATTTAACAAAATACAATGCTCTAAAAGGCAAAAACATTCAAAATTCTTAAAAGTCAGATCACACTAAAAGATGTGATTTAAAAAGATGTGATTTAAAGCACATCTCCTTATTATAGTCAAATATCAAACTCTAAAGTTGGACCCATAGTTTATACAAGGTACATTGGGATGTGGTAGGTTAGTATATTAGAAAAAGAGACTAAAATAATCTTTTAGTGATACCTACTTTCTCACGGAAGTACCCAATCTTCATAGTAGACTGACAACATTATAAGGTGTCTTGAGTAACAGGTAACACATCATGGGAATGTAGGTCCATTTTTATTTTCTTATATGAATCTACCTTCATGATTTGATATTTGTATGATGCTTATTGGCATACACAACTTTGTATCTATTGAAAACATGTTTCCTTTACACATTGATGGTCACTAGTCACTTAGTGTCTTCTCATGTCCTTAGTATGACTCCTGTCTCCTAAAGGTATTCTCATAAGATGCCTAAGTTATGATTTTTACATTCTCTTTTTCACTCACTATAATCCTAATATTTCCCCTTGATAAATATTTCTTTATTCACTAATCACTCCCCTAGGGATTCCATTTGTGAGTTGCATTGTAAGACCATGGATAGGACCTAGCCTTCCTCACAAATTACCATCATTTAGCATTTCTATTAAAAATCCATTTTTTATCAAATTTTACCATTTTTTCACCTCATTAATGATATTTTTTTTAGTTCCAATGTAAGACCATAGATAAAACCTGGCCTTCCTAACAAATTTTTTCAATATTACATGTTATAACAAAATTACATGTGTCAAATATGAGATAAGATTTGATTGATTATGAAGTTACACATCATTGACATGCTTTTCAGCTTGATTTAATATGTTTTATACTTACTTCATTACTCTTTCACTTTTATCTTCTTAATTTCCAATTGCATGTAAGTATCTAGCCATTTTTTTTTTTCATACTTCCCAGCTTGAATTAGTGTCATAAATTTAAGCCCAACTTTTGCCAATTTTATTTTTCTTTTATACTTCCCAACATGATTTAGTATGATTGATTGACTTAATTGATTTGTTTTTATACCATTACTTTTCATGTGCTTTTCATTTTATTTCATTATTTTCATACTTCGCAATGTGATTTAGTGTGATTTTACTTGTTTTAAATTGGTGCCAAAATCTCTTTTTCATGGTTTAAAAACAAATTTTTACCATCTTGTTTACCACCCTTTGGTTTCTTATACTTAGTCATTTTTTTGTTATTACACATTTCCCAACATGAAATAGTGTGTAGTATATTTTTGATTGATTATACTTAGCCAAATATTTTTTGCCTATTTCTTTTTAACCATGCATGTGTCCTACATAATGCTAGAAAAGAAAACATGACTCATACATTTCCTATAGCATATACAAAAAAAGATAAATACATGTGCTAGAAATAAATATATCCAAGCATCCACAACCACATCCATAATACAAACACATAAGATCAACATCCAAATTCCAAAAGGATATGTATATATATATATATATATATATATTATAATTTGATACAAATTACAACCAAATACATCACCCCATCTCTATAGCTCATGTCTATCCTATTTATCTCATGGCCTAACCATACTACCCATATATGCCTCAAACTATCTGCTCTAAATAGTACACTATAAAGAGGTTTTACAAGATTTCATACGTATCACATATCCCTATAGGTTGGCCACCTGGGCCTGTACCTATATGACCTAGGCATGTACTTGGGTCAGCCAGGTCATGGTAGCCATATGTGTGGCCCTCTATTGAGCCAAATCTTACAATGTTTGTGCCTCTCCCACTCCTACCCTTGTTGGTGGTTGTGTCTCCTCCCTACGTGCTCATACTCACCTCATATCCTCTCATACTAGTTTAAACCAACTACTTGGGGTAGACACTATCATAAGATACTCTAGTGTCTATAGGTCATATGGTGTCAATGCCTCATCAAAAATATCATGGAGTGCTCCCATAATATAGGATCCCCATCTGGCCTCTTCCTCCACAAGGTCTAAAAAAATAAAATAAATAGATATTAGGTCATAGATATATCTCAAAAATATATATATCTATATCAAATAACTTAAGCAAATTTCAAACCATCTATTATTACTTGTTTGTGTGTTACATATCACCATCTCCCTATCTATGTAACCATCAAGCATTGTCTCTCCATTAGAACATCCTCCAAATACCTAATCTATAGGTCACTACCCAAAATTAAATCATAGAGTCACCACTCATGCCTATCTTAGGATATGCTTATGTGGTCTATCTATCACCTAACTCTATCCTAGCCCACTTGATGGGTCATCTACGATGACTACTATCACTGCTCTCTCTTGTTATCGATGCCTTTATCGATGATGCATCTAAGATGGTCATTTATCCTCCTATTATGGTGTTAGTAGTTACACCTCTATCACTCTTATATCCACATCTATCACCTCTCTTTCATCTACCCATCATGCCTAATATGTCTATAGTCTCTCACACCATGGTTTGATTACTAGCCCAATAACTAATGTCCTTAATTATCCTCTCCCCCTTAGGTCTCTCATGTGATTGGAAAAAAATGTGGGCACCACTATCATCAAATTTGGGTGAGGGAGTCCTATATGTCCTAGTACATGCACCTCTAGATGTAGTTCCATCTACCAGGCATAGTGGCTTATAATCTTTATCCATACCAATGTTGGTGTCGTTATCTCCCAGCTTGGCCATACCAAATAAATTTGCCCATAAGGATGCCACATAATGCCCACTTGTCTCACTAGATATAGTGATATCATGTGGGGCATAACCCATGCTACTTGATCTTACCAACACTATTATACGTGAGGTAACCTATCATCGACCATATGGGGTGACCCAACTGGCTGATACATAAGGAATCTCTCAATATCTATGCACTCAACAATAAAATAGGCCATATAGACATTTACCCTTTGGATAACATGTCATATATAAGTTATTCCCAAATGATAGAACCTAAGTCATACAAAACCCCATGCTCCAATATAGTCTAGTATAAGGCTATCACATATAATGGTACCCTGCCATTTGAGTTATGCCACAACACCCATATTATCATAAGCCATATCACCACCTTCTAGATATTAAAAATCTAATAAGTATAAACATTAAACAAGCTAAATATTAATCTAAGATATATCCTCTTTGATCTTATCACCCCTATGGCTAAGGCTCTCCTCTCCTCCTATCCATTTGGTACTCCTATGACCATGCTCGTACCTACTATAGGTAGTCCAAAGATAACATGGACATCCTTTAGGGTGATACCCACCTCTATGGCATCCCCATCCACCTCCAACCTAAAAATATTAGTAAACCATTCCTAGGCTCCCAATAACACGATTATCAAATTTAAACTCATTACAATCCTACACATCTATATAATCCCTCATAGACTTAATGCAATCAATCTCACTTTATCCCAGATTGACAATCACTCCAAGAGGTTTGGGAGCCATGCCACGTGCACCAAGCACCAAAAATTAGATACCCCTACAACCATAAAATAATAAAAAATGTATTAGATCCTCCATGTCACTTATAATAAAAACACATTCTTTTCAAAATTTCAATAAAAACAAGCCTAATGTGCCATAATCTATCCATTTCTAATTAAATTAACCTATTTTTAGCCTAATCATCCATTTTATCCTCAGTCAATGATTTTGGGCCTTTCTATCACTCTTTTATCCTATTTCATGCATTTTCATACTATTTTAGTCACTTAGTCAAACACTAGGATGACCAAAATTTCTTCATTTTGACCAAGTTGATTTAACAAACTAATTTGACCCTTTACTTTTCCCCCCTTAGTATTAAGTCTGTAGAGTAGATTTTTTTACTAGGTCAATAGTCATGTACTAAGTCGATAGTCTAGAAAATCAACTAAGTCAGCAATATGGATTTAGGAAACTTTCAACCTATTAGGTTGACTAGGTTGACCTAGTTGTTTTTGCCTATTAACCCTTTACATTATTAGTAATAAATGCCTTTAGGTAGTTATTACTCAGATCCCTTCAATCCAATTTCCCCCCTTGGTTTTTCCTGCCTTTAAAAACTTTTTAGGTTCATTTTGATTCCTAGAATTTCTTTAAAATAAAAATTTCTTAATTTCATTAAAATATTAAAAAACAAGTTTGAAATTCTCAATTACCTACTTGTGTTACACCCATTACTACCACTGGGAGTCCCTCTCATCTCGGCTCTCCTCTCCTGATCATACTAGCTAGTTTGGTCTCTTAGAGCTCTATTTACCTCACAAATAAGTCAAAAATAACAAAATGACTTCCCTTTCACCCTATTTAAACTTAATTTTCATAATTCTTTACCTTTTAACTATTTTTGTCAGATTCCTTATTTTGTTGAATATCTTTGTTTTTACTAACTCATTTTTTAAACCATAAAATGTTATGGAATAATGATGATGTAGATATTATTTTCCACTACTATATACATATCTTCCAATTTTTTTTAATTTTTGGCTATTTTTTTCACTAATCTCTATAGGTTTACCCAATGTTCTTCACACTAGATGCCTTCATTTCTCTTACAGTCTCCTTCTTTATCTAAAGTAATAAGGTAAGTAAAGTTATGGGTTTTTAAAAATTTTCCTTTAATTTATCTTATTTTATCTTTAATACATTTTACTTATCATCAACATTATGTGAAAATCATGTTCTATTCCCAAAGCACCATCCCATGTTGCACTCACATGACACATGATGAGATTAGAGCGGGGCATATGCATACACATAATATTTTAAAATTTTTATCACTTACTAAAAATTTGTATCTTGTAGGAACCCATTGAGTCTCAATCTCTCTAAGTACACACCTTAAAGGGTGCACTAGGAAAGGGATGGGGAGACCATTAGTGATTCACAAGATTGTTGTCCCTTTTTCCACTTGTTATCTACACTCTTATCTCCTAAAAAGAATTTACCTAAGATTAGCCTCTTATTTTCACCCTCCTCCAGTCATTTTCCATCTTCATTTATCCTATCCCTAACCTAAATACCATTTCAATAATTTTAAGACTATGTCAGTTGTGTCAACCTTGTATTATTTTGATAATTAGCCTACATTACTAACTTAGTTCATTTTCAGCATGGTTCATTATCAAAAATAGTACTAGGTTGATTAGGTTGACCCTATCAGCCAATTTTTTTGAAAGGGCTTAGGGTTAGATCTACCTATATATATAGGTTTATTTTACTATTATTTAGAGAAGAGAAGAAGAATCAAGAGTTATTGTGCATTTAATTATCCACCATTCTACTTGAGGAACAAGCTTAGGGTTTCATACTTTTTTTGGAGATATGAATCTTATCTTGTGGAGTAGTCTTTTGGATACATTGATAGGTTGTGTATCCTATAAATCATTTGTATTTATCATCCTTACATACTATTGATGTAGTGGATTGCACTCAGGGTAGGAGGCCGAGGTCTTGCCTTTCCACACGTAACAATGGAAAATCCCCTCTCGCCTCTGGGACCGAAGAAGCTGGAGGGGAGAGTTTATAGAAGAGGGCTAGTTCCCTTTGATGTATCTCTTAGGCCCTAGTTTATCCTACTGCTAACAAATAAAATGAAACAAGGTGGGGGAATGAAAAGGGAGAGAGAGATGCTAAAAATAGAACCTAAGACTAAAAATGAAAAGGTGATACACCAAAAAAGTGTGATCCACTTAGGCCCGAACATACACTTTTCATCAGGAAGAAGTGCCCATAAACTTCATCTGATGTGGGAAAACTCTTTTGTGTCAGTGAGTCAAGGGTCTATGGAGATACAGGGAGGAAGGAACTATCAAAGGTGTTTAGAGACACACTTTGACAACCTATTCACAGGCACCTACACTCCTCTATGGACACTTCTGACAAACCTGCAAAAGAGAAAATCACAATGCACTAGACATGATGAAGTCATTATATGAAAAGCATCAAAGATAATGACTTGACATAAAAGAAAACATAGACATATGTGTGAGTGTAAGTCCAGATGGAGGTAAAAATGCTAAGTCTTGATTGAAGGTAAAATCTCGCAGAGCTCTGCCTTACAAGCCTGAGAGATTTTGGGGTAGAGTTTTGCCTTAAGGCTAAGAGAATGGATCTTTTCAAATGATAAATTTTCAATATATATAAAGAGGAAGAGAACTCGATGCTTCTTGGGAAATATTTTGGTGCTCTTTTTTTCAATTTAGCCATATGGGTTTTGAACCTTGGGAAGAGGAAGCTGTCTGATTGTCAGCTCCTACTTTGACTTTGACATTCCATCTTAATGTAAAGAACATGGCCACCTCTTTTCTATAACCAGATTGCTCTTTGTCCCCTCATAAATACCAGCTAGAGAAAATAGGTCATGCCACTCATCTGGCAATAACTCACCTCCTACTTTGTCTCTTTATGCTTTTTTAGCCCTCAGGCACGATCTTCTAGCAGGTCACTACATTCCTTGGGCTCTTTACATGGTTGGTGCTCAGGTAGTTCAAAACAAATAGCTATTTCACTATGTTAATTTTGACATTCACACAACTGTCACCCAATGGCTAGTCCATATCCTTAAAATTGATGGCTTTCAAGATGTCACCATCCTTGGTAAGATCCGTCGTGTCTTTTCTGTGGGGTTTTTCTGCTTTGTAGGCTTTTATTTTGCAGGTCTTTTACTTTGGGCCTTTTCCCATGAACAAAAAGTCTATGGGAATTGGCCACTTTGACTTTACCTAAATTCCTTTAGGCCCTTTGAACTATAGCCTCCCCCAAATTTCTTCAGGATTTTTTGTCTGAAGGAATTCCTTCAGATAAAAAGTTTGAAAGAATTTGGCCTCAAAAATAATTTTGAACTTACCCTTCGACTACCTTTGAGAAGCTCCTTGCCCTCTGCAAGGGCTCTTTGACTTAGAAAATACCCTCCATAAGGGCACCTTCCCTTCAACTTTGGGATGCTTCATTGAACCAACCCATTGAACCATTCGCTTGAACCACTCATTGGACCAGTTCAACGGTTCAATGCTGCATGCCAAGCCCTTCATTGAACCAACCCCTTTGAACCACTCACACTTGAATTGAATGATTGAACCAACACGTTGAAATAGTTTGTTGAATTGGTTCAACACTTCAAAACTACACATCGAGCCCCTTGAACTAATCTCATTGAACTGTTTGATGAACCCACCTATTGAACCAAGTGATGAACCAAGTGGTTGAACCAAATGTTGAACCAAGGCTGATGAATAGATTTGTTGAACCTGACGATGAACCTAAAGTTGCTAAATTTTTTGATGAACCTGAAACCACTTAACCAAGGCCTTGAAATTTTTTGATGAACTTAAACATTAAACCAATGGCATTGAACTTGCCGATTGAACCAAGGCATTGAACTAGTTCAATGGTTCAATGGTTCAACACTGCCAACCTTCCTTGTGAATTTATAGATAAAAGTCTAAAGAAACCTTGTAAAACCCAACACTTTCTCTGGAACTGATTCTTCATGTGCCAAAAGACTAACTTGTAGAGTCCGTAGAAACCTCATTACTGAGTTTGTAGAAATCCAAGCTCTGAAAAGTCCATAGATTTTCCACTTGCAGAATCCATAGATTTAGACCTGTAGAGTCCATAGATTTTCCACCTGCAGAGTCCATAGATTTAGACCTGCAGAGTTCATAGATTTTCTTGGACTTGTGTAAAATCAAAAAATGAAATGGCCTAGAATAGTAGGGGGAAAAGGGAACCAAATTTTAGCCTATTGGGCAAAAAATGGTCAACAAATTAGTGACTCCCAAGGGAAGCATGCCTGCTATGCTTAAAGACAAGTTGCCTTATAGTCCATTAGGCATAGAGTTAGATGCAGATTAAACAAAGATCAGCAATAGCCCTAAAAGATCTAAGAATCAAACATGAAACTTTTTACCCCACACATAAAGGAAAACACACACAAGGCTAAAAACACTACCTATGCAAACTGCACTTAGGGAAAGCAGGAAAAGAAATTGAAAGCAAACTACTATTTACAACTAACTAGGTACATCTGCTTCCCTCCTAGATCAAAGGGAAAACATTTCAAGTCCCCTTCCTGGTAAGAAGACTTATGGTGCCAGGCAAGTAGCTGAATGAAAAAGAGATTTGGTGACCTCTTGCCTGTCACCTAGATTGGCTTGTATCCGAGTGGATCAGATTCAAACATACTTCCAACATATACATACTCTATTTTTTCTTAGAAGCTTGTTGAATGCTGGTCCTTCATGCTAGTACATTTCACCAAGAAATCAATGGTTGCTAGCTCATCACCACAAGCCCTTTGATCTGTACAGTCCCTCTGTAATGCATCATGGTTTGACCCATTTCCTTTTGCTTCATTGAAGACTCTGTCAGACTCATCCTCTACTTCCTCTTGGCCTTTTTGAAGAAGGGTGACTGTGGTGATGTCTGGAATGGAATCACAAACTGATTGCTCATCCTACAGAACATCAACTCTCTATTCAAAACTTTCTTCTTCAAGGCTTTCCTCAAGGAAGACAGACCTCTCCTTTTCCTCCTAAAAAACTAGAACTTCTAGATGTTCAAAGATATCTATCTGGTCCTCCTCCAACTCAGGCTCCTATATGTAGTCATCCTCCTCATTGAAGCAACAAGGAAGTTCATCAAACAAAGGGGGAGAGAGCTCACCATGCTTAAGCTCCTCCTCATATTGTTGGAACATCTGCATGTATGCATGCCCTACATCTTCTCCATTGCTGATGAGGTCTTCACAAGGAGTATCGATGATGATTTCTTCTTCATCGTCACTCATGATAGCCTCCTAAAGAGTTGAAAATTAGATCTCCTGCTCCTCACTCACCTCCTGTAGAATATATTCCTCCTTGAGAAGAGATGAAGTGGAAAAACTGTGTGGAAAGGGAGGCAGTCCTTGAGCTAGAATCAAATGATTCTCCTCTTTCCACTTGGTCAACACTTCATCTATATCAGGTGTGGCCTGATAGCTCTCTTGGAAGTGTGTAGATGGGGTGTGTTCAGACATAGAATGTGCCATTGGGTCTGAACCATTCATCACACATTGACTGAGGAATCTCTCTCTGGATTCCAACTCTACAATTCTCCTAGCCATATCCTCTTGGAAGAACCTTTCCTAGAGGTCATCAACATCATCATGAGTAGGGGTAGCCTCATCTTCTTCAAGGTTTTGAGAAAAACATTTCTTCTCCTCCTTCCTGCCCCATGATTCTACTATTTTTCCTTAGTTTAGGATCTCAGAATTGGAATTTTTATCTTGTGAACAAGCAACAACTTTGTTTTCTCTAAGGTCCTAGGGCTCCTTCACAAGGTCTAGAAGTTTTATCTCTCTTTCATGAAGCAGTCCCATCCTAGCCTCTAAATATTTAATTTTCTTGGCTAGATTATCCTAAAAGAGTCTTTCTTGGAGGTCACTAGCATCATCCTCTTTAAGGCTCTGGGTTAGTTCCTGGCATTCCTTCCTCTAACTTGGAATCTGTACATCATGTTGAAAGACTTTGGGAAGTTGAGGAATGCTAGGAAGAGACTGTTGATGCACCAGAAGAGTCTCTAAAAGAGGGATGTGCTGGCTCATGGTATTCCCCCCAATGGAAGATTCACAATATAAGGAATTAAGAAGATTGATCTCCATGGGGGGTTGCTTTGATGCCCTTTGATGTTGGAAAGCCAGGTGCACGAGATTGAGAGCAGATGCATCAGATGACCTGGAGTGAGCAAGTGATATCTGATAGGAAGGATTTGGTGCATAAGAGGGGGCTTTCTTCAGAATAGGAGGGGGCACATAAGGCTAACTACCTTAAATGGATTTCTCCATTTTTATACCTCCTCCTCCATGGATTACAAGGCCTAAGCTTGCCTAAACAAACACTCCTCTCTATACATCAGCTCTTGTTGATATCCATACCACTCCTCTAGTCTGTCAATCTCCAAGGCCACTTCCCTTATCATTGTAGGGAAACTAGGAAAGCTACTTGGGGGGATTCCCTAAATATTTTGAGTTTGATCAAAGCCATATGAAGGAACACAAGACCCATGATTTTGTGCATAGGAATTATACATGCAAAAAAGTGATTTCTGATGGCACAAGGCTGCTTAACTAGCTGATTCAACTCAGAGTCACCATTGGTGTTGATGCAAAAGCCTCCAAAGGCTAGTTGGTTGAAGAACACACCAAAAATTCTTCAAATCTTTGGATAAAACCTATCTTATTGGTCCCACTAGGCATGCCAAAACTATTGACATAGTGGATTGCACTTGGGGTAGGAGGCTGAGCTCCTGCCTTTCCACACACAACAATGGAAACTCCGCTCTCACGTGTGGGACCAACAAAGTTAGAGGGAAGAGTCTCTAGAAAAGGGCTAGCTCCATCTGACGTATCTCTTAGGCCCTAGTTTCTCCTACTGCTAACAAATAAAATGAAAAAAGGGGGAGATGAAAAGGGAGAGAGAGATGTTAAAAATAGAACCTAAGCCTAAAAATGAAAAGGTGATACACCAAAAAAGTGTGATCCACTCAAGCCCAAACATACATTTTTCATTGAGAAGAAGTTTCCATACACTTCATATGATGTGGGAAAACTCTTATGTGTTAGTGATTCAAGGGTCCATGGAGATATAGGGAGGAAGGAACTATCAAAGGTATTTTGAGACACACTTTAACAACCTATTCACAGGCACCTACACTCCTCTAGGGACACTTCTAGAAAACCTACAAAAGAGAAACTCACAATGCACTAGACATGCTGAAGTCATTCTATGAAAAGCATCAAAGACAATGATTTGACATAAAAGAAAACATAGACATATGCATGAGTGCAAGTCCAAATGGAGGTAAAATGCTAAGTCTTGATTGAAGGTAAAATCTAGTAGAGCTCTGCCTTACAAGCCTGAGAGATTTTGGGGTAGAGTTTTGCCTTAAGGCTAAGAGAATGGATCTTTTCAAATGATAAATTTTCAATATATAGAAAGAGGAAGAGAACTTGGCACTTCCTAGGAAATATTTTGGCACTCTTTTTTGCAATCTGACCATATGCATTCTAAACCTTGGGAAGAGGAAGCTGTCTAATTGTCGACTCCTACTTTGACTTTGACATTCCATCTTAATGTAAAGAACATGGCCACCTCTTTTATACAATTAGACTACTCTTTGTCCCCTCATAAATGCCATTAGGAGAAACCAAGGCCTAAGAGATACATCAAAGGGAGCTAGCCCTCTTCTAGAGACTCTCCCCTCTAACTTCGTCGGTCCCACAGGCAAGAGGGGAGTTTCCATTATTGCATGTGGAAAGGCAGGAGCTCGGCCTCCTACCCTGGGTGTAATCCACTTTGTCAACACATACCACAACAACCTATTGTAAAGGACCTTGGCCAAGGGAGAGATTAGGCTTGGTGGGTTTGTATTCAAAGGTAAGTATTTCTAAATTTATTTCTCCTTTGTAAGAGTAGATATATATGAATTTCTACTTCTCTTCCATGCACTAGGATTTTGTATACATTGACATGACTATATGTCTTCTATACATGTTTATTTTTTTAATTTTTTACCCCCACTTTATACCACAAGATTTGGTGAGCACTAGATTATACTTTTACTTTACTTGTTATTAGTTTAGTGAATCTAAAACATAGTATTATCTTAGAGCTATTATGTGATTATGCTTTATTAGAGGCTTTAAAACCCTCCTTAGCATGGTTTATGGTGGTAAGAGATCCCCTAATCAAGTCTAGCAGATCCCCATATTGATCATGTTCTTGATTATCTAATGTGTCCCTAATCAGAAGTGTATGGTATGATCTATCTTCTTTGAGTTAGGATTGATTTCTAGACATGATGCATTTTTGATTATATACATTCTCGTGAACCCAACATGAATCTAACCCTCATAGTTTTTATTTCATGTTTTTCATTATTTTTTCATTTTATTTCTCCATATTTATGATATTGGGTCAATAGTGTCCATATATCTCTAACTTTTATGCATAGGTTTAACATATAGTCACATCAATACAACTATTTTCTATTTTTTCAAGTTTTTAATTAGGTACAGGATATTAGGTCAACTTTCTCAACACAGTATACTTTTAGACTTATAGATTAGACCACTAGGTTGACTCTATCAACTCTATACATTTATATAATTCTAAGAAATACACTAGGTTGATCCTATCAGTATAGTAAATTTTACTAGTTTTTATTAAATAGGGAACTACAAAATAGGTCGACCCATTCAACACAATTGGTAAAATTTGCAAGTATAAATTAGGGTACTTCAATAGTAGTCTCATTTTCCTCTACATAATCCAACCTACCAAAGTTCCTTTCTAGCCTTCTCTGCCATTTTTATTATTCATTATAGTTATATTTTTCATAGTTTACAGTCTTTAAAACTACCCTTATATAATTAACTAGGGTGACCCTATTGGTGTAGTTCTATATTTTATATTCTATCTAGAAAACTAGGTTGACACTATTGATGTAGTTATTTTTTAGACCCTTGATTTTATAGTATAGTAGTGACACTATCAACTCTATTCTATAATTTATGTATACACTATCACCTAAAACAACACTGTACTATGTTTCAAAGTTGGGATTAACACTTATATGCTAGTAATTAGCTCACACTTTCATTTCTTATTGCTTGCATGCTTAGGATAGATCACATAGTCTAATTAGGTTGTTTTTAATATACATTTAGTTTCACTCTTTTATCTTTCATGCACACACTACCAAATTATAGAATCTTAAAAATCATTTTAATAATTGTCTACCCAAGGCCCACCTACTTGGATTTCATCACTAAGGGGGAAGCTGACTTGGTTTTCTAGCCAAGTATAAACATATGGTTAATAGTATATATTGGCTAAACAAATGACAACCTTATCACTATGGTGTGTAAAGTGAGGGGGTAGGACCTAATGCCAAGCTAGTACCATTTCTAATATAGATCCCTTTTAGCCTAAAATATCTTGAAACCATCCATAGATTGCTTTCTACTTCATTCATTATAACCAATTTCCTATCACACTTAAAATCATACTTTAATTATCTAATAACATTCAAGATGACCACTTCGTTAGCTTTTACTTTCCAATTTGATTTCTTGCTCTTTGCTCAATTATATGCTATATTGTAAAAGCTTTCATTAGCCAACATTGGTGTAAGGTTTTTTGCTTTGTGCCTTAATTAGATCAACCTCATTGACCCAATTTATTGTGTGTTTCCTTTCATCTCTTGCTTTTAAAATTACATGTAATTTTTTTCCTATTTAAGTACACTATCATTCTTCTCAGCATAGTCTCTTACAAACTATTTATTTCTTCCCTATTTTTAGTTCTAGGTCGACCTTGTTGATTCTATACACTTTTTTAGCTCCTATTTCTAGTTCTAGGTCAACCTTGTTGATTTTATACACTTTTTTAGCTTCTATTTCTAGTACTATGTTGACCTTGTTAACTCTATACAATATTTAGACCCTATTTTCTATACTAGGTTGACCAAGTTGACTTTGTATAGTTTTTTCCACTTCCTATTTCCTTGTTTTTGCATCACTCTTTCCTTGTTTACTCCATCATGAAATTCCTATTCTAAGACAACACTAAGTTGAATTTAATAGACATGATGAGTCTTACCAGCCTTCAAAGGGTCTCCCATAAGCATCTTAGGGATCCTCTCCTAGATGCAAGCACTGTTCATATAGCCACTCAAACAATAAACTATGGGACCCCTCCTCATTCCAATACACTTTATAATCCTCTTCTCACTTGAAGATCAACCTGAATTAGAGTATACCTATGAAATTCTCTTTTTTATCTCTAAATTTCCTCAACATCAAGGAAAAGATCCTTCTAAAATTTACCTGATCATGATTAGTGGTCAAATTGAAGATCCCCATTCACCTTTTCCCATGTCATCACATGGATTTAGGGAGGCTAGTTTCTTTACTTCTCAACCTTTTCCTTCTATTTTTACCCCTTCTCATACCAAGACTTATTCTTCTTTGAATTATTCTACCTCCGTGCCTAATATCTCCATTACCATGGTATGTTCTAAATCTAGTGGGCCTCTTCTAAGATCCACTCTCCTTAACTCTTCCACTATTTCATCATTTTCTACCCATGGTAATCATTCTTCTATTACTTCCTCTTCTCATCCCTCTACTAGTCCATATTTTTCTACACAAGCAAATTTTTCCACTTGTACCTCAAATTCTAATAGTTCTTCTCAAGCTCCTACCAATACCAATAGTGGTACCTAAGCCACTAATTCTAATTCTAATAATAATAATGTAGCTCAAACATATCAACTCTTATTAAAAATTCTTAATAAAATGAATAATTTTCAAGCTCATAATATAAATAAAATATTGAGAATGCAAAACCACCTTCTCCATCATCAAACACACCCTCAACAAATGCTTTGGGGCACACATAATCAAAATGTTACCCCACATCCTCTTTAAGATGCCCATGGTAATCTCATCCCTCAACCTCTTTTTGTCAATAAGATAGTCAAGCATCTTTAAAATGATCCTCTTACATCTCAAATTTCTATAATTAATATAGGAGGTATCACCCCTACCATTTATTACAATGGGTCAACTGATATTACTCTTCATCTCAAAACATTTAAAAATCAATATAAAGAGTGTATCAAATTAAATACCTATGCTACTACCAAGCTAGGCCAAAACCCTCATAGGTTATGCCTTATATTGGTACAACCAACTTAAAATTCATTATATTACTAGTTTGAAAAATTTAGTAAATGCTCTAATCCAAGAGTTACAAACTAGTGATCTTTTTGAGAATACCTTGACCCATTTTATAAATTGTAATCAACTTAAAAATGAAAGTTCCCAATCTTTTATTAAAATGTGGAAAACATTATCCAACAAATGTGAAAATAACATGGTTGATGATAATATTTTCCATCTCTTTACCAATGCCCTCTTTCCCAAGTTGTAATACCAAGTCCACACTCTCTCTCTCTCTATATATTTTGGAGGAGGCCATTTACTAAGAAAAATGTCAAGATTTCATTATGCATAAATTCAAACCACCCCAACCTTCTATGGGTACTCACATCTTACTAAAAATTAAGAATCATCATACAACCAATGATAGTGTCATGGATTCTTATGATACCATTCACACCATTCAAGCTATTGTTCCTAACCAATCTTTAGAACTAGTTCCCCCTTATCGATAATTCACCAATCCTAATTTATCTTCACCTAATAACATCAATGTTGAAAAACCTTTATCTTTAGCTAAATTAATTAAACTTTTACTTAGGCCTCTTCCATGAGAACTTGATCCTACTCGACTTATGAAATATTCATATGATACTGATAAATTTTGTTGGTTTCACACTAGTTGGGGTCATTCTCATGAGACTTGTAGATAGTTTCACAATTTGTCTATGGATTTTCTTCTTGTTCCTAATTTTGATCATGATTATATCATTCAAAATGCTAAAAAGCCTACGCCATTGATTTCAAATTTAATGAAACAAATACTAAATCTCAAACTTTGAATCAAACTAATGCTCATTTGGCCATCTATAAAGACTCTCTTCCCTCACCAAGATAACAAAAATAATCCAACCCCTTCTACCAACAATGTTGAAAGTCTTATTTACCCAACTCTTAAAGAGAATGTGGTTAATATGACTAATATGAAAAGGGTAGTTACTTTCATTGATATTCAACCCATCTACACCCCTCTATTGTCTCACACATCTCATGTTATCTAGGATTCTTATCCAAATCAAATTAGTTGGGGAAAGATGACCTTATAAGTTTTGATGAACCAATTCCAACTCATCCCTTGGATAACACTTCTCATTCTATTTCTAACATCCCTCTATATTATTTACCTAATACTAATGATAATCAAGATTATATTAACACCTATTCTAACACTTCTCAAAACCAACCTACATCAGCTAATTCCTCTTCTCAACATAATTTAAAAACTTATTCTAAACCTTTTACCTCTTATATACACAAATTCCAATGTAATTTGGCTCTTCCTTTCAAGGACCTTATTCAACACTATGCACTTCTCTCTAAATTTTTTATATTATGGGTTATGATGATTGGGATCCCATCACTTAGCTCACTAATCTCCCATCCCAAATCTAATTTAATGAGACTATGAGGACCTCTATAAATAATTAAAACCATCTTATGTAGCTTTTATTTGAAATGAGCATCCCTCATCCTCCCCTAGTAATTCATGAACCACCCTTATCTAGATCTAACGATAACATATTGAAACAATGCAAAGAGATGCCCATACATCTTGAAAAAATAATGGACACTTCTTATTCCCTCAAATTTCCCATTGATTCCATGATTCCTGATGAGATTTTGATTCATGTGGATGATCCTCCTCTATTCATTAGTGTCTAAATTGGTGATATCCAAGTCAAGCATGCCTTGATTGATGAAGGTTCCAAAACTTGTGTTACCTTTCTAAATTTTATCAAAACCCTTGGATATTATAAATACAATCTAAAATCCACATGCAACACATGTCAAGGAAATGATCAAAGGAAAATGCCTCTTTTAGGTTTTGTGTGGCTTCCCATTACCTTCCCACCTACCACCATTCATGTGAAAGTGATGATATTGAAATTTATTTTACCTTATAACATTCTTCTTGGTAGGCTATGGACTCATCATATGTGATTTGTTACTTTTTTTCCTACTAATGTATTAAATTTTCTCATAATGGATCCATCTATAGGATTCAAGGTGACACTAACCCTTGAAATTTTGAATAATTCCAAGAACAATTTTTTTTTAATATTATTACTCTTGAACCTTAGTCTAGTGTTACATTTCATGAGTCTCAACAATTTAAATTTCTCATCAATTGCACTCGAGGTTACAATGTTCATCTTGAACTCATTGATAATATTCATCTTAACCTCCTAGATTTTAATGATGATGAGCTTAATGAGATCAATCTCAATATTAAAAATTTATATCTCTCACCTCATCTCATCTCTTAGCTTTCTACTTCTTTGTAGCCTTGTTCTCATCAGCCTCCCTATGATGACATCCTCATTGTCTTAACTAAGACTTAGCATTCTATTAATCACACATCACTAGAAGATAACATCATACCTACATGTTTCATTTATAGTCATACACCAGATTATGATGATGGTTATACCTTAGATGATCTATTCCTAGGTGGTTTGGTACATGACCATGATGATGAGATTATCCATTATCATTCTTTATTACTTCAGTGTTTTAGTATCTCTTCTCTTAGTGTTTTAGTATCCATTATTTTTCCTCTTTGTTTTAAGATAGAGATTGTGTGGATGCCTTCAATTTATGAATAAACTCTTAGGAGTATGCTTATATATCATGCTATGATCGATCCTTATTACTTTTCTAAGTACCATGACCCCCATAGCATGTTTATCTCTAATATGTGTGTAATTATCCTTTAGAATTTTATACACCCTACCCTCCTTTATTATAGCTTACTTATAATCCCATTCCCACATCCACTTTAGTTGAGTCTATTCTTGATTTTTATCCCATTGCTCCTTCTATCAAGCCTAGTCTAGTCCCTTCACCACCACCACCTTCTCTTGATGATGGTTTACTTCCTTTACCATAGATGGCTCTATTTCCCACCAAATGGGATGATGAGCCTTACAAATATTCTTCCATTTTTGTTACAACTTCCTACTATGAGTAATTATACAAAGACTCTTGATAGGCATATATGTTACTTCCATGGCATAGATAACCATTAATCCACACATTATCACAAACTATGATAATATATTGACACTTTGCATCCTTACACCCCTCAGTCCTCAAACAAATCCATACCTCTTTCAAAGGTACTACCTAAGTATGGAGATATTTATTATCTTTAGCATCAATATGTCACCCATCACACTGATTATTACCATATCCTTCAAAAACACCTTAAAGATCACCTTTTAACTATTTTTACACCTTCTACTGTTCCTCCCATAGGTCATTCCTGTAAGAAGGCTCCCCCTTATTCTCCCATGGTTCCACCTCCTATGGTTCCATATCCTCTTATGGTCCCTTCTTCACCTCTTGTTTCTCTACCCATGAATCCTTCACCCATGAACCTTCCCTCACCTGTGAGTCCCCTACCCATGGATCCTTCCCACCAAAAATATATATGTATATGTATATCTATATCTATATATGTATGTATGTATGTATTTGTGCAACCTATAAATGTGCAATAGCATGATATAGATATATGTACTTGTGCTTCATGTATTAATGATAATTTAATTATGCATCATTATATTATTTATAATGGGCACATGCCCATTATTATCTTGTGTAAAATGGGTTTAATTGATAATATTTTTAATATATTGTGAATAATGGGGATCTTACCATTCTACATAATATAAAAATATTATAAATTAATCCCATTCTACATAAGATAAAGATATTTGACATGTAGAATGGGAAATTTTCCATTGCATATGACATCAACATAATAATATTGGCCTCTTAAAATTAAAATAATATTCTTATCTTTTATAGAAGGGGCACATGCTAGTTCAACAAAATCTACTAAGAATATTATCAATTAATCCCATTTTGTAGCACAAGATATGAATATTTAATATTATCAATTAATCCCATTATGTAATAAAAGATAGAAATATTAAATATTATCAATTACTCCCATTATGTAACACAAGATAGGACCAACATTATTATATTAATTAGAATGGTTACATGCCCATTTTACACAAGATATGAATACTATTATCAGTTATGGCCATTCTATAACACAATTTTGAGGAGATTATTCAATGGGGTATTGAACATAAAAGTACATTATGAAATGTTATAATGATATTGTAGAATCATACATCTACATATGTCATTCATGGTATCAATTGTACCTCATGAAATCTCACATAGAAGACCATAAATGTATATCCATGAGAAAAATATGTGTATGTTGATCTTTTGTATTGTATATAGTCTTCATAGTGAACTATATGGAGATGATTCTAATATATCAAATTGATCATGATATAGACATATGTACCTATGCTTCATGTATTAATGTGAATTTAATAATGCATCATTATTTTTATTAAGTGTTAGTTTTAGTTTTATTCATGATTAATTAAGGAAATGTATATTAGTAGAAATTAAAAGTTAATTATCCATGTATACATCATCACTATATTATACATCAAACTACAAACTCACAACTTGACAAAGGGGTTATGTTAAAATAAGATAGGATCAATATTATTATCTTGTTTAGAGTGGGAACATGGCCATATTACATAAGATATTAAGAATATTATTAATTGGACCCATAATGTAACACAAGATAGGATCAATATTCTTATCTTACTTAGAATGGATAATCTCAATTCCTAATGTTTTTAAAATCCTTTCTTATGATCTTTTTAGAATATACATTCTCATTCTTATGTTTATTGGTCACTATCAATTATGTCCATTCTACATAATCAATGAAGGCCATTCTACACAAGATAAGATCAACATTATTATATTATGTTAAGCCTACTATTCATAATATAAGATCAATATTATTATTTTATTCTTATTCAATTAAAACAAAAATAGTCATAATTTTATCTCTATATAATGGTAAAAATATATTAAATTTATTCATATTTAATTTTTAAATTAATTTAAAGGTTTACGTGGCTAAATTAATTATAATTAAGTCTCCCCTGGGGTCCCCTAAAAGCATCCCTTCCCCTAGGTGAAAGGTAGGAATCACCTAAGGATGATTTTCCCTAGTGAACAAGTTGAGGGTCCCAAGAATCATACCAAAACAAAGGCCTCAAAATATAATTCTAACATCTCGATAAAGGATAATTTTGATATAAAGGACAACCAGGAGGGTCCCCCCAATTAATGTGTTTTTTCTATGTCTATTTATATTTTTTATTGATTTAACTTTCTTTTTTGCTTGTTTAACCATTTGGGGCCTAGTTATAACTCTCTATCTCACTTTTTGTGGTTTTGGGTCCTTGTAAAACCCAGGTTTACCTTATCAAATAAAAGAATTATAATTAAAAGGAAATTACAAATAATATATAAACTTAAATTGATTCATGTATGAATCAAGTTTAATTTCCACCTTTATTTTATTTAATAAATATAATTAAATTTTATAATTATTTTAAATATTTTACATTGAAATGAAAATAAAGTTCATCAAAACTTAAATTTAATCCCATTATCAAGGTTAATGATAGTTTATTGATACCAAAGCTTTAAATTATGTCATTTTTTAAAGAAAAAAAAGAAAACTTTATTTATAACTTTCAAAATAGGATGAGATTTGGCACCTACCTTTTTTAATGGTTCATTTTTGCTTAATATACCTTATAATATTTCACATGTTTTATTTTCTTGAATGTCCACAAAATAAGGTTTAACTCATAGTAATATTTTAGACATATGAAAGGTATTACTATTTGTTTTAAATACTAATAAAAATGATAATTTTATCAGTATCTAATGGTTAAAAACTAATAATTTTATTCTTATTAATTGTTAAATTAATTTAAAGGTTTATGTGGTTGAATGGAAAAAATTAATTCAAGGTAATTTAATGTAATTGTCAAACAAAAATATCTTGCATTATTAATTTCCCTTATATTAATATCTTTTTATTTTTCTATTTTTATATGTTTTTATATTGACATGATTTTATTAGGATAATGCTCCAGTATATTTGAGTTAGTTTATGGACATTTCAAATAGATTTGATATCCTACACTAGATTTTTAAATTATAGCATAACTTAAAAAAGAATGAACAAAAAATATTCAAATCATGTCCTATTGATAAATTTTGTCAAACGGAAGAAGTATTATAAATCTAAGATAATAAAAAATGTTGATAGATTTTTAATGTCATATTTTTATGGTGGGGTGTTTTTATCTTTTAAAATTGGCATGGTAAATAATGCAATGATTATTTTTCAAAATTTGAAAATACTATTCTCAAATCTTAGATGGCATTTGTTCATAGTTAGATACATTATAACATTTTAGTATTGAATGATTTAGGTCTCCTTAGTCTATTTTGGAGTAGGAAAGGAAACCAACAATGTGTGTGTGTGTGTGTGTGTGTGTGTGTGTGTGTGTGTGTGTGTGTGTGTGTGTGTGTGTGTGTGTGTGTGTGTGTGTGTGTGTGTGTGTGTGTGTGTGTGTGTGTGTGTGTGTGTGTGTGTGTGTGTGTGTGTGTGTGTGTGTGTGTGTGTGTGTGTGTGTGTGTGTGTGTGTGTGTGTGTGCGTGTGCACGCGAAGCTATTCAAAGGATAGTGAGACTACCACATAGAATGAGAGTATACTATCATCGACATGACAACCATAAATAGATAGATGAGTTCAAAGGATACTAGCATCAGTCAGATCTATTGATACCACACTAAATTACATAGGAATAAGATAATGATCCCATATAGATATGAAGGAAAACATTTTTTTTAGATGGAAAAAGTAAGAATAAATAAAAGATCAAGTTCAATTATCATAGAGAGGAAGAAATAAAACATATATAATCAAGTTTTATTTTTTTTACTTATATCTTATTTATTATTCTTCAAAAAATCAATATACACATAATGACATGTAAATTGAATTCAATTTTCCAATTTAAATTTTATTTGTAATCTAAATTAAACATTGGTTTCCGTTATCGAGTGAAATATTCACATAAAAAATGGAAAAGGTAAAAACTTGTGTGTAAACTCATTATAGATAATTTGTTGATTTTTAGCTTTATTTTCCACTAGATCAACTCTTATCTATCTTTAAATTTATTTTCATAGATTATTTACTAGAAACTGATTCCTTGAGTAATATCCTTGTAAGTCATTTATTTATTTTATCTTTATTTTCCACCAACTTGATTCTTTTCTATCTACAAATGTATCTTTACAAAAAAAATTATTAGAAGTTTATTCCTTGTGTAATCTCCTTATATATAATTTATTGAATTTTTCATTATTTTTCACCATATTGATGCTTATATGTCTATAATTTTAGTTTTATGTGAAAATAATTAGAAAAAATTGAGTCCTTATGTAATCTTCTTGTAGATACTTTCCTAGATTTCAGTTTAATTTTCTATTGGCTTGACTTTTATTTGTCTACAAATGTAGTATTATATAAAAATAATTATTAGAAATTGACTCATTTTATACTTACGACTTCTTTATGCTCTAAAACATTGAATATAAAATATTTAAATCATTATAATTAATTTTTATGTAATATCCACCTTGTGATATTTTATATTTATGTTTTAGTTAAATCTTAAATAATTATTTTATTTTATTTCTAATTTTGATTCTCATGTATATGAAAAATGATTTTTTGTGAAAAAAATATAATAAATTGATTTTCATTTTTATATTCACACTCATAACATATAACATATAATTGATATTTATTTATTTAAGTTATAATGGTACTCAAATATATTTAAATTTAAACTCATAATATATAACTTACCGTTGATATTTATTACTTTAATTTATCTCTTCATATTTTAACATTAATTATAATATCCCCATCTCCTCTTTCAAAAATTACTATGTATTAATGAGGAGAGGTCTATATTTTTTAGATTAAGGTAAAAACAGGTTTTGAAGGGACCCCAAAACCCTACACAAGGCGAAAGAAAAACCTTAAAGCACAACCAGGTTAACAAAAGAACCTGATTACAGAATAGTACCCAAACCAGGTTTTACAGGGACCTGTAACCAAAAAATATGACCATGAAAAATAGCTATCAAAACGCTGATCTGAAGGTTAACCAACTGGAACAACTTCCAGTCCAGTAACCAGCAAACCAAAAAAAGTGACCAGTTTACAGACCTCGATAAACCAGTCAACAAAAGGGAACTTTGGATGAATCTTTTAAATTAAGATTTTTCTTTTTTCATGACCAAAGATTCATATCGAGAGGAGGGACCAAAGGCTTAGACTTCTTTCTCCTAAATGTTGTCCATCCATACTCTACCTTAGCTGCCTCAGCAACCCATGCCTCAGGAGACAATGATCTTTGGACTCTAGTGGGCATAAACTCCTTGTGAGAGTCAAACACTGTCTAGTTCTTAGAAAGATCCTCCAAAATAAGGGAAGAGACTACCATCTCCTCCTCTGGCTCAGCTGTATCACTAACCACAGCCTCCGTAGGGGCTTCATTAGAATGATTCTCCACAAATTCCTCTTCATCTTTCGATTCAGATTGTGAACTATCCTCTTTCTCAGTCTCAGATTCTGTAGTTGCTTCCAGAGGTTGTTTGTCCATACTATGTTCAGAGAAATCCTTAGGCCACCAAGAAGGTGAATGTCTGGGATTGGTTTTCCCAGCAACACAATGAGCAACAATATGTCCCGTCTGGTGACACTTCCTACACCGAAAAGGGATTCCCTCATAATCCAAGATTTGTGTCCAAGTACCCCTTGGGGAATCAATGTATATCACCTCAAGAAGGCCCTTTGAAATGTCCAGGTCAGCCAGAAATTGTGCACAAGTCGAATGGTGACTTTTCGTGCTATCTTCTTCATATAAGAAATCCCCTATAGTGTTTCCAATGGTTTTAAAAACCGCCTCTTGCCACAAGTGTATCGGAAGATAAGGGAGCTGCACCCATATAGGGAGCTTATTAAAGGATTCTGATAGAGGATTAAAATCCTTATGCCAAGGTTTGGCCATAAGAGGAAATCTGCCCTGCCAAGAAAAATTATTGTGACACAAACTAGACTATCTATCTTTAGGGCTTTTAAATATTACTATAAAAAACCTTTGGCACAAGGCTGGATTTGACCATCTTTAATATGCAACCAGCTATTAGCAATCCAATTCTGTAGATCTACAAAAGAGGTCCAAAAACCATGGAAACAAAAAATAGCAGCACAAGAGGAAAACTATTTTTCCGACTGGAAGATATTTTCTGCTAATTCAGGGTCTAGAGTTACCCTTATAGGTTTTAAAGCACTTATAGGCAAAACATGAGTTGGTCTAACTGTTGCATGAGGCAAATCATCATGTATATCCACTTCAAAGGCCGCCACATCCGCATAGGTTCTCCCCCCAGGTCCATTCCCTGAACCAGGAACATAGGCTAGATGCAGGGCTGTAGTGGCTTTAATCCCTTTACTAGCAGAAAAAACCTCAATGGTTTCCACAGCCACACCGGCTGCCGGGTTCACAGCAGCCAATTTCAAAATTTTAGGGCTCGCAGGCGCAGGAGCCATCCGTAACGGTAGCTAATTCTGCTTCATTCAATTCCAATGGTTATTACAAATGAAGAGGTCTATATTATCATAAGATAAGAAGCTTGAATTTTTAATTTATAAAATTCTAATATGTTTAAAATAAGCATAATTTCATAATATATATAGGTTTAGTATATTAATAATATTGTCAATTAAGAATTCAATATTCTTAATTTGTGTAGAATGGGCATATGCCAATTCTAAACTAGATAATAATATTGGATTCTTAATTGATAATAATCTTATCTTTTGTAGAATGGGAATGTATCCATTCTACATAACATAATAATATTATGAGCATTGAGTAGGAAGTGATAATATTATGCCTCATTCTAAACAAGAATAGTATATTAATAATATTATAAATTAAGAATCCAATAGTCTTAGCTTATGTATAATGGGAACATCCCTATTCTACACAAGTCAAGAGTATTGGATTTTTTATTTATGATATTCTTAATATCTTGTGTAAAATTGGCATGTTACATTATAAACAAGATAATTATATTATGATAATTTATCAAGAAGTAATCATATTATATCCATTATTCATAGGTCTATTATATTAATAATATTATCAATTAATAATCCAATATTATTATCTTTTGTTGAATGGGTATGTACCCATTTTATACAAGTTACAACTATTAGATTATTAATTGATAATGTTCTTATCTTGCTTATAATGTGTATGTGCCCATTATACACAATATAAAAAATTATTATGATAATTTAACAATTTGTGAGCATATTATTCCCCATTTTACATAAATCTAGTTGAATAATATCAATTAAGAATCCAATATTCATATCTTATGTAGAATAGGCAAGTGCACAATCTAAACAAGCTAATACTATTGTATTTTTAATTATTAATGTTATTATATTATGTAGAATGGTCATATTCCAATTCAACACAAGATAAAATTATTATGAACATTGAGCAATAAGTGCTCATGTTATGTTCCATTCTACACAAGCCTAGTATATTAAAAATATTAGTAATTAAGAATCCAATATTCCTTTCTTATGTAATAGGATAATACTATTGTTTTTTTAATTAAATATATTCTTAATATCTTATTAATAATGGTCATGTACATATTTTACACAAGATAAAAATATTATGAGCATTGAAAAATAAGTGCTCATATTATGCCCATTATACACAACATATGAAAATTGGATTCCAATTTATAATGCTTTGATCCTATGTATAATGGGCATATTAAAATTTTACACAAGATAACATTATTATGAGCATTGATCAATAAGTGCTCATATTATGCTCCATTCTACATAAGTCTAATATATTAAAAATATTGAAAATTAAGAATATAATATTTCTAATTTTTGTATCAAGATAATACTATTATATTTTTAATTAAAAATATTCTTAATATCTTATTTATAATGGGAATGTATACATTATACATAAGATAACAATATAATGAGCATTGAGAAAGAAATGCTCATATTATGCCTATTCTATATAGGTCTAGTATATTAAGAATATTATCAATTAAGAATCTAATATTCCTTTATTTTATATAATGGGAATGTTCCCATTATACATAAAATAAAAAATTTAGATTCTTAATTGATAAAATTATTAATATCTTGTATAGAAAGGATATGTTATAACATTGAAAATAAGTTCTCATATTATACACATTCTACATAGATATAGTATACTAAGAATATTATCAATTAAGAATTTAATATTATTTTATTTTGTATAATAGACATGTGCCCATTATACACAAGCTAGTAATATTGTATTCTCAACATATTATTTAGAATGGGTATGTGCCAATTCTATATAAGATAATAATACTATGAGCATTGAGTAAAAAGTTCTCATATTATGCTCTATCTTACATAGGTCTAGTATATTAATAATATTCTCAATTAATAATCCACTAATCTTATATTATATATAATGGTAAGATTCCCATTCTACACAATTTAAGAGTATTAGATTATTGATTGATAATATTATTAATCTATTGTGTAAAATGGGCATGTGCACATTCTACACAAGATAGGAAAATAATATAGGCATATCTTATGTATAATTATCACATTCTTATGTATAATAAGAATATTCCAATTTTACATGAGATATATTATTAATATTAGATACTTTATAAGAGGCCTATATTCTTACATACCCATTGTTACATGTGTATTTTACACATGTTTATTCTATACAATCAAATAAACTAATGTCACACGGATAAGTACCTAAGTCTAGTCATTTGGAAGCTAGATATATTGGAAATAGAACAGTGGTGGGAAACACAATTAAATTAATTCATTCAAAAGGTGGTAAAAATAATATATACCACATTTGAACAAGTTGAGAATGAATTCTATAGATTTTAGGATGAAAAGTTTGGATGACTTTTTCATAATGTTTATGGCCTTATATCCTAAGATTAGACATAAAACTAGAATGTTATACATTAAATATTAATAAAGTAATAAATTTTAGAAAATATAAATTACAAAAATTCAAGGAGATAGACAAATCATGAAAATTATTGGTATACTACTAATTTAAAATCACTTTAGACTCATTTATCATACCTTGGGTAATAACATAGTGGATGAGGTTTGACACAAAGAAAGTGAAATTTTTGAAATCTCCAAGAGGAATAGTTATTGAAAAATCCATCTTTAATTTGCATGTTATTGATTGAAGTTGGATTACTAAGAAGAAATAAATAGATCCTATAGGTGACATGGACCTATGGGATGATAAAGGGTAATAAATTAGATCTAAATAGAGATGGTTTTTGAAAATTAATATATGATTGCTGGTGGAGGTAAATAGAAGATATATAAATGGAATAAATTAACAAAATAATAAAATAAGGATTACTGACAAGAGAACTATTAGATGAGATAAGAGAAAGTAGATAGAAAAAAAATAGAAATAAAGAAAGGAAAAAGTGTAAATAAGAGAAAGGATATTGGACAAACCACATTACATATTTTCAAATTAAATTAAATAGGTGATAGATTTTATTAATAAAGGACACAACATACAAAAATATGACAATAAAGGATCTTCCAAGGGGAAGGATGATGCCCACTACCTATGGGTCATGAAAAATAAATGAGGACTCACCATAACCTCCATTAAAGAGATAATCATTTTATATGCATGAAATGCAGTTATATGGAATATATAGTTCACCAACCAATGGATTTGATGGATTTAAATAGAATGATGGTGAAATTTGATATTATTTATTTGAAGACCCATTATAACCTTTGCCAAGGTTGTTGGTAAAATTCAACTCCAATGTGGAGAAAATAAAATGTGGTAAGCATGAACTTTTTTATGGTTATATGATTAGTTGTGTACTAAAAAATACACTTCATGAGGTATATGACCAAGTAAAATGGGATCAATATAAGTCTTCAGATGAACACATCAATACACATATGGATGCCCTTAGGATAAAACACCATATTTCACTTTTGTTAAAAAAGGGAAATAATTTAAATAAAAAATTATTTATAAAACCCACATTTAACCAAAAAAATCAAAAAATATTTATGAGTTTTTTATTTCCACCACCATCAACTTCATTTACATCTAACCATTTTTCATTATGCACCAATGTGTTCCCTCTAGTATTGTATGAAGTCTCAGATGAATAGGTCAAGTAAGTAATTTATGTCATTCATTCATTTCCTAATGCTTTTGGGAAGTGAATACTACCCAAAATGAATGACACTATAGAATAATACTACCCAAAATTAATATCACCATAGACTAAATTCTCACATAAACATAAGACCAACCGTAAGGCATCCTTCAAGTTGAAGAGGGAAAATAAATAAAAGATTAATCAGTGGACCTAGAACCAAACATTATAAGTCTTGGGATACATATCTCCCCAAAAAAACATGAGAATAAATTCTAACCAAAAAAATGGATGACATTAAATTATTCCCATTATAGAAAGGCAAGAAATTTGAAGGCATCGACATAATGGACATAGGTAGTGGCTTATCATAGATAAGGGGTAAAAATGGCTATGCACACATCTACAAGAAAAATAATTATAGATGTATCTTCATAAATTAAATAAAAAGATTATTTTTCAAGGCCTCTAAAATGATAACTATTACCAAGTAAGAGTCCATCAACATATCATATATAGAGGAAATAGAGGAAGAAAAACTATGAACTAGTATAGAAACCACTCAGGATCAAATCATTAAATAAGACATGGAATAAGGAGAAGTGACACAAAAATAAAAATATAAATAAATGGAAATTACATAAACACCATATAAAATAACATCTATAATATTTTTCAAAGCACAACAAGAAGCATCCACGACTCTCACAAAAGTGTATAAAATATAAGTAAAACACAAGGGGCAAATAAAAGATAAAAAATAGAAACATGAACATGATTAAAAGGAGATAAAATTAAATTAAAAATAATAAAGTTATAAATAGGTGAAATTAAAATAATATAGAATTGAAAAATCATAAGTCATGGTCAAACATAAAGTTAAGAAGAAATTAGTGGGCCAAAAAAATAAGGAACAATAAGAAAAATAAGAAAAGGAAAAATTAGAAAAAGAAAAACTTGAAAAATAAATGGTAGATAAATAAATAACATACAAATAAAGGGTTAATGAAGAGAAATTATAAAAGGTAAAAAATTAAAGTGAGAACAATAAGGTGGTCATAGAAGCCACATAGAAAGTAAAAGTAGAGGAGGAGGAGGAGGAGGAGGAGGAGGAGGAGGAGGTATACAAAATATACAAATAAAAAGTATAAGTATAGACATAGATAAATGTGACAATATAATCAAATGAATAATCATATGTACAAAATATAAATCTGCCAAAAAGTTAAAATAAAAACAAGCAACAGATGAAACCATAAAACATTTAAAAAAATTACAACTAGGTAAAAGTACATAACATTAAAAGATTATTATTTTTGTGTCTTGAGGATGAAATAAAGGTTAAATATATGGATTATTTTTGTGATATTATTCATCAAAACATAATGGAAACTAAAAAAGCTTATAATCATCACATAACATCAAACACCTACAATGTCTATAATGGTATTGGTTTTACTTTGTTGAATCTCATAGAGAAATACATAACTGTATGGCCATGAGGAATATATTTGTCCATTGATCCTTTTTTATTTAATTTATTATTAGAAATAAGTTGAATGTATATCATTCACAATACTAATATCATATACTTCATTAAGTTTGATACATGTAATCTTGAGCAATATATTAATTTGGAGCTTAGTATAATATAAGGTAAAACTTAAAAAACATTTACATTGAGTAGACAGATAAAGCATGGAATCCTCTAGTTTTAACATGACATCAAACATTTATATACATACTTCATGGTATCAACAATGCTTCAGGCCTCCCATGAAATAGAACAAATACAAATAGCCATGAAGAAGAGACTTTTGACACATATAATGTAACATTGTACTTAGTTTTAGTAGTGAATTAAAGGGAGATTAGATCCATCCATCAATATTCATATGGCCATCATGTACTTGAGATATATATTTAACAACTTGTATTTGATATTTAAAAATTAGGTGTATGACAAGTTATCTAATCAACATTACAAGAAACATGAACATTAAGTTTAGATCTCATAAGCATCTAGTTAAATATGGATTAATTATGGGCTTACTTAGGTAGATAAATTTCATTGAATAGTTACATGTTTCTAGGCTCAATCTTCATCACCGATATTCCATGCTTCAAATCTCAACAACCCAATGATTTTGTTTAACAAGGTTTATGAAAGTATACCAATTTGTGTGAAATATATAAATATAAATATTAAAAAATTAAATATATTGAGATTATTAATTCTTAAAAGAGTTTGAACAATGAAGATGTAAATGGTCAAATGAAACAAGAAACCATCAATGCCCAATTCGCAAGATGAATAATTGCATTCTACTTATATGTTCTCTATTTTATATGCTATTTTAATTTATTCATATGACTATTACATATGATTTCTCACCCATTTTTTGATTAGTGCAAGCTCAAATATAAAACAATTACATCCTTTTTTATCATAACACACATTTAAGTCCATACAATTAGTATTTAAAACTTGTAGATGAAACAGGTGATACTTTTAGTATACCGATCCCAAAAATATTTTACAAATGCTAGTGTCAAGTGCATTTAATTTGAAAAATAGGTAAATATTATATTTTAACACTCTTAATTTCATTAAATAACTTAATTCCATCAATTTTAAGGTTCTATCCAATTATCTATCACACTTTCATGATTGTTCTATTAAAAAAGGGAGTAGTACAACATCATTCATCATACCTATGCAGTTTTTGTGTGAAGGGAATTAAATAAATGACCCAACCATCCATCATATTTAAAAAATGGATTAGACAACATCATTAATAATACCTACCTCCAAATATTATCTCATTATTTGTATCAATTTATAATATTATGAAAAAAGTTTGGAGAATCCATGTTTTTCATATATAAGAGAATATCAATCCTTTGAAGGAATATTAAAAATCATTTGAATTTATATTTTTATAATATTAATTAATTTTTTTCAATGTTTATGAAATGGACCATAGGATTGAGATCAATTTTATTTTTGTGTACGAATAATGTTTTAATATATCATAAATATATTATATTTTTGCTATATTTATTTATTTATTTTTCATGTTACATTTTTTTTTATATTTTATATTTTATTTATTTTTTGGACTTTTATATTTTGTATTTACTAATGTAAAAATTTATGATCCTTTTGTAAATTTTTATAAGTTTTATAAT
>JARHVA010006473.1:82500-390000 GCA_037957365.1 Torreya grandis | reverse complement strand
TTTTTATATAAAATTTTCAAGTGTTTCAAACTTATTTTTAGTTAACATTAATTAAGATGATAACATCATATTCTTTTCATGATACACTGATATCAGTGACATATTAGATGCCATTATTTATTTTCATTTATCACCTTGATCACATGTTTTTGATAAGATAAGTTGGAAAAAAGGGTGTACATCCCTATTACAAAATGCCCCAAGTGTATTAAAATAGATCATCAGCCACAAATAAAACAAAAACAAACAAACAATAGACTAAAAAAAGACCATAAAGATGTCTAAACGTAGACATAACATAAAACAACAAGACTATTAAGTAGAGATTTCCAATAATCATTAAGGAAACCTAGGAGTTCCTCCTTACTGGCAACCTTACCATCTTTATCTATTTCCTTACCCTAAACAACCTACAGGATAGACAATGAAGTAGTATCTCGGTGGATAACTTTCACACATGAGGTGGCCAACATTTTAATTTTGTTCTCAAGAGATCATAATCCATTCTTTACCTCCTCTAAATTATTTTTGATTTGAATATAATTGATAAAAAATTTATCATCAACATCTTCTTTCCTAGGAGTATCCGTAGAATCAGTATCCTCCTTGTTAGAATCATAGGAGTTATTTAACTCCTTAAAGTAGCTGGTACCCTCCTTTTCCCCCAATTGATTAGGAGTTGGTTGGAACTCCATGACCTCCAGCTCATCCTATGTATTAGAGACTGGAGAATAGTTAAGAATTTTTAACATTAGGTATCTACCACCTGTCAATCTAATTGACCTCCTAATGCTTGGCCTCTAATAGTTGTCCCCTAGACCTCATTGCCTAAACCTTTATCAACAACCTCCTCCTCTTGCTCCTAGATTTTAGAGTTCCCCTTGTCCATAACTGATTTTACTTACTTATTAACCCTAGCAATGTTCTTAGCTTTTTTATTACCCAACTTTTTTGGGCATAGAGTGTTCCTGAGTGTCTCCTTTCCTCTTCTTATTTTTATATACATATTTATTCCCAAAAACATGTATATAATTATGTGAGACTTATATTACATTTAGTAATTATTATACATTTTTTATTTCATCCCACATTTATTTTATTTTATAGGGTTTTACATAATAAATTTCATATCACATCTATTTTTATACTATAACATCAAAGTCTCTTATATTTGGAGAGGATGATCAAGTGGACATAAGAAGAAGATTTTTTGTTATAGGTGTTGACATAGTATTGGATGGAAATTTACAATTTCCTTAATCAGATGATGAATTTGAAATCTTGGAAGATGGTGAGAATAAATGATAGTGTGTTTCAAATCATGTAGATTCATTCATTCCCCTTATTCATACTAATTACATTTTTAGTGACTCATAAAATTGTAGTGTTATAGAAAGATATTGTAGTGATGACTATGAATTCACCATCAAGTATATAAAACAAATAAATAGAACTGATTTTTTAAACAAAAAAGTTCTCAAACATAAATGTTCTATTAGAGATGATGACATAACCCAATATTTTTTAACTCATTATATAATATCATAAAATTCATGAAGAGGGATTGGGACCCTTGATGTTTGATGTAATTCTAAAAAATGCAATAAATTTATGTTCTGATTTCTCCAACTTGATAAAACCTAATAAATTAATATTTTATCTAGTAAAACATTTTATTTTCTATGAAACAAGAATTAAAAAATAGGGAGTGTTCAATTTTATTATTTATAACTTGTAGATAACATTTAATGCAACTTTAAGTTCAGGGGAGTTATTCCTAAATCAATCCATTTGTGCTCATCTATAAGTAAATATGATGTAGATAGTTGATTTTAAAATGTAATTTAATGAGATACAGTACAATTTAAAGGAACATATGACAATAAATTTTTATTTTAATATTTATAGTGTATTCATCCCTCATTTAAAAGTATGAAAGTATGCTCCCTATCTAAAATATCTCTCATATAATGGTCTACTAGGCAATTGGTTGACATAAATAGTTCTCCTATAGATGTCAAACTCAAACAAGTCCTAGATGAGGTTTGTATTAACATGTGGGATGAATTATAATATATACAACCCCATTTTATATATCTCATTTATTTTTATGCCACTGATTAAAATTATTCTAAAAAGGTGATTGAATGCCCCGCTAACTAGTTTTTCAAATCAAAATGTTGATGATGATAGTAACGGTCTATTTTTTAGATGAAGTGGAGAGTGTTAAAAATAATTTTTGAAAATATGAATGTGTCAAAAAAATACCTTAAATTAGTAATTATTATGGGTACCCAAGAATCACCTTCTATAGTCATAAATTAAAATAGATAAATGGTGACAGGCATCCAGTAAATGGTAATATTGGGAAAGAGAAATAAAGGTCAAATAATGTCACAATAATTGTTTATATATGAATAATATTTGAGTTAAATTTATATATTTATCAAGATTTAACTTTTTATGTATGATAGGATGGAATAAAATTACAAATAAGGCTACTTCATGCATTATATACCTATACTTTGATGCCAAATAAATGTAACAATGTGCTTTAATTGTTAAAACTTCCTCCTACAAGACATCCAAGTTTCAATAAGATAATGACCATAATAATTAAACATGTTTTGATTTAAAAGAACAACTTAATTTCTAAGTGTTTTGAGTGCATATATTTTTACAATAAGCATATATCGACCACATGCCTATAATCACTCTCAAAACTTGAAGAGGAACAACCATGGCACAATTAATACATTCAAAGTTATCGTGAACATTACTATTCCCATAGACTACAATCATAGGAACAACCTCAATTATTCTTGATAATTTTACATGATTAAATGTAAAAATTTTAAATTTACATACTAAGGATAGGAAAAAATGCAATGTAACTAAGTAATGTTATGAACCTCCTAGTTATTTTGATTCGTATGCTCACATGTGGACATAAAAATAGGATTTATGGCCACTTTAGACTATATTTTGTTGAATGTATAAAAATATACATAGTCACATCATTATCTTTGTGTCTCAAGAATATTGAAGAACTAGTGAATGATGAGTATGTGGATTTATTTTATAGTTATGGATCATCTAAAGAACCATTGCATGATGCAATATTACAAAATGTAGTCCATGAAAAATGTAAAGGGTATAAGTAAAAAATCATCCATTATAGATAAATTAGTGTTTATATTATAATTAATTCATTAAAAAAACATTCATTAATCCTCTAATTATAACTGTATAATGCTTCATGTGATAACAAGATTTGTACCTTATTTGCATGTGCATCAATGTTGATAAAAAGAATGGTATTCAACATTATCTATGCAAGATTCCTACTAGTAGGATAGACTCATGATGATATAGATGGGACTTTTTGAAGATTAACAACATCATTATGTAAATTATACACATTTTATTTTTCACATATAATGAATACCTATAGAGCCAATAGGGGTCAAGTACATCCACTCATTACCTTATTAAGGAAGTGAAATATTTCAAGGCCTTTATAAAGCCACACTTGTTGTATCAGAACCTTAATATATTAGGTATTATCAAACCTAATATGTCCAAGTTCTATGTTATGTATGGCATACTAGAAATGGAGTAAAAATCAAAAATAAAGGATCTCCAATGGTCTCATCCAATCCCAATATAGAATACAAAGGATAATGATGAACCAACCTTTCTATAAAGGAAGCCTCCTATATAACATTTCAAATAACTCAAATACATGGAAGATATGAACAAGGGAATAAACATATATATTAAACATTGGGGAAAAGTGTAATAGACAGATGTAGAAAATATTGTTCTAAAGATAACATATTTGGAAAATGTTTTGTGTGCTTTGGATATATTATTTGCAAATTATAGTAGTATGTTTGATTTATTTTTTCAAAAAAAATAAATTAAAATGAAATATATTACCAAATAAAAAGAACCACACATTTTCATAGATGACTAAATTAATCAACATATTATGATAATAATTATATTTATGTTGGGATTCTTTTTGGAAGATCTAAATAAGCATTCAATACATTAGTGTATGTGTATGTGGGATATATACTTATACTATAAATATAAAATGAAAATGAATAGATATGCATGGAAAGGGAAGATCAGAATATTTAAAATAGACCGTGAGAATGTGGCTAAAAATGTGAGGATTTGATATTGGAAACCCTCAGGGAGAGAAGAAGGTGAAGCATTGTATCAGGATTGTCTAATGCCTAATAAAACATGGACCAAAAAAAAATTAAACCATAATTAATGTGTATAATGTTATATTGGCATGGAAACCAAACATAAAATGTAAATGAGAATAAATTACATACCTAAAAAATTGTATGAGGTCATTGAATCATACCTTGCATTACTTGAATATGGTAATGAATTCTAAGGCAAAATTATTTAAGATCATAAATTAATATGTGATATATTATTGGAAACTTCACCTTAATTTTTTAACATAAATTTCTAATATAAATTGAATATTTAAATTGATTAATTATATTTGACTAGTTTCTATTAAAAATTCTTAGCACTGCTTCTATTTAGGATTCTTACTATTGACCCATTAACATGGTAACTATAATGTTTATTAAATATGAGCATAAGATTAATATTTTTATCAAATAAATAATTTTCATAATTTTCCATAGATAAAAATAAATTTTACCTAATTTTTATGGAATAAAAATATTTTTTGAAATATTTTGCATTTACTAGCATTATTCTACTTAAGTTCATGAGAGATGCACTAGTAATGGTGCATCACCACAAATTTAAAGGTTCAAACTTGTTTATATGTGTTTTAAGAACACAAATATAGTTAGTGATGTAATAATAAGAGGGTTTTGAAGAATTAAAATACAATGAAATTATTTCAAGTTTTGGTTTGGGTCATCATGAATCTATGGAGTCATGGAGGTCTTTTTTGTTATCAAGATAACATTAACAAAATGTATGAATCTATTGAAAATTTAAATCCACATTATATATTCATATGTCAACCTTTTCCTACACATAATATGCCAACATATTTTAGATCACATGTTAAATTTAAAATGAAACGGGCCTCCATGGGCATATTAGTTTATGGATTCACATTGTACTATAACTATGTTTATTAGTCATGAAAATGCATAAAACTATGCACGATGAAAATAAATGTGAACATTAGATTAAAAAATATAAGAGTGACAATAAAGTTATTCATTATTTCACATAGCTTGGTACATAAAGTGTGAACTTTTAAAATTTAAATAAATATATGTGGAACCACTTTGGTATTACAAAAAGTTGTCAATTCTACACAAGTCTATTATTTATAATAGTGACATCTTAATTGATAATATTTACATATTGTTTATAATTGGTATCTTAAGTTTCCCATTCAAAACTATATGAAAATATTATCAATTAATATGTCATTAATCTTATATTTTTACAATGGGCATGCACCCATTCTATAAAATATCATAATAATATTATAAATAGAGGCCTAATTATTCTTATTCCTATTTGTAGAATAGGTACAATTTCCCATTCTACAAAACATCTTAAATTAATGACCTTTTAAAATAGCAATAGAGGGATATATTCTTATACTGTGTAAAATGAGTGCATGCCCATTATATACAAAATAAGAATCATGACAAGTATGTAAGAATAATTACAAGAATAATATTTAATATTATTTATAATAATAATTATTAGGTAATACATCCCATTCAAGTGATAGGATCACATTTGAATCCATATAAAATAGAAATATGCCCCCCTCCCCCCACCAAGCTTAGGTTGGGTGAAGATAAATTTTGATAGATGTATAAAATCCCCCCTAGCCCAAGCAAGATGGTCTCATCCCTCAATTGTAAATTAATCTCAATCATAACCCAAATTCTCATTTCTTTCAAAATTTAATGAAATAAAAATCAACCATTGCTATAGAGAGCCTAATAAGGCCACAAGGATTATAGAAAACATTGGGGTTCATTTGAAAATGTTATCTCTCATGAAATTTAATTATTCATATAATTTTTTTGGCTTTATAAATCATTTATCAATTATTTAATACATTAATACTCAAACATGATGGTAGAATTACCATAATTTAAAAATGCAAGTTTTGAAGTTCTATTTTCATAATGTCACTAAGAATTTTCACCCTATTAGCACATATGGATTCAAAAAAATCTTAGTATTTGTCTAATTTTTTTAAAATATCATTTTTTGATTTGATGATTATATTAAGATATATCAGTTTTTAGTCATAATTTCATTAAACATGAGCACACTTAGGCATTAATACTTTCTAATTGTAAATATTGTGAGAATACAATCACATGAGTAGTGAGCACAACCAATGTGAACATTTAAGTGATATGTGTGTCCTTGTTCAAAAAGGATGTTAATAATAATGGTAGTCAATACTCATGTTAGAACGGATATTAATAAATGGTATCCATTCACACTTTCTTTAAAGGATTTTTTAGTACACAAAGTTTAGTCATTGCTTTTTCCATAGTTATCTCTACTTCTAACTATTATAACTACCCATAAGCTTTGTATTTTCCTTCATCACAACCATGACACACATAATTCCTAAATGTAGGCATATGAATTTTACATCCTTTTATGGAATATTAAAGTATTTAAATGGATACATCATCCTAAAATGGTTGATTTTACATGCACTTTCAATTTCATAAGTTTTAGTTAATCCTCTATTTATGAAATAAATATTAAGTCATAATGTTTTTGTTTCCCTTACTCTAATATTATTGGCTGACTGCACCATACAATTGATTCTCAGCTAAAAATTAGGATGTGTGCATCAATTTATCACCAAGTTAATGATTGGGAGTTGTATCAACCAAATAGATAGGGCAAAACAAATTTGTAAAATATGGAAGATGGAGGACTTATAATCTAGAGATAGGCATTAAGGTCAAACTAGGATGGTTAAAAACTAATAATAAATTAAAGGAAGCTATCACCTCATCAATACTTTCTCTCCTTTAATAAATTGAAGTGTAAATTTACAAATATCTTGGATATCACTCCAAGAGTCCCATCAAGCCTAATATGGAGTCCATTTCACCTTTGAATGAATATATAGATTCTTCAAGAGATGATTTGATGGATAGTCATCCCACTAATAAATGAGGTATTAAAAATTAACTTATAGGTCTCCATGATGGCTAATACTATATGGTAGATCATGTAGGCCATCTACCCAACCAACCATTAATTCATTATATTTTTGTTGGTACAAATATGATAGTGGATGAAATCATAATAAATTATATCACATGTGCAATATTCACAATAGAATTGTATTGGATCCTAACTATAAAAGATACTCTACGTGAATATTGTGCTTGAAAGGTTGGTTTTCTAAATCACTATACATTGATAGAAATCAAACTTGAGAAAATCTAAAAAAAATAATTTTTTCAAATAATTTTTCATTCTTTATAATGTGAGAACAATATTTAAATCCTCTAGCTTATACTATTAGAACTCTTCATATTATTTTTAGTATATTATTTTTGTTTTTTTATTTCCTTCTTAAACACTTTAGGTATTTTTTATTCTCTTTAAAAAATTTGGAAATTCATATTTCCTAAAAATGTATAATTGTAATTTTAGTTAGTTTGTTGAATTAATAATTGTATCAGCCAACTTTTACAAGGATGTACCTATAAAATTGAATAAATCACATTTATTGTTAAATGACGGGGTAATGAAATTTTAGTTTTTATGTTAAACTAAAGTTATGTGAAAATGTACATATTTAATTCTAGTTAGTTTTTTAATTAATAATGTGTAGTCATATAAAATGCAAAAAATGGTAACTTGAGCATGGCTAATGACACCTAACCTATAAGTCCCTTTTTCTTTCTCTCATGACCCTCATAGGCTTGTTTTCACTGGTTCCCAATCATCCATAGCCTTCTAGATCTGATCCTAGCTAAGCTAAAACCCTCTTTTCATGACCAATCCATCCCCCCAAGTCTTTCTAACTAGGATAATAGTGCCCAACTAGGATAAGAGCACTGGTACCACTATTGTCTACTTTTGACATTGTTTTCTAAGCTCATTTATGGTCCTAATGGTCAATTTATTTTGATTCCCCATCCTTATCCTTTTTGGCCTAATGTGAGTAGATTCAATCCATGACCAATAAATCCCTATAAAAGCCCATTCAAAGATCATTTGGAAAGGGTTAGCAAATATTATCAAGAAATAAAGAATACAAGTGAAACCACTTAGACAATCTTCCCTACTATCTACATACAACCATCCAATATAGTCTTAAGTAGCTCTAAATATTTGCACCAGTCCCTAGTCATCTCAAGCATACCCAGTTTAGCATTTATTTACATTCTCATATCATAATTTCACTAAAAAATTTCAAAGGGAGAACTACATATGGCTTAATCCCAGTTCAGAGTATTGGTATATAGGTAGTGTGCCCACACATGGGGTGTGAAGAACATCTAGTGGAACTTACACACACTAACCCCTTTTTCCTATTTACTAATTTTTTATTCAAGTACATTAAAGGCTTAGAAAATAAGAATATTATCTCTATAGGGAACACTACTGACAATGAAGCTTCAAAAATTTAAAGATAGTGTCACATAGACCTATTGAACAAACTCAAAAAGCTTAGACTCTTAAGACAAAAATACTAAACAAGAACTACAACTGGTACCACTCCTTTCCACTTTCAACACTCCTATTTAATCAAAAAATGAAAGCTAGAATCTTATTTATGAGTGTGTCCCCGGCCTGCATAGTGAATATTAGACCCTATCTTAGTTAGATCAATGTAGTTTAAGCTAAGTCTTATCTTTTCCATCTCTTATTACTATTTTTAGAAAGGTCAAAATTGTAATCTAGTTTACATAAATTAGTATCTTAATTATTGTATATTCATTTACTGATTTTACTACTTAGACCCTTTAACTAAATTAGGAATAATATACCAATATTCCCAAAATTATTAAATCATTTGGTGAACCTGACTTACTTTGAATTATGCATAAAAAACATAGAAACCCTAGGGTAAATTCCTAGCTTATTTTCCCCATACATTTTTTAATTTTTTCTTGAATATTTTAAGCAAAAATTATGCCAAATTTTAAAATTTAGTAGTAAATTTTAAAATAATTTTATTTCAAGCCCTAGTTGCATACACTAGGTCTTAGTAATTTTCCAATATTAATCAAATAATTTATTGATTTTTTACTTGCATATCTAAATCTGAAATTTTATTCAAATTCTCAAATTCAATAGTAATTTCAAAAATAATTTTATTTCAAACCCTAGTTGCATCAACTAGCTCCCAATAATTTTATAATAATTTTTTGAATTTTTAGTTGCATATTAAAATTAAAAAATCACTTCAAATTTCAAAAATTCATAGTAATTTCAAAAAAAAATATTTTCCCCAAAACCCTAGTTACATGTACTAGGTCCCATTAAATCAAAAACTTTACCATAAATTTTTGAATTTTTACTTGCATACTTAACTCAAAAACTCAATTTTAATTTCAAAAATTCTTAGTATTTTGTAAAAATATTATTTTCAAAACCCTAATTGCATATACTAACTCCTTTTTGCTTCTTGAGTTATCACCTTACATATTTGGGAGCTTCATATCCTTTCTATGCATATTCTAGTTCCTTATTGAGATTATATTAGTTTAATCTTTTCTACTATTATCTAAGTTGTTTTCCTTGTTCCACATAAGTTCCTTGCATCTCTTCCTTGAAGATGAAGTGCAAGACTTAGTGGTACTCCTCTTTAATTCACCCAAATTCTTTCAACTTGACCATATACTATGGATAAAATTGTTCAGACTCTAGGTATAGATTCTACACATCCAAATTACACCACTTTTAATGAGACTGATTCAAAAAATGAGCAATATTAGAATACCAATGATGATGTACACATTAATGCTCATGATCCACCAAATTGGACTGCTGATCCACTTCCACCCATTGTTGATAATGACATACTCAATAAAGATTTGATCGTCCAAAGTTTCAAAGAAATACTCACTGAACAACCTCAAGATCATACTCTTATATTACAATCTCTCATGGAAATCAAAAAGGCTAAACAAGTTGAGTTTTCCATTCCTATAGAGTATCTAATTACAAATGACACTATGGGGGTAACTATGTCTCAACAGCCCCTTATAACAACCTAACCTACCTCTATGCCACTTGTTACATCTAGTACATGCCTATCTCTTGATGTGGAAACCCTTGTGCAAGAGATAAGATCTCTTCAATCCAAGGAGCAACATCTTGAGCAAGGTGCCTCTAGACCTACACAAGCTTTAGACCTTTTCTCTCTAATACATACACCATTGGCACATCATATTGCTTCCACACCCTTGCCACATGATTTTTTTCAACCCAAGATTACTCTATATGATGGCAAGGGTGATCTAGAGACACATTTGAGATATTTTAATGTAGCATGCTTGGACTATATACCAAATGACTGGTTACTTACCAAGATCTTTCCACGAAGCCTAAAGGATTATGCTTTATAATGGTTCTATAGTTTATCAAATCAATTGATCAGTGCATTTAATCCTTTAGCCAACATGTTCTTATCTCATTTCAGCATTAACATTGATGATAAGGTTTAATATGCTCAAGTTTCACAACAAAAACAAAGGTCAAATGAGCATCTCACATATTATGTTCTTAGATATAAGACTATCTTGGCTAAGATGACTAGCCCCATGGTTGATCAAGAGTTACAATATATCTTCAAAAAAATTCTTTTACTATCTTTTCATGAATCAATTATGTTCAAAATATTATCTTCCTTCATTGAATTGTGTCACACACTAAAATAAAGAGAAGTCAAGTTAATTTCAATGGGCAAACTCAAGTATACAATTATCTCAGAAATAACCAACAAGAGTAAAATCAAAGTCCCATAAAAAGTGAAGGTCAATGATGAAAATAATTATAATCAACCTATAGTTAATGTAGCTTTAGAGCCCCCTACATGAGTGGTTTTATTATCACCTCTTCAATGTACATTTACCAATGTACTAGTTTCTCCAACTAGAGTTTTACAATGGCTATTGGATTATAACATCATATCTCTCCCTCCTATTTGGGAAGTTGAACCAATAAAGAATATTCTATTGGGAAATGATTAGCATGCATTTTATAAGTTTCACATCACACCAGGCCATACAACAAATACATGCATTAGTTTGAGACACAGGATATAGGATTTAATAGATGGAAATCATATTGATCTTGGCATTTTAGATGAGACTCATTCAAAAAATCAAACACAAGATAAAACATTAAAAATATTTCTAGATCACTTTTCACAACATTCTAAATAGGAGACATGGGACACATCAGGGGTTTACTATGCATATCATGCATATCCACCACTAGATACACTTAAGGTACCTTTAATTAAGACACATCCTTTGAACAACATGATTGGTGTATACAATTATAGAGTTCCAACTAGACCTTCCATCTCCTTCTTAGAGTAGGAGATCATCAAAGATGATTTTTATTATCATGCACTCTTTATTAGATCTCATATTCATAATCATACTATTCATAGTGTTTTCATAGATAATAGATCTAGTGTGAACATGTGCACTATGACATTACTACAACATTTGTGATATTTAAATAAGGATATAAATCCAATATACATAGTTATCAGTGGATTCAATGGGCACATACATAGTTCATTATGTGACATTATACTTCCTCTATAGGTTGGTCCAACACATGTGGCCACACCATTCACTATTGTTCTTAGTGCAAGAGTTTTTAATATGTTACTTGGTTGATCATGGATTTAGAAAATATAAGTATTACTTTCTACAGTTCATAGATGTGTGAAATTAATTCACACTAATTAGGTTATTACAATTGTTGGATTTCCATATGAGTTCCCACTCCCCACTTTAGAGCCATATTCTAAATATAGTCACCAATTTCAATACAACTTCCAATTCTAGTTTTTCCATTAGTTATAGTTCCTCCTCCAATACAGATTCAAACATAGTTGAGGCATCCATCACCAACACATAGGTTTTATACACCTTCATAGCTTTAGGATTATAGATAGCTTCTAGATATAGTATTCACACTCAACACAATCTCATTGAGATCTCATACATTTACACATAGAGCACATGTTTAGAGAGTTTATCCTACTACCAAATGGGTCCCTAAGAGCCCTATAATTGCATCCACTTCTCAGAGTTACATGGGGAACCCAAAATTGGTTTTTACTTTAGATATTTTAGATCATTTTTATGTTATATAGCTTTTAGATCCATAGTCTCAACATTTTCATCATACTTCATGATCACGCATGATCCCTCTCCTTGATACATGACACCTTGATAGGGAGTCTCTCATGAGACTCATATGTTAGTATCATCTTTTCCTCACCTATACATAGTTTTTTATACTTGATTGTACATATCTAATAAAATTTTAGAAATGCAAAAACAATATAAATTTTCAAAATACAAAAACAATTTAACATTTCAAAACATAAAAACATTTTGATTATATGCATCATCCATGATTTACATTTCTACTAATATTCTAGGACTTAGATTTTCTATTTCATGCTATTGTATGTTTATTTATCTACATTACCATACTTTACTTGATCTTATTTTAGTGTGTGTAGTGATATCCATCTCTTTGATTGCTTCACTCTACCCATTGAGGGGTCATCCTACTTCTACATTCAAGACACACATTGATATACATACCCACTGGGGGAATCCTCTACATGAGTACACCATCCAAGTTATGTCATTCCTACAACACACACTCTAGTTATCATGTTGATATAAATTATTTACTAGATTACATAGATTACTCTATTAACACTCACTAGTATTTATCACTTACGTATTTTTTAGCATATACCTAGTCTTGTACTAAAAATGTCTTACATACTTTCCCTCTTGCTTTGATTAAGTTAGATGTGATTGTATCTTTACCGTCTTTACATGTTTTATCTTATTGCTTAGTGTAGTTTGATGTGATTACATTTCAAATTATTTCTTGTCTCCTATATGTGCCTTAGGACATTTTCCAATGTCCTTTGATTCTATTCATGTGTGTGCCTTAGGGCATTTTCCAATGTCCTTTGCTTGTAATCTTCTATGTGTCTATGGCCCTTATGCCAACTTTGTTTGCTCCATTTGTATGTGTATGTGGAATTTGAACATGCCTTGTATGCTTGATTTATAGTTTAAGTGACATGTTCCCATGTCCCTTATTTGTATGGCCCCTTGGCCACCCTTGTATATTTATTTCTTCTTACTTTTTGTACTTGTTGCTTTATTACTTTTCAATTGTTACAATGCCATGATCCATATCATGCATTTTCCTATTCTCTTAGATGTCATGATAGATAGCATCCTCCATCCCTCCAATTAACAACTAAAAAACTAATAACTAACATTTATATTTTTAATTCAATTCCAATACATTGCACATGATATTACTTTTTTATATCTATCTATGCATAACCTTATTGATCCAACAATATCTCAATTCAAACCATGTTATATCTTGAGATATTGATTATCATTGTGATATCATGTATATTTTTTTATCTTAACCCATTTGTAGAGCTTATTATTATAAGGGTAGTCATTGTAGGGTACCTATTCCTACCCTCAAAATATGGGATAACAAATAGGGGTTTTACTATAGAGATCAAAGCTCTTCTCGATTAAAAAAAATTAGTTTCAAAACAACTAGAACAACAACCAGACATCAAACCAATCAAAATCGACTAGGTAAATTGTCAATAATGTAGATTAGTCATCATATTTGGCTCAAGAAAATAGTGTTGAGATTGGACTACAACACTAGTGGTGCAACTATCCATTTCCAATGCTCTTATACAAACACCATAAAAACTAGATTTTCTAGAAATAGATAGAAAGGTAAGTTCAATTATAGTTTTGTTAGCTATAGTTTAAACTAGAACCAATAGTTTTAGTATAGTTTTCTTAGAAAATCCATATATATGGGGAATAATGCATGGTATGATAGATTTTTATTCCAATTTTAGATAGGGTAGTTGCTACAACTTCCATATCAAAATCCATGTTTCAGACACTAGTGATTGGGGGCAATGTGCACGACACATTTGTTTTTTTTTTCCAAGTTCAATATTGTCCAGACATTATCAATAGTTATGTGACTTACTCCATCTATATAGGTGGTTGTCATTATTTTTGGTTTGGATTTCATACAAGCTTAATTTTTAAGTTCTCAAGTTCTTGAGTTCCTGAGTGGCTTCCACATAAGCTAGACTCTTAGTTTCAAAGTAGCTTTCATATAAGCCTAATCTTCATCTTTCAAAATGTCCAAGAGTGGCCTAGTTTCTAGCATATATTTAGATATTCACACCAACATTTTAAAATCATATTAAATTTATGGGATTAAATAACCATCTCATATGGCACACATTTCATACTAGTATCAATTTCTAGCTTCACTTCATGGGGCAACAAAGGAGCCAAAGGTCTAGCTAGCCTTTGTATTCTTGAGCCACCTATTAAAAGGGATTAGACACATAGTCCAAAAATCAATTGACACATGTATGACCACCTATCTTCATTTAGTAGGTGATGATGGAGCCAAAGGGCCATCCTTTACATTCTTGAGCCACTTTTTAGGGAATTAAGCACTCAACTTCATTCATAATATAAATTCTAGTACAACATCATCTAAAATTACTCAGATTTACTCAACATCACAATATGTTTTGTATTGGTTTGTATACCCAGTGAGGTGTATTTGTTCCTTTCTCTACCTCTCTTTACCTAGCTTTTTATGTTCTTATTTTAGATATAACATATTTAGGAAGAACTGATCTACTCTATATTTTATCTTGTAGATTTACACTTTATAGTGTGCTTTCTCTATGCATACCCAACATCACACAAGCTTCATGATCTTCACCCTTATAATTAATTTGAGGTACACTTTTTTTTCCCTTAATCCTAGTATTTTGCTTTGTTACATCACTAGAATAAAGGGGAGGGCAAATGTAGTCATATAAAATTAAAAAATTGGACACTTGAGCATGGCTAGTGATACTTAACCCATAGGTCCCTCTTGATTTATCTCATGACACTCATAGGTTTATTTTCATTGATTCCAAATCATCTGTAGCCTTTCGAACCTGATCCTAGTTGAGCCAAGACCCTATTTTCATGACCAATCCATCCCCCCAAGTCCTGTATGCCTATGACAATATCACCCAATTAGGAAAACAACACCAGTACCATTATTTTCAACTTTGGAATTATTGTTAAAGATCATTTATGGCCACAAAAATTAATTTATTCTAGTTCCCCATCCTTCTCCTTGTTGGCCTAACACAAGCAAATTCAATCTATGACCAATAAATCCCTATAAAATCCCATTCAAAGATCATTTAGAAAGGGTTGACAAATATTATCAAGTGATCAGGAATACAAGTGAAACCACTCAAGAAATCTTCCCTATTCACTACATACAACCATCTAGTATAGTCTTAAGCACCTCTAAATCTCCAAACCAATCCCTAGTCATCTCAAGCACACCTAGTTTAGAATTTCCTTACATTATAATATCACAACTGCATAAAGCACATTCAAAGGGAAAAATATATATGGCTTGATCCCTCTTTAGAGTATTGGTATGTAGATAGCATGCCCACACACAAGGTGTGAAGCACATCTAGTGTATCTTAGACACACTAACCCCTTTTTATTTTTTTCCAAAGTTTTGTTCAAGTAAATTAAAGGCTTATAAACTAATAAGATAAAATATAAAAGGAGTAATAATGATAGTGAAGATTCATAAATACAAAGATAGTGTCATATAAACCTACCAAACAAAACCTAGAAAGCTCAGACTCTTAAGAAAATAACACCAAACAAGGACTATAACATTAGTGATACTCTTATCTAATTTTGGTGCTCTTGTTCAATCAAAAAATGAAAGATAGAATTCTATTTACGATAATGTCCTAGGCTTGCATAGTGAATATAAGAACCTATCTCAGTTGGATCAGTGTAGTTTAAGCTAAGTCTTATCTTTTCCATCTCTTATTACTATTTTTAGAAAGGTCAAAATTACAATCTAGTTTACAAAAATTAGTATCTTAATTATTTCATATTCATTTGCTAATTTTACTACTCAAACCCTTTAAATAAATTAGGAATAATATACCAATATTCCAAAAATTGTCAAATCATTTGGTGAAACTAACTTACTTTGAATTATGCATAAAAACCATAGAAACCCTAGGGTAAATTCCTAGCTGATACTCCCATACTTTTTAAAAAATTTTCTTAAATATTTTAAGTATAAATTCATCCCAAATTTTAAAATTTAGTAGTAAATTTTAAAATAATTTTATTTCAAATCCTAGTTACATACACTAGGTCCTAGTAATTTTCTAATATTAATGCAATAATTTATTGATTTTTTGCTTGCAAATCTAAATCTAAAATTTGATTCAAATTCTCAAATTAAATAGTAATTTCAAAAATAATTTTATTTCAAACCCTAGTTGCATCAACTAGCTCCTAGTAATTTTCCAATCAATTTTGAATTTTTAGTTGCATATTAAAATTAGAAAATCACTTCAAATTTCAAAAATTCATAGTAATTTCAAAAAAAATATTTTTCTCGAAACCCTAGCTACATCTACTAGGTCCCATTAAATCAAACACTTTCCCATAAATTTCTAAATTTTTAGTTGCATTCTTTTATCAAAAATTCAATTTCAATTTCAAAAAGTCTTAGTATTTTACAAAAATATTATTTCAAAACCCTAATTGCATATACTAACTCTTTTTTGCTTCTTGAGTTATCACCTTACATGTTTGGGAGCTCTGTATCTTTTCTATGCATATTCTAGTTCCTTGTTTAAATTATATTAGTTTAATATTTTCTACTATTATCCAAGTTATTTTTGTTATGACACCTAAGTTCCTTGCATCTCTTCCTTCAAGATGAAGTGCAAGACTTAGTGGAAATCCTCTTGAATTCACCTAGATTCCTTCAACTTGACCATATACTATGGTTAAATAACATGTTCACACTCCAGCTAAAGATTTTACACATCCAAATTACACCAATTTCAATGAGAATGATTCAAATAATGAACAATATGAGAATACCAATGATAATGTGCACACGAATGCTCATGCTCCACCACATTAGAATACTAATCCACTTCCACTCATTATTGATAATTAAGTTGCACTCAATAAATATTTAATCCTCCAAAGTTTCAGAGAAAGACTCAGTGAAAAACCTTGAGATCATACTCTTATATTGCAATCTCTCATGGAAATAAAAAAGGCTAAACAATTTGAGTTTTCCATTCCCATAGAGCAGTCAATAATGAATGAAACTACAAGGGCAATTATGTCTCAAAACCCCCCTATAGCAGCCCAACCTACCTCTATGCCACCAACTACAGCTAGTACATCCCTATCTCTTGATGTGTCAGCCCTTATGCAAGAGATAAAATATCTTCAATCCAATGTGCAACATCTTGATCAAGGTGCCTCTAGACCTACATATGCTTTGGACTCTTTTTCTCTATTTCATATACCATTGGCACATCACATTGCTTCCACACCTTTTCCACAAGGTTTTTTTCAACCCAAGCTTATTTTATATGATGGCAAGGGTGATCTAGAGACATATTTGAGAGATTTTCACATAGCATGCTTGGACTATGTACCAAAATACTTACTACTTACCAAGCTCTTTCTATAAAGTCTAAAGGATTATTCTTTACAATAGTTCTATAGTTTACCAAATTAGTCAGTCAGTGCATTCAATCCTTTAGCTAACATGTTCCTAGCTCATTTTAGCATTAACATTAGTTGTAAGGTTTCATATGCGCAAGTTGCACAACAAAAACAAAGGTCAAATGAACATCTCCCAGATTATGTTATTTGATATAAGACTATCTTGGCTAAGATGACTACCCCCATGGTCGATCAAGAGTTATAGGATCTCTTCAAATAGAGTCTTCTACCATCTTTACATGAATCAATTATGTTCAAAATATTCTCTTACTTCATTGAATTGTTCACACACTAAAATAAAGAGAAGTCAAGTGAATTTCAATGGGGAAACTCAAGTATATAAGTATCTCAAAAATAACCAACAAGAGTAAAATTAGAGTCCCATACAAAGTAAAGGTTAATGATAATAAGAATCAGAATCAACCTACAATTAATGTAGCTTTAGAGCCTCCTCAACAAGTAGTTTTATCAACACCTCCTCAGCATACATTTGCCAATCTACCAATTTCTCCATCCAGAGTTTTACAATAACTATTAGATTATAACATCATATCTCTCCCTCATATTTGGGAAGTCGAACCAACAAAGCTTCTTCCATGAGGATATGATCAACATGCATTTTATGAGTTTCACAGGGCACTAGGCCATACAACAAATAGATGCATTAGTTTGAGACACAAGATATAGTATGTAATAGATGGAAATCCTATTGATCTTGGCACTTCAACTGAGCCTCCTCTGATAAAGAAAACATAGGATAAATCATTGAAAATATTTTCAAATCTTTTTCTACAACATTTCAAATAGGAGATAGGGGATACATCAAGGGTTCACCATGAATATCATGCACATCCACCACTAAATACATTCAAGTCACCTTTAATTAAGACACATCCTTTGAGCAACATGATTGGTGTATAAAATTATAAAGTTATATCTAGACCTTCCATATCCTTCTCAGAATAGGAAATCATCAAATATGATTCAAATTATCATGCACTCTTGATTAGAGATCACATTCATAATCATCCTATTCATAGTGTTCTCATAGACAATAGATCTTATGTAAACATGTGCACTATGACATTACTATAGAATTTTGGATATTAAGAGCAAGATATCACTCTAATAGACATAATTATCAGTGGATTGAGTGGGCACATATAGATTTCATTAGGTAAGATTATAATTCCTCTCTAGGTTGGTCCAACACACATGGCCACACCATTTGCTATTGTTCCCAGTACATTAGTTTTTGATATGTTACTTAGTCAACCATGGATTGAAAAACATTGAGTAGTATAATTTATAGTTCATAGATGCATGAAATTCATTCACACTAATCAGATTATTACAATTGGTGGTTTTCCATATGAGTTCCCACTCCCCACTTCAGAGCCATCTTCTACAATACAGTCACCAATTTTAGTATAACTTCCAATTCCAATTTCTCCACCAGTATAGTTCCTCCTCTAGTATAGATTTAGACATAGTTGAGACATCCATCGCTAGCATAGAGGGTTTATACACCTCCATGGCTTAAATATTCTAGATACCTTCTATCTATAGTATTCACACCTAGGTTAGTCTCATTGAGATCTCATGCATCTACACATAGATCACATGTTCAGAGAGCTTCTCCTACTACCAGATGGGTCCCTAAGATCCCTATAGTGTATCCACTTCTTAGATTTACATGGTGACCCAAAAATTGGTTTCTACTTTAGATATTTTATATTATTTACAACATATATAACTTTCAAAGTCATAGTCTCAAAATTTTCATCATGTTTCACAATCACACATGATCCCTCTCCTTGATATAGGACACCCTAATAGGGAGTCTCCAATGAGACTCATCGATTAGTATCATCCTTTCCCAATTTACCTATGCATAGTTTCTTATACTTGATTATACATAGCTAAAAAAAAATGAAAAAATGCAAAAACAATATAAAATTTCAAAATACAAAAATAATTGAACATTTCAAAACATAAAACATTTCGATTGTATGCATCATCCATGTTTTACATTTGATATTTCATGTTATTCTATGATTATTTATCTACATTACCATGATTTAATTGATCTTATTTGAGTGTGTGTAGTGATATCTACCTCTTTCAATGTTGCACTCTACCCATTGAGGGGGCATCCTACTTCTACATTCAAGACACACATCGATATACATACCCACTGGGGGCATCCACTACATCATTACACCATTTAGATTATGTCATTCCTACACCACACACTCTAGTTATCATGTTGATGTAAATTATTTACTAGCTTACATAGATTACTCTATCGACACTCACTAGTATATATCACTTGCATATTTCTTAGCATATACCTAGTCTTGTACTAAACATGTCTTGCATACTTTCCCTCTTACTTTGATTAAGTTAGATGCGATTGTATCTTTCCAATATTTACATGATTTATATTATTTCTTAGCATAGTTTGATGTGATTAAATTACTAATTACTTCTTGTCTCCTATATATGCCTTAGGACATTTTCCAATGTACTTTTCTTCTATTCATGTGTGTGCCTTAGGAAATTCTCCAATGTCCTTTGCTTGTACTCTTCTATGTGTTTATTGCCCTTGTGCCAACTTTGCTTTCTCCACTTGTATGTGTATGTGGAATTTGAACATGCCTTGTATGTTTGATTTCTAGTTTGAGTGACATGTGCCCATGTCCCTTGTTTACATGGCCCCTTGGACACCCTTGTATGTTTCTTGATCATTGCTTTGTGTGCTTGTTGCTTCCTGATTATTGCAATGCCATGATCCATATCATGCATTTTCTTATTCTTTTAGATGCCATGATGGATATCATGCTCCATCCCTCCAACTAACAAATAACAAACTAAAAACTAACATTTATAATTTTAATTCAATTATAGTACATTACACATGTTATTACGTTGTTATATCTATCTATTTATACCCTTATTGATCTAATAATTTATTAATTTAAACCATTCTATATCTTGAGATATCTTGTTGATTATCATTGTTATATCATGTATATTTTCTAGCTTAACATACTTGTAGGGTTTCTTCTTTTGAGGGTAGTCATTATAAGGTACCTATTCCTACCCTCAAAAGAGGGGACAACAAATAGGGGTTTTCTATAGAGATTAGAGCTCCTATCGATTGAAAAATATAGTTTTAAAATAACCAGAATAATAACCAAACATCAAACTACTCAGAATAAACCACACAGATAGTCAAGAATCTAGAATAGTCATCATATTTGGCCCAAGACAATAGTGTCAAGATTATAAAATAGAACTATTGGTGATACTATCCATTTCTAGCACTCTTTTCCAAATAGCTAAAATACTAGATTTTCTAGAAACAGATAGAAAGGTAAGTTCAGTTATAGTTTTGTTAGTTATAGATCAGACCAAAATTAGTAGTTTTAGTATAGTTTTATTTAAAAATATAGATATAGGGGGAATCATTCATGGTATGATGGATTTAAATTCAAATTTTAGATAAGATAATTGGTATAACTTCTAAATTAGAATCCATGTTTCAGGCAGTAGTGATTGGGGGAAATGTGCATGACACATTTGTTTTCTTTATTTTTGAGTTTAGAATTATCCATAAATTATCAACCATTACATGCCTTACTCCATCTATAGGTGGTTGGCATAATTTTTGGTTTGGATTTCATACAATCCTAACTTTTGAGTTCCTAAGTTTTCAAGTTATCGAGTGGCTTCCACATAAGCTAGATTCTTAGTTTCAAAGTGGCTTTCATATAAGCCTAATCTCTATCTTTCAAACTATCCAAGAGTGTCCTAGTTGATAGCATACATTAATATATTCACACCAACATTTTCAGATCATAATAAATTTAGGGGCTTTAGTAGCCATCTCATATGACACATATTTCATACCAGTATCAATTTATAGCTTCACTTCATGGGGCAATGATGGAGCCAAAGGTATAACTATCCTTTGTATTTTTGAGAAAAATATTCAAATGGATTAAACACATATTTTATACATCAATAAACACATACATGAACACCTATCTTAATTTAGTAGGCAAGGATGGAGCCAAAGGGCCAACCTTTGCATTCTTGAGCCACTTTTAAGGGAAAGAAGAACTCAACTCCATTCATACAATAAATTTTGGTACATCATCCAACATATCCAACATTATTTAGCCTTACTTAGCATCACAATAAGTTTGTATTGGTTTTCATACCAAATGAGGTGCATTCATTCTTTTCTCTTCCTCTCTTTTACCTTGCTTTGTATGTTCTTATTTTAGATATAGTGTATCTAGTAAAAACTAATCTACTCTTTATTTTCTCTTGTATACTTACACACAATGTGTTTTATCTATGAACACCTAACATCACACAATATTCATGATATTCATCCTTGTAGGTAATTTTAGGTACACTTTGTTTTTTTCCTTTATCCTAGTATTTTGTTTTGTTGCATCACTAAAATAAAGGGGTGGGCAAATGTAGTCATATAAAATGAAAAAATTGGTAACTTTATCATGGATAATGATACCCAAACCATAGGTCCCTCTTTATTGTTCTCATGACCCTCATAGGCTTATTTTCACCGATTACCAATCATTTGTAGCCTTCTAGACCTGATCGTAGCTGATCCAATACCCTTTTTTAATGACCAATCCATGCCCCTAGGTCTTGTCTACTTAGGAAAATATCACCAAACTAGGATAGGAACACTAAGACCATTGTTGTCTACTTTTATGTTATTATTTAGGCTCATTTTTGGCCCCAATAATCAAATTTTTCTAATTCCCCATCCTTCTCCTTATTGGCCTAACATGAGTAAATCCAATCCATGACCAATAGATCCCTATAAAATCCCATTCAAATATCATTTGGAAAGGGTTGAAAAATATTATCAAGCAATAAAAAATACAATTAAAACCAATCAATATATTTTCCTTATTCTTTGCATACAACCATCTAGTACAGTCTTAAACACCTCTAAATCTTTACACCATCCCTAATCATGTCAAGCACACCTAGTTTAGCATTTCTTTACATTCTCATATCACAACTATACCAAGCACTTTCAAAGGGAGAAATACATATGGATTGATCCCTCTTCAGAGTATTGGTGTGTAATAATCATGCCCACACATAGGGTGTGAAGCACATCTAGTTCATATTACACACACTAACCCCTTTTCCCTATTTGCCAAAGTTTTGTTCAATTACATTAAAGGCTTAGAAACTAATAAGATCATCTCTACAAGGAGCACTATTGACAATGAAGCTTCATAAATTTAGAGATAGTATCACACAGACCTAACAAACAAAACCAAAAAAGATCAGACTCTTAGGACAATATCACCAGACAAGGACTACAACATTGATGCCACTCCTATCCATTTTTAGTGCTCTTGTCCAATCAGAAAATAAAATCCAAAATCATGTTTATGATAGTGTCCTATGCCTACACATTGAATATAAGACCCTATCTTAGTCAGATAAATGTAGTTTGAGCTAAGTTTTATCTTTTCCATATATTATTACTATTTTTAGAAAGGTCAAAATTGTAATCTATTTTACACAAATTAGTATCTTCATTATTTCATATTTATTTCTTAATTTTAATACTCATACCCTTTAAATAAATTATGAATAATATACCAATATTCACAAAATTATTAAATCATAATGTATATTAACATTTTATGAATAGGTTGTACCTAAAAAATTTAAGATATCATATGGATTGTTAAATGATGTGGTAATTGAATAATACTTTGAATGTTTAAATGAAAATAAATGGGGTTTGGAAAATAAACTAAAGTGATCAATAAGTGGCTTAATCTTAGCAATAGATATAATTTGGTGGTTAAAAATCCAGCTCCATGAATCAAGGAAATAGAAACCATGACCATTTATGTACCTATTTAGAGTTCCTAAATGATTTTTTTAAAAAAAATATATATATAGAAGGATGAAATAAATTATGTTGAGATGAACCTAAACATTCCACCAACACATTGGGTATGATATTCCAAGGATATCATCAAATAAGACTATATTTGACCAAATTATAGTTGAGAAACTATTCTCAAATTTGTGGTTAGTAGTGAGATTTATAAAAAAATCAAGTATAATTAATAAGATTTTAAAATATAGGTTAGATTGAATGTTTATGTATATCAAATATTAATGTGATATGTGGTAAAGTGAGTAATTTATCTATTCAAAGTATTGAATTAATGATTTATTTTGTATATTTATGACAAAAAAATATTCATGTTGTGAATGAACCTCTTAAGAATGTTTTACGATATTAAAGTTGTGTTAGTATTATACAATGGCAATTATGGGGTCACATTATATGATAAAGACCCTATGAAATTAAAATTTTACCATATTCAAATATTGACACATTTCCCCTAAATATGAATGTAAATTGATGAAAAACTAATTAAGATATAATTAGAATTTGATTCCACAGTAATTGGAATCCAACATAATTATATTATAATCCAATATCACACTAGTTAAAATGAATAATAGAGATATTGGAATTCAAGATACCACTAGTTAAAATCCAATATTAATAATATAAAAATACAATTTGAATAATTATAAAACCATAAATAGTAATACTATAAATTCTAGATTGTTAGGAATATGCCCAAATAAGAATAATGATCTCTAAATTAATAGTATATGAGAAATAGAGTAATATATTGTTATCTTGTGTTAAATGGGCACATGCCTATTCTACATAAGATAATAATAATTAAAATCATGTTTTACATTGGGCACATGGCCGATGAAGAGTGTTGTCCAATAATTGTACATGGTGTAAGTATGTTTGACAATGTTTCAATAATATTTGTAAATATTCCATGTCATGATTTTTTTGGTTAATAGATTAAAAAATTTAAATAAATATTATAAAGTACTATAATAATCATTAGGTAATACTATGATAGTTATGGGGTCACATTATGTTATTAGGACTAATTTAAACTATTATACCATGCTTAGATATTGGCCCATTTCCCCTATACATGAATTTAAATGTGAAAACCTAATTAATATATAACTATAATTTAATTCCACTCTAGATGGAATGTAATAATAAATATATTATAATACAATATCAAAATACTTAAGACCAATAATATCAATATTGGAATATGATATTCCACTAATTAAAAACCAATAATATAAATATAGAAATCCAATTTCAACAATTATAAAATTAGAAATGGAAATACTATAAGTCTAGATTCTTAATAATATGTCTAGATTTAATGAAATGATGGTTTTATATAGATCATGGCACCAATCATGTCATAAATTTCAAAAAGTGTAATAATATCAAGTTTTAGTTCCATACATAATGCCAATGGCCACATGCAAGGGACAAAAAAATGTAAACAAGGGAGATCAATCATTCACATCAGATAAGGCCAAAGGAAACATGCAAGGGACATAAAAATTCTAGAAACAAGGGACATCAAGGGTATCACATCAAAAAAGTCCAAAGGATAGATAGAAAGGACATACATATGTCACAAAAAATGTTAAAGGACCACACACAATAGAAAATCACAAAGTAGTATATCAAGTAAGAGAGTAATAGCATCAATGGAACATTTAACAAGGAAACTAGTCTACACGATCCATATGTATCAATATCACATCATATTATAATATCATGTCCATGTAGCACTCTATAATATATTAGTAACTATAAAGACATGTAAGTTAATATCAACATGGTAGAGAAGATATTAAAAATATATAACCTATAAAATTTAAACTTATGGAATAAGATGCCCCCAATATTGGCATGGCCACTTAGTAGAGGGAATTCCAACATTTGTATGTCCATGTGTAACTTGTATGTCTTTTAAATCACTCATATACTATGAAATACATGAATATGAAAAAAAAAATATCATCTACCAAACATATGAAAAATAACATATGTATTCGTGTAATATAGCAATCATGTCCCTACTTTACAACTCCTTCTATGGTTTCTTCATTTCATTTAGATGCATATTTTCATTGGGCCTCTAATTTATTATGTGGTTGTTTCAAGGCATGAGATATGAATTACATTCTTTGGATTTTGAAGTTTTCCTATTTCATATGAATGGTAACTTAGGTAAAAATCCTTCTTTAGAAGTTAATTTGAATTAAGTAAGGTAGTCTATTTGGGATCCTTCAAGCTTATGATGAAAGGTTTGTAGCATATTTTCTAGTTCTAGTTTTTCCCTATTTTTTATTTTAAAATTCATCCCTTAATAATTTGGAGGAATGGATATGATGGTTTAAGGAGACTTATTTGTGCTTTAATGGTTCATATCTATAGAAAATAAGGGTTGAGATTTTATGAATGCAAATGGGAGTGATTTTTTAGTTAATTTATTTTTAGCTAGTTATTGGAGATAGGGTTTGTTAGGCTCAGCTCATTGGTACTCTCCTACCCCTCTAGTGTTATTGTCTTATGTGTAGCTAATGGAAAATAAAGTATGTATATTTAGCAAGCTAGTTTCAAGTGATTTTATGATATGTTTCACCTATATTTTGGTAGATTTGAGTCAAGCCATGGTTAAGGATACAATATATTGAGTCTATATCAAGGATGATATTTAGTCTCTATTTCATTAGAGTAAGATAGAGACCCCATTTTTTTAGGTATAATAAATGCTTTATAGGGATGTAGTTATAATATATCTATTTATTTAGTTGACATTTCTATAGTTTTAGCTAATAGTTTGGCTAGGTTTTGATGGATTTGAAAGTTTTTATTATATATTGGGCCTTATTGAATATCTCTTTATTTATTAGTTTATGATTGGGTGATGTTTTGATAATGTTATTTGATGATTTGACTATTATTGTCTGGCCTATGGTTTGGTGGACCTAGTTTAAGATTATTTCTTTGTGTTTCATTTTTAACTCTCATCTTAGTAACAGGGTTTGGGATCCTGTCAATACCCATAATTTATCCTTATAAAAAAATTATCTACTAATCCTACCATGCTTAGGTCCATATTTTTTATATTTTTAATATTTGAATGTTTTTGTATTTTTTTATTATTTGATTTGTTTTTATTATTAAATTTTTTAAAACTATGTGATCAAATTTTTTTAAGTAAGTCATCCTTGTTTAGATTAAATTCAACATGTCTTTTCTTATCCTTGAGATTATTTTATTTCATTTTCTCTTCCTCTTTGTCTATTTTTTTATCATGTATTTTATTCATCCCTAAAGATAATGCTTTTTGATGATAATTATCACTATCATGTTGGAATGTGGTTTTTATTATTGTAAGTGAAAAGGTGAGATATTGATTGGATGGATACATTGTAGCCTACATTTTTTGTAAGAATCATTATCATATTATGAAAAATACCATATAATTAAGAAGATTGACCCATATACATGTGTTGACCACTTTTGGCCAACAAGTTATTGGTAATATATCATATCCAAGGGGTCCTTTCTAATGTCTACTATATTTCAATTCCTTAATGTCATGTCCCAATTGTAATAATATTATTATACTAAATATGGTGTGTTTCTTGTCATAATTAATATAAAACTTTTTAGAATAAGCATTTTCCATGTATATTGTAATATTTAATGTCTCTTTTTGAGGATGTTTTTTGTCATTGTAATTGTAGATAGTGTCTTTGTAAATATTTTTAATTGGTTCCTATTGATGTTACCTTGATAATTCCTTCATTATTTTATTTTTTAATATTATTTAGTAATACATCACAATAATCTATATCATGTCCTATGATTCTATGATAACCAAAAAATGATTTTACTTCTTTTTGTGAAATATGACAACAACTCGATATCAAGTAGATAGTAATGGGATGATATTATGATCAAGTAATAACTAAAATATTATTATTAGTTTATCTTGAATACTTTTTACTTGTAATGGTTTTAATGTATTATTATCTATCAGATATACATTATTTACTAAAATATATGATCTCCTCTTTATCCAAGTCATGTTTGATGTCATATTTGCCTGGTGTGACATAGTATTACAACATTTTTTTAATTTATAATGTACACTTTATCTATCAATTTTTTTATCCTCCCCTGAATGAGTGTGCTTGGGTAGGATTTTATGATTTTCCCCTTTTCTATATACAAATCATCTCGATATTAACCAATTCCAATAGGTGTGAATATAGTCTAACATAAGTATTATTTATGTAGTTTATCATTTGTTATATCTACCATGTTGGTATTTTTATCTTCAAATTCATAATAATCTATGACCATATCATCTTAATATTTTTAGTTCACTAGTAAAGGAATATTGGTAATAGGTTTGTGGTTGTTTTGTATTAACTTTGTGTCTTATGATGTATAATTTATTTGTAGGGTATTACAGGTTTTTTATATTTTTTGCGCTTGATCCACCCACCTCATATGTATGCATATGATATTTTTGAATGGGTTTTAATCAAGAAAAAATAGTATGATCTTATGATTATGATTTGTCCTTTATATTTTAGGTCATTTTTTAACATCTTAAAGGGTCATCATCTATTGGTTCTATATAATAATATCCTTGCTACATATATTTGATACATTTATATAATGCCAATGGTAATACTTCTATATAATATGTCCATGGTCATACCAAAATTAACTTGTATTTTAAATTATTAGACATATAAAGAAAAATAGTAGGTGAAATCATGAGACCTAGTTTCACATCCAAAGATATGGTTCCAATTATTTGACACAGAGTGTTATCAAATATTTTTATGCTTTAAATTGATTTTTATATGCTAGCTATATTTATCCTTGATAATTATAAGAAGGTCATGTTACAAATGTTTAATCCATAACTATTATCTATGAACACACATTTGACCAATTTTATTTACACTTGAATTTAAATGAATAATTAAAGACTTTATTATATCATGTATTGCATAGGAAACTATTACATTTAAAAAGTGATGAATTCATTTTTATCCTTGAATATATTCATAATGGATGAAAATGATGTAGGTTGTCTAACACTCGATAGATTTGTTTATTAAAATGCCTTGTATAGATTATCTTATTATATTGATTATCTCTTGATTAACTATAAGATAAAAAATTTACCATGGGTATTATCTAGTTGATAGATCATGTCATAACATTTAGGTTGGTTATATTTCCCTATGGGAATTGGAGGAGGTTGAGGAGGATCATGTTGACTATTCATTCTATCACAAATCATTGGGTAACCTACCTTTTCTAGTCTTGACATAATAAACCACATAATCCAAAATAATTCATGGGAGAATAATGGGATAAGGATGATAGATAGTACAACCTTGATATCTTATGAGATGAGGAAAAAATGGATTCATGTATTCCATTTTGAATCTAGTGGTAAAAATAGGCATCTAGATTGAATTTTGCAATAATAAGATTGGAGAAAGGATTAAAATTATTCATTAGTAATTTTAGAATTATTAATATTCTTAGATATGTTACCTTTTAACAATTTTATTACATAATTGATCCAAATAAGGTATACTATTTATGTAGAAAAATATGAAAAGAGTAACTTCATTACTTATGTTAACTAATAATGTTCATTTTTTATGGCCACATTTAGTGTATTATTAAGGAATAATCAGAAATTAGGTCCAAAAATAAAAACCTAAGGCTCAAATTTGAAACCTTAGAAGGATGAAACCCTAATTAATATCTAGGTCTAAAGGTGAAAACATAACATGTATATGGAAATAAAAAAAATAGATCATGACTCCCTAGTACAATTTGTTTTAAAAAGATGTTTTTGTGTATGGACATTAGAAATGAGATTTTAAAACCCTAAGACACAAATTATGAAACATTGGAAGGATCACTTATTTTAGGTTAGGATGAATTATTTAATCTATTTAATATACAAGGTTTTTTAGTAGTTTAGGTATTAATATATGGCATTTTAGTATTTATTTGAATTTTAAAAAATGAAATTGATTGCATTTATTTGAAAAGTGGCATATGCTAAATATAAAAATTAAAACCAAGGGATGATTATTTATCTTTACTATGTGACTATATTAATGTGATTATATTCTATAGTTTAAAATAAGGATAAAATAAGCATGTGGTTGATTGAAAATTAGAATTGATTCTTTGTCTACATAGTGTTAGTTATGTCAGACTAGGTCAATATCATCGGTAAATACTAACTTATGTTAGTTAGTACTAAAATTTGAGGAAATCAAGCATTATGAATATAAATTCACCTAAACCTATCTCTGTATGCTTTTCAATTATGATCCTAAATCCTATTGATGCACACAATTCCATAAATTAGTCTTCTTTGCTTTGAAACACTAGGTATGCTTGTGAGGTATATAAACACCACAAATATGTAAATTATAATAGGATAAAATAACACAAGTCACCTCATTTGATGATTAAATATTGCCTACATATATAATACTTAGAGGAGGGAAATCAAACCACATGTAGTTATCCCACCTCATGTTATTATGTAACTTTGTTATATGTATGAAGATAATGATTTTTATTTGATAGTTGAAAATTATTGCTTTCACTTGTTTTTTTTGAGATTCAAACTTGGCTTCTGACTGCTCCTAGTCACAAGTTTTAAACTTCATAAAAATAGATAAGGTTATCATATAATTTTTTAGTAACTTTTAAATAAGACCATGATTTGTTTATATATGATTCCAATTGGTAAATTTCTCATGCCACTGATAATATAGGAAAATGGGTTGACCATTAGGTGATATTTAATTTTGAAAACACAACCAATGTTGGGAATATGTTAGTACTAACTAGATCATGTCATTATTGGTTGGTGATATTAACCAAACCTAGAATAATTGACCTATAAAAAATAGGCTGAACTAAGAGTTTGGAGATGTCTATGAAATATATTTAGTATTTTTAAAATAGATAGTGTGGTTTTTATAAGTTTGTGATATAAAAATAGAAGGTTTGAATAATAATATATCATATAAGTGTGAGATAATGGTGGATTAAGACCTTTTCTATGCACTCAAGTCTTGTGTGGTAAATGTGTGTTAATTTTTCCTTGTCAAGTAGTAAAGACCATATTTTAGTGTCTAAAAAGGCCCCCCTTTTATTCCAATAATGGAATTTCCAAAGTAAAAGGATAAAATTTAATTATTTACACACACTTTTTCTTTGGTATGAAGATCCAACTATGTGGGTCACTCAATAGTAAAAATTACAATCATGTGTATTCAATGTCCATAGATAGACAAAATTAATGTAAAAAATAAGTTTATAAATTTATAAATAACAAGGGTTAGAGTACACATATGTGTAGTAAAAAACTATTTTTACCTTTAAAATTTTAGGATATTATGTTTCCTTATTGATGCATTGGAGTAAATTGTGTTTCGATGATAAAGAAAATGGAGAGTGAGGGTGTTTATTCCCTAGAAGTTTTTAACTTTACAAGATATTAGGTTAGGAAGGAAACAAACCCAATCCTCATGATTGTGAGAAAAAGTATGCAATGTACTCATCCAAATATTATGTAGGTAAAATAAAGCACTGTTGGGATAGGTTCACTCAAAAAATCTGAATCAACCAATAAATATGGCTTATAGATTCAATTGTATAATTTTATACAAGTGTAATTTATGTAAAAAAAATACATGATCAAAAGGGAATGAATAATGTTAATTCCTCCATCATGAAATTAGGTTTGATTTTATGTTTATTACTCAATGTAGAAAAAAATCATGATCAAAAAGGAAAGAATGATGTTCATTCCCCCATAATGAAAACAAATCAGATAATTTTGAAGTGGATTGACAATAATTTTCCATTCAATTTTAAGTTTTAGTGTTTTATATGTTTGCATGAACTAGTATCATGCCTCCCAAATCTAAAAATGTGTAGATTTTCATGAACCAGTATCATGCTTCCTAAATGTTTACCAAATGATATATAATGTTATGTATATATATATGCTAATTTTGAGAACTTGTATCTCAATTGTATGTGTAAATGCGAGCTTGTAATTCATGTTATTTTAAATTATGTGCATATGTACCCTATTATGTTTGAATTTGTGCTCAAGTTTATATAAAATGAGTGCATATGCATAGAATATATCCTTATAATATTACTCATTTATAAATATTTTTCATGTAACTAAACCAACTTATATCTAAATCTCAAATTTTTGAGAATATATAATAAGATCTAATTATATACACATGTAATTTTATGTGTCTTTGACAATTAGACTATAATGGATCCATTTTAGGATGGGGAATATAACATGTAAGTCACTTATCTCAAAATAATATTTAGCTATATAATGTAATGTATAAATATAACATCATGTGAAACTATGGAGATTATGCCATCATATATATGTTGATCAAGGAATATGCAACATATGCAATATAAGACATGTAAGTGTCATGTCTAGATATAGAGATTAATGAAGTACATAACAAAAAGATCACTAAATAAGACTATGTAGTAAAAGTGTGTCATACAGATCATGGCACCACTCAATATTACCAAGATAAACAAGTAAAGAATTTCAAGTGTTAATATCGCACATAAGGCTAAGGGCCACATGAAAGGTACAGTAAAATATTTCAAATAGTGACATCAAGATGTCACATTAGACAAGGCTAAAGGCCACATGTAAGGGACACAAAGATATTTCAAAATATGGACAAGAAGGATGTCAAATCAAACAAATCCAAGGGCCACAAACAATGAACATTAATAAGTCACAAACAAAGCTAAAGGGCCATACATAATATATAATCACAAATTATCATATCGTGTAAGAGAGTAACAATTATAATGGAGAATATAACAAAGGAACTACTCCACACCATCCATATTTATGAATGTCACATCATAGTATAATAAGATATCCAAGTATCACTATGCAATATATGAGTAATTAGCATGAAATGTGTAAGAGATATATGTATCTCAACATGGTAGAGAATGTGATATTAATATATAACATGTAATATTGAAACCTATGGAATAAGATGCCCTCAATATTATCATGGCTAAGGGGTAGAGGAAAGTCTAATGTGTAACATGTATGTCCTACACCATACTCATGTGTTGTGAAATGCATGTATGTATGAAACTAATATGCCATATACTAAACATGTGATAAATAACATATTTAAGTAGTGTATTCTAGTAATAATGTCATTCTTAGGTCCTTATTTTTAATTTTTAATATATACATTTTTTATTTTCTATTTTTTGTATTTTTTGAAATTAAATTATGTGCTCATAAATCTTTAGGTAAGTCATATATATATATATATATATATATATATATATATATATATATATATATATATATATATATATATATATATATATATATATATATCTTATGGCTAATATATGTAATCTCATTGCCTCTTCTCATTCATCTATTTATTAGTGTGTATTTTATGTTACCCCTGACTATTTCTCTCTTTGATGACAAGTATCACCATCATGTCGAATTATGATCAAACTTCATGTATGTGAGAAATTTAGATATTAATTTTTTGGATTCATTGTAGCTGAATTTTTTTTTAGCCATTGATTTACTAATGTGAAGGGTACCTTATAAGTATAAGGTATGATCCATATTTTTTTGTCAATCAATTTTGGCCCACAATAAATTTTTAAAATTATATATATAAGGGGTCATTTCCATTGTGAATTATGTTTTAATTCCTTAATTCCATGTCCTAATTATTATAAACCTCTCACATTCTATATGGTGTGTTATTTTTTAACATCAAACTGAACATTTTTATAATATGAACCTTACATTATATTATAGTATTCAATCAATTGTATCAAGGAATGTCTTTGGTTGTTGTAGTTAGATATGGGGGTCTTTGAAAAGCTTATTATGAGTGGTACCTATTTATATTATATTACCTTGATAATTATTTCATTATTATATTTTTATATATAATTTGGTAAGGCATCTCAATGATTTATATCATCACCTATGGTTCTATGATATGCAAAATATGATTTTCCTTATTAATGTGAAATACATCCCATAGATCAATGTCGATTAGATGGAAATGTTATGAGATTATGATCAATTAATATTTACAATATTATTCTTCATTTCTCTCAAAAACTTGGTACTTACAATTATATTATATTCTTAGTGTCTTCCATTTCACATTTTTTACTAAAATATATGATTGATTCTTTGTCTAAGTCATGCTTGTATTCAGTGTTTCATGTACATGGTGTGAGATAGTATTCAAATTATATTTTTCATTTAAAATGTAAACATGATATATTAGTGTTTATTTATTTATTTTACCATTGAATATTTTTCCTAAATATAATTTTTTAAGTTATTCATTTTTTTGTATATGAATCTTTTAGATATACTCCAACTCTCATATATGTGAATATAGTGCAAGATAATTAGTATTATAAAGGATTGAAGTTAAAGTTATGTATTTAATCATTTATCATATATACCATGTTTGTATATTTTACATCACTTTTATAATGATTTATACCATCTTGATATTTTTAAGGAATAGGTTGAAGTTGTTTTGCATTAACTTGTGGTGAATACTGTAGCTCATGTTGTAAATTTACTTTGTATGGTATGATTTTTTCCCTGTCTTTTTATATACTTGATTCACCCACATAATATGTATATATTAAATATATTAGAATGGGTTGTGATGGATAAATAATAGTATGATATTCCAACCTTTAGTGTGATTGGTCCTAATTAGTAGATTGGGTGAAAAAAATTTAATCCAAGAAATATCATTAATGACAATCATGAAAATAAGAGAAAAAATAATGCATAAAATACTAAGTTACCTCTCAAAATAAAACCATACAGATAAAATATTTAAAGTGAAAAAACCCATGTGATTTTATTAGAAGGCTTGCAATAAATATCTTCACAAGTACAAGATTGATCAAAAACACAAGAGAAGAATAGAGAGAGATAGAATTATTCTTAATGAAGAAAAGAGGAGAGGAAGAGCTATTTTATAGAGATAGAAAAGGAAAATGGGAGTTGTATAAAACTCCATTATGACCTTATAATCCCTCCAAGTTTGTGCCACTTGTTTCCTAATCCCTTACAAAGATAAGGGAGGTGCATGCCAAGTGGAGAGAGGAGTTACTCTTGCAAGTAACTCCCAAATCCTAAGAGAGAAATAAGGAGAGAGTGACACCTCAAATAATCCATATTTATGTGAATAAAAAATTCACATAAATATAAATTCCTCACAAATAGAAAAGAGACTTAGGATAAAATAAATTATCCTAAATAAAGGGTAATCATAACACTCTCCCTTAAAATTTATTGAGGGGTTTTATAAACAAACAAAAAATGAGGAATCATCACTAACTCTCCCCCTTGATGAGAACTTCCTTCAATCCTAAATTGTTACAAAAGAAAATAAACTTTTCTTTACATAGAGGCATAGTGAAAATATCAACCATTTGCTCTTCAGTAGGATAGAAAGAGAGAAAATTTTGATTGTATTCATGAAGTTCATGCTGAAAGTGCTGTTGAATCTCAATGTACTTTGACCTTGCATGAAAAACTAAATTATTTGCTAAGGCAACGACACTTTGATGATCACTAAAAATTGGAGTAGCCAAATGTTTTAGGTGGCCCAAATTTACAAGAAATCTTCTAAGTCAAATAACTTCCTTTGAAACATGATTACAAGATTTATATTTAACTTTTGTGGAAGATAGAGATACAGTTGTTTGATTTTTACTATTCCTTGAAATAGTGTCAGAACCCAAATAGAAGTAATAATAACCAGTGGATCTATGATCATTAAGATCACTAACACAATCAAAAATCTAAATAACCTATCAAATAAAAATTTCTATTCAAGGTATACTCAATGCTAAGAGTTAGATCGCCTTTAATATGACAAAAAATTATTTTAGCAACTTTAAAATGAGTATCTTGAGTTTAGACATAAAACAAGAAACCAATCCAATAGAAAAAGCAATATCAAGATGAGTATGAGTAAGATAATTCAAACTACGCACTAATTACTTATATAAAGTTAAATCAATAGTTTCTATTTCCATGTCATTAAGAATTTTAACACCAAGTTCACAAAGAGTAAAAATGGGTTTGAAATCTAACATATTAAATCTAGATAATAAATCATATGAATATTTAGATTGAGAAATAAAGATGCTATCTTTTTTTGGCCAAACTTGAATGCCTAAAAATTAATGTATGAGACCCAAATCAGTCATTTCAAAGGTATTCTTTAAAAAAAATTAGTGTAAGAAACCATTGAACTATTACTACCATTTATGATTAATTCATAAACATACAAATCAATGATAACTATATTATTTGGATTATTTTTGACAAAAATATTAGGATAATTAGAAATAAGAGTAAAGCTTTTAAATATAAAAAATTGATAGATTTTAGAGTACCATTCTCTAGGAGATTGTTTTAAACCATGTATACCTTTATTTAACTTGAATACAAGATGTTCATTACCCTTGTTTATAAAAATAGGAGGTTAAGACATGTAAATTTATTCATGCAAGCCACCATTTAAGAAATCACTCTTAATATCAATTTGATAAATAAGCTAATGCATGTGAGAAACTAAAGCTAAAACAACTTTAATAGTGGAAATTTTAGAAACAGAAGCAAATTTTTCATTATAATCAATTCTTTCAATTTGAAAAAAACATCTAGCAACTAATCTAGCTTTATATTTTTCAATTTTATTATCATAATTGAACTTATTTTAAAAAACCATTTACAACTTACTAAATTATACCTTTTAGGTAAAGGAACTAAGTCCCAAGTGTTATTAGAAATCAAAGAGTTGTATTCATCATGCATAAATTTTTCCTAATGAGAGTGACCTTCAGCTTGTTTTAAAGTTTGAGGATCATTATTATGTATAATTTTAGACATCAAAGCATAATTGTAAAATTTTTATTTAGCTCTATGAGTATCATTAAGATCAACATAAATTCTTGAATCTTCTATAGTATCCTTTGCCCATTTAGGCATAGCTTTAGGTGGAGAAAGACTAGAATAAAGAGAAGGAACAACATCATTATGAAACACATCATTATGATCATCACTAGATTCAAAAGGAAAAGAATTAGAAATAATATCAAGAGAATATGAATTGGAAGAACAATCAAGCACACCATTTTCAATAATATTAACATCCCTTTTAATCTTGATTTTGTTAGTTTGAGGATCATAAACCCTATAGGCTTTAGATGATTCATAATAACCAAAAAATATAAATTTGTTTGATTTAGAATCTAACTTTTGATGCTTATCAATTGAAATATGAATAAATGCATCACGACTAAAAACATGTAAATATTTTAAATTAGGTTTTCTACCACTCCAAGCTTCTTCAGGTGTAATATTTATAACAAATTTAGTAGGATTCCTATTAATGAGATAAAAATCACAATACATGGCTTCAACTCAAAATTTATAATCCATATTTTTAGCATGTAACATACACCTAGCCATTTTAGTGATAGTCCTATGTTTACGTTTAGAAACACCATTTTGCTTAGGTGTGTAGGAAATAGTTTTCTCATGCTTAATTTGATGTTTATTACAATATGAAAGAAAATAATTGATAACATATTCAATACCATTATCAGTGCATAATATACATAGATAACAATGAGATTTTTTTTCAACAAAGGCATGAAAGTCAATAAAAATGTCTAAAACTTGATCTTTAATTTTCAAGAAATAAATCCAAACTTTCCTAGTGCAATCATCAATAAAAGTTAAAGCATACTTAGCACATTTAATCGATGGAGTTTGAATATGGTCTAAAAGATCACTATAAACTAAATAAATATTTTTAGTAGCATGCCAAGAGTGATTTTTAGGAAAAGATTCTCTATGAATTTTACTAGCCATACAACCATTAAAAGTAGAAGTAGTGGGAGAAATGTTAGGTAAACCTTGTACCATATTGAGTTTGTTCATTAGTGAAATTTTTTGGTAATTAATATGCCCTAATATTTCATTCCACAATTTATCATCATTAGAAACAATCAAAGCGTGATAAGATGAGGGAGAAGAGAATCTAGTAAATTTGAACAAAATATCATTGTCTAAAAAAGTAGTAGCAAATACTTGAAAATATTGCTTAGTAGATTTAACATAAAAAGTATCATTAATAAATTATAGTCCTATTTTCATAATTATGGTATAAATAGTAAATTCAATTTTAAATAAAAAACAAGAAAGATATCATTCAATTCAACATTAGGTATTTTAACATTTCTTATGGCTTCAACATTACAATAAGCATGATTCATAAGACTTAAATGATTATGAGAAAGATCTAGTCATAAAGAAGTAAAAAATTGAGTATTAGATGTCATATGTTGAGTAGCACCAGAATCAACAATCCTTTCAAAAAGAGAAGCATGCAAAGCATAAGTAAAAGTATCTCTAGTATTAAACTTATGTTTTGCTTAAGTCTTAATTTTACTAATGCTAGTATTATCTTTAACTTTGAGATTTCTATTTTTGATATTATGTTTATTTTTAAATCAGTGATATTCATCATGAGTGTTTTTGTCCCAATAATTACACTCTAACTTTTTCTTAGGTTTAAAGTTAGATTTTTAATCTTTCTTATCATGTGTATTATTGGACTTAACATGTTCTTTTTCATTCTTATGTTGGTGTTTAGAAACAAAAAAATGTTCATTAGTCTTAAGACTACTAAATTGAATCAACTTTTATTCTTGTTGATGCATCAAAGTAAAAAATAATTCAAAATTCAACATAATAGATAGAGTAAAAAAATCTAGTTAAGAATGAATATTAGTAATAAACTGTTAAAAAGGTCGAGGCAAACACTTTTTCATAATAATATGAATCAAATTAAAATCATAAAATTTAATGTCTAAACTAGTTAGTTGAGAATGTAAAGAATAAACTTTAACTAAGAAATCATTGATAAATTTGAAATCATTGTAGTTTAAATCAGACAATTGATTCTAAATTTGAATTTTGTAAGATTCATTCACAACATCATAAAAAATTAAAGTTTAGACAAAATAGTGGAGGCAAGAGAATAATCATCAATATGGAAATATAATTTTGGGGTCATGACCATGCCAATAAATTGTAAGGCCTTATTATTTTTTTATTGTCATTTCTATAAAATTTTGGTAGAGGCAGTCTTAGTTTCTAGTTGAAGATCTGTGTCATGTAGTATGCCTTCCAAATGTTTGAAAGTGAAAATGTATTACATATGTAATTTATATAAATGGTAATTTGTGGACATGAGTTTAAATTCAAGCAAAAATTGAGTCATTATGCCATGAAATCTCATCCAAACACTAGAAAACAAATAGGCAAAAAAATCACTTAAACAAGAAATGCATAGGAAGGACAAGTGACCAAAAGGTAAACTTGCTGAAATGCAAAAGGAATAACTAAGAAAAAAATTGGAACCATGAATAGGATACTTTAATTGTAAAAAAAAAGGTTGGTTTTATAAATTTCCCAAGTTGAAAAAAGGTCTTAAAAATATGATTTTAAATGAAAGACATTTTTTATTTTAAAAAAAACTTGAAAAAGTTTTGAAAACAAAATTATTTTGGAAAAAAAATTGAACAAAGGTAGATTATTTTTTTATTTTAAAAAAAGTTCATGAAAATTTAAATATGAAACCCTTTTTTTTAATTATTATATGTTTTGAAAAAGAAAAGAAAATTTTGTTTTCAAAATTAAATGGATTTCATGAAAAGGTAAATGACTTAAATGAGAGAAGATTATAATTATTTTGTTAAGTGACTTTTAAAAAAAAATGATATGCCTTAAGTTGAAAGACTTAAATGAATTAAAAAAAAGGCTAATCATTAAACATTTAGAAAAAATGTACCTACAATTAATGATGATGCTCAGCTACTAAAAAAAATAATTTTTTTTATCAAAATCTGAGGAAAATGTTAGGAGCAAGTAAAAAAAAGAATTAAAAAGAAGGAAGACCTAAGTAAGGTGATGCTTGGCAGCTAGATACCAACACCTTAGGGAGACAAGCAAAAATAATAAAGGAAAAAATTGTAGATAGAGGAACTATATGACCTTTAGAAAAAAAAGTGATGCGAAACAAGCAAAAAAGAGTAGCAAAAAAAAACTTAGCTCTTAAGAAAAGTTTTTAAAAAAATGCTACCTAGGGAGGCTGTATGACTATTTATCACCCAACAGGGAGACAAAAAGGAATAAGGAATGTGCCTTGATAAAAAAGGCAAACCAAAAGGCATAAAAATGTCCAAAAAAATGGATAGTCAACAAGTAGGTGCTTTAATAGGAGGCACCCCAGATAATGCCAATGATACAGCCTTATATCGATGTCATATAGTCTACACATGGAATAAAAATAAAAAAATGAATAGAGAGGGTAATGCTTATGGAAGTAGTTAGAAAAAAATGAAAGAAGAAAAGAAAGAGATCTATAAAGAAAAAACTCTGTCAGGAAGGAGGGTGACTTGGGAAAGAAAAATTATATACCTAGAAAAAATATCTTGCAAGATCTTGTCAAGAAGATTAGTGTTTTTTTTTAATGAGTAGAAAAAAATTATCTAACAAAGAGAACAGAAAGATATTTTTTTATAAAAAAATTCTCATAAAACTAATAACAAATGATTAGTAGAAAAAAAGTTAAACAATTAATTACTAACCATTTTTTTCTTAAAGGTTAGTAGAAAAGGATGAGAATGTGGCCAAATCATACACTAAAAAGGTTATAAACCACTAATTTAAATAAGGTGTTTTTTAAAAAAAAAATATTAGAAAGGGTTAGATCCCTTGCAAAAAAAATTGGTGAATTCTCCTTAGAAAAGCTACACACTTTAATGTAATTAAAATGATAATGGATTTGGTACCATGAAAGGACTTTAATTGAAGAAATGTCATTAATGACAAGCATGAAATAAAGAGAAATAATAATACATAAAAGACTAAGTTACCTCTCAAAATCAAACCATAGAGATAAGAGTTTTAAAGTGGGAAACAAAATATATCAGAGAAAAATATTATGAGAAGGCTTGTAACAAATATCTCCATAAGTATAAGATTGATCAAAAACCAAGAGAAAAATAGAGAGAGATATAATGATTCTTAATGAATAAAAGAGGAGAGGAAGATCTCTTTTATAGAGATAGAAGAGGAAAATGGGAGTTACATAAAACCCCATTATGACCTTACAAGTGCTCCAAGTGTGTGCCACTTGTGTCATAATCCCTTAGAAAGATAAGGGAGGTGTGTGCCAAGTGGAGAGAGGGTTACTCATGCAAGTAACTCCCAAATTGTAAAAGAGAACTAAGGAGAGAGTGACACATCAAAGAATTTGGATTTATATAAATTAAAAATTCACATAAATATAAATTTCTCACACATAGAAAAGAGACTTAGGATAAAATAAATTATCCTAAATAAAGGGTAATCCTAACATTGAGCCATTTTGCAATATCTAAAAGTCCAACATATATTAGTTATAAATAGGAACAACCTTCATGATTATATTTGATACATTTTTTTTAGTTGTGATGGTGATTATTCCATATCATTTATCGATATCCATCCCAAATTTAAGTTATAATGTAACTAACTAGGCATAATATGAAAAAAGAGAGATGAAATATTAGGACCTAGTTTCACATCCAATGATAAGGTTCAAATTATCTAATGCAAAGTGTTATAAAATACTTGATATGGTTTTTTTTATGATAACCATGTTTATCATAGATAATTTTAAGAATTTAATGTTACAAATGTTCAATCCATAACCATTATATACTAACACAAGTTAAACTAATTTGATTTGTACTTAAACTTGAATGGATATTTGTAGATTTTACTCTATCACGTGTTACATAGGTAAGTATTATTTTTATAAATTCATGACTTTGTTATTATCCTTGAATGTAATCATAATGGAGTAAAAATATGTAGGTTATGTATCATTGGGTAGATTTGTTTATTTTAATGTCTTGTATAGGTTATATTTGTATATTATTGATCCCTTGAGTTACTTTAAGATCAAAATATTTGTATGGGTGTTATTTAGTTGATTTATGATTTCATGCATTTAGATTTCCTTATGGGAGATGAAAGGGGTTGAGGAGTAAAATGTTAAGTTCCTTCATTCTTTCACACATGATGGGTTACCCTACCTCTTCAAATGTTGATAATCATGGACTGCATAATCCAAGATAAGTTATGGGTGAATAATGAGAGTATAATGGTAGCTAGTACAACTTTGAGGTATTAGGGGAGGATAAACATAAGGAGTCATGCATTCCCTTGAATTATAGTGGTGGGTGTATGCACAAAGTTTGGGGGGAAAGGGTGGACCATTTTTAGAAATAAATGTTTTTTTACAATTGGTGAGCACCCTTTTAAAAAGTGCACAATCCTTTTTTTAAATTAAAAATGAACCATAATTTGAAATGGGTATTACCAACACTAAATGGTGTACTCCATTTTTAATGAAAATGGTGTATGACCTTTGAGATGTAAAAGGGTATACACCATTTCAATTATAAAGGGTGTACTCCATTTATAATATCAAAGGGTGGGCATCTTTTACATTGAAAATGGTGTATTGCCTTTAAAACCCTACAAAACCTTAACACAAAAAAACATTATGTTTTAATCCATTTTGTGTGTGTGTGATTTGTCACAAATTCTTCTCCACATATCTCCACAAATAATTCACACTTGCATCATTGTCCTAATTTTATTATGTTATTCCTTGGGGTATGAGTTATATTTTTTGATGATATATTTTTTTAGTTCATTTTTTATAATAATCATGATGAAAGGTGACATTAAAATTAAAATTAAAATTATCTCATGAAATCCTGAAAATACCTTATACATTTTTTTATTTTTATAATTTTATATTATTTATTTGATGGACCCATTTCCTGAAGAAAACCCTCAATAAAACCTTGGTGAAAACCCATAAAAATTTATATTTTAGAAATAAGAATTTGAATTATATAAATAATATAATTCATAGTGGTAATAGTTGGAAATTATCATTCATAGTTTATGACTCTTCATAAAATAATGTGTGAAATTCACCTGATAAATTGAAGGTGGATTATAATAAAGTGTGAGATGTCACTTCTAAACTTGATGAAATATTACATTAAAGAGAGGTATTGAAATAATATTATAATGATAAATTTATATATGAGAGCGCGCGCGCACGCACACACACACACGCACACACACACACACACACACACACACACACACACACACACACACACACACACACATGTACATGTACATGTACATAGGAATGCATGCATGTACACAAACATGCATGTATGCATGTTCACATACACACAGACACACACACACACACACATGTACATGTACATAGGAATGCATGCACGTACACACACACACATGCATGTATGCATGTTCACACACACACACACACACACACAATACTTATGTTTTTTTAATATGCCTAGAACCATTGAGAGACCATAAACAAGTTACTAACACATTAACATTGATTAGTGTATTCATGCAAAGATTAAAAAATATTTTAGGATAGGTGGTGGATGGTGTTTGATGAGCCTCCATAGAATAAAAATGAGGTTCAATATTATTTTTTTACTTTGTTCTCCTAGATGTCCCAAATTATTTTGACATGAAGGCATCCTAAGGTATGGGAGGTGAGTCCTTGTTTAATATACTTAGTGCCAAGTGGGACTAAAACTTCCAAAAGTTCCCCTAAATAAATAATAAATCAATGGCATATACTACCATCCCCATAATATTTCATCATAGTAAAAATATGGAAACCACTAGCATTATTAGTAGTTTCACACAAGTCATGGTGGACCATGGGATGTATACACTAATGAATACATCAAATACAAGTGGTGACACATATAGTAGTGTCTATATACATACAATATTTTTAAACTTTATCATTTGATGGTGTTTTCTTTTTTACATCAACCTGTTGGGTTTCGATCTCTCTTTGTTTGTGTCTTAAAGGGTGCACTAGGAAATAGGTAGGCAGATAGATGGTTATTCTTAAAAGACATTGTTGTTTATCTATCATACCTATATCAAATTCACACCCCCTAGACTTATTCCCCTAATAAATATTAATTTTAATAGCCCCTAGCTAAACCAATACCTATATTTTTTTATTATATCAACCTAGGTTGATATATTATATTCTGCATCCCACCAAAATTCAAATTAGGTTAGCTCGAGTTGATATAGTCCAAAATTCATAGAAAGCACTTCGTAACTAAGTCATCCTAAGTAGACCTATTTTTAGGGTAAAAAATAACTTTTAAACTATGTCAAAGTGGATTTATATCATTATATTAAATTTAGGAATGGGTCAAGGTCATCTATCATTATAAATATAAGTCCCATTTCAATATAATAGAGAAGAACATTCATTTACATGCTATTATTAATCATATTTTTTTTATATAAATTTAGATAATCCATTAATTAGATCTTGTATTGGAGGTAAATAGCTTGTATTATAGATTTTGAGATGTAAATAGGGAATAATTGTTTTCTAGAGCTAATTTCAACCATTGTGATATTTATAACAATAATAATTTTTTTGTAAAACACCATTCACCAAGGTAGAGATTGAGGTTCAATAAGTTTTATTCAAGGTTAGTATTTTCTAACCCTAGCTATTTCATTTGATATATATCTATTAAATAATTAAATCTTGAATTTATGTATAACTCCTTGTTTGAATCTCCTCTACACTTAAACATAGTGTGACTATAGGGTTATTCAAACTTACCATTTTCCACCCTAAGTAACATAGGCCTTCATTTGCTCACCATAGTTACTTACCCTTTTTAGTTTTGTTTTAACAATCATCTTTGTTTCTATTGTAATAATTGGTAACACTAGATTACATTAATTCCATTATTATAGACATAGCTAGTGTTATTTCATTGTATTGATTGCCTAGAGGATTTTGAACCCTCTCCATTTATGTTTTCAGATAAGCGCTTCTCTAGCTAGGTTTAGAAGATCTAATTAGTCATGCCCAAATATAAATAAGTATCCAATATGTTTTAGTTGATTTACCTTTTATGAGTTTGGATCTATTATTTAGGATAAGTTTTAGGTATATTTTAATTTGTTTCATACAATCTAGTGAACCTAATGTGAGTTAGCCATTATTTTTCCTCCTTTAAGAAATTATATCAATGCAATTCAATATAATTTTATTTATCTATATTTGTAGACACCGCAAACGTGTCTGCACCTTGGTTCTCCCCCTTGGTCCTTTCTCCCTCCTAGTCCTCCTTGGTCCCTAACCCACCTAAGTCTTATTAATTGGAAATAAACATCTATTTTTAATTAAATAAGGCCCCCTTTCCACCCTACCCTTGCCACCTTGGATCCTCCCTTGAATCCCTCCACCTTCCCCCTAGCATTTATTAGGCCAAATCTCTCCATTATATCCCCCCGCGCCCATTTTAGCATCCTCGTGACCGTTCTTCCCATGACCCCTCGCCCGGCGGCGTGAAAGAATGGGCAGAGGCTATTTTTAGCCTCTGTGCTCATCCTGCGACCGCCGACGTCGGCGACCCTTCGGCCGACATCGGTGAAACTGCCGGCGTCGGCAGCCTTCATTATCCCTTTCTGCATCCGTTGCAGCCCCTGGACTCTTGAGCTCGAAAACAGATTCTCTTGACGCATTGGCTTTCATCTCTCCTCTGTCTTGACCTCGTGCAATAGCAGCAACAAGTGAAAAGGCTCTGGATCAGTATCTTCTCCTTGCAGCAAGTCTTCCGTGGCTCCAGCAACATCTTCTTCTCTCTTCATTCAGCAAGCTAAAGGTAAGCAAGTCTGGTTTTTTTTATTTCATTTGTTTTAAGTTTCCAGTAATCTATCCTATTTGTTGTCTTCTACCCCCCTCTGTCCTTCCCCCTGAGAGGCTGCAAAGCCTTCTCAGGCCTTGTCCTCTGTGAATCCTCCTCTTCCCTGTCCTCTGTGTCTCTTCCTCTTCCCCATCCCTCTGCCAAAAAGACCTTGCATCAGGCACCCAATCAGGTCCAGACCACTCCCCAGTCCATCCAAACTTGTCCCCGTTCAGTCTCAGACCCGTCCACAGTCCAGAAAGCAACCCAGACCCAACTACAGGCCACAACCCCGACCGACGCCGGTCACTACCCCAACCGACGTCGGCAGGATAGCCGACGCCGGCAGATCAGATAACCGACGCCAGTGACATTTTCGACCTCGGCGACTGTCTTCAGCCCAACAACTCTTTCAAGTAATCATTTTGTTTTCTTCTTTCCTTTCTAATTTCTTTGTCACTTCTATATTCTGGCATTCTATCTTTTATCAGTCACTTATCTCATCAAAATAGTGGGTTGACCTCCCTTAAGGAAGTTTTTACACTTCCGGGAACAAGCCTTTGCTTGGCAACCCACTGCCTATCCATCTAACATTTTCTTGGCCAAGTTTCCTTTTTTTCTTGCAGGTGTCATTCCTCCACAGCCAAAGAGGAGTGCTCATAAGCGTCTGGATTTACGGTGCGCAATCTTTAGTCCAGGTACTTCCCAAGCCTTGTCCATTACTTTCTTTTAGTTTCTTTTTCTTAAGTCTGAAAAGCAAAATTTGAGGTAGAAACATCTCTGGCACGTCCGGTGGGACCATAGGTTCCTCCTGGGTTCCTTTTTCTTTTTTCATTCATTTAGGTGCATCTAGGCTCCTTCCTTCTTGTCTCTTTCTTCTATTCCAAATGACATTATAAGCAGGACTAAAACGAACCTTTCTTCCTTGCATTCTAGACTAGTCTAAATATCATACTCTCATCCCTTTCTCCATCTTGTCTTCATAACAATATCACATTTCGACTTGGGCATTAAAACATATTGCACTTTCATTTCTGCTTGTGCTTGCATTAGTCCACATCTAGTAACTTAGGCGCATATTGAATAAACCGTAGACACTTGATGTTACACTACCGAATCACATGCACTAAAACACACATAAAACTTACCTGAGACAAGGCCCGACTGGGAATTCATCCCCCAGCAGATACCTTACCCATCCCGGTGACCCTACTTGGATTTCATCACCAAGGGGGAAGCCCACTCCGTTCTCTGGCGGAGTCTAAACTCTAGGCGAGGTATATCTTGGCTAAGCGAGACCAGCTAACCACTGGAATCGTGAAGTGAGGGGAGCTTGCTCCTTAGCACCAGGCCACGTACCAGACCCTAACACAGATCTTTGAGCACCTAAAACAACACCTGAAACCATCCTTAGACCGCCTTCTTCTAGGACCCATTTTTCAGCCAATCTCCCCAAACATTCATCTAAGGCATAAGCCACAAGTTTCTAAGGTTAATTCCTAGGATTTATCGCTTAGGCTTGTCTGTCTCTCTCTGTTTTCCTCTTCTCATCTATTTGTTTGAGTGTGTGAGGACGCTTTCTTCTTTGTTTTTCCAAGAACCTTTTGGTTCTCTGGAAAACACAGTCACCGACATCGGTTCTACCACCGACGTCAGCTTCTCCTGTCACCGGCATCGGTTCTGATACCGACGTCGGCTTCATCTGTTACCAGCATCGGTTATCTGACCAACGTCGGCCTTATTTCCTATCGACATCGGTTTTTCAACCAACGTCGGTCTCTGTCACTGTCCTTTTTTTCCAAAACCAGCAACCTGAAACCTGTCCCTTCTCTGTCAAAGACTTCATCCTGGTCTTCTGAAACTGAGCAACACAGTTCCTGAGACCTGAACCTTCTTTGCCTTGCATGGTTTTCACTCGTAGCCAAGCCAAGGCTCTTGTCGACCACGCTAGCCGTCAACCACTTCCATCCACCCCATCCATGACCAAGCCTACAATGGAGTTTAACTCGGAGACCGAAAGAACTCCTGCCCGTCTAACCCCGCCGCAGACTCCCATTGTCCAAGAAGGGGACCAAGACTTCGAGCGATTCTTGGACCTCAATGTCAAGGCCTTGCAACACTATCTCGCGCATAGCTGAACGCGAGACTCCCTGGGCAATCTGATCTATGGAATGCCGACCTCCCTTGTCACGACTACGGCTGTATCGACAACATCCATAGTTCAACCTTCGGACATTCAAGCCATCGCTTTGACCATTGACCAGACTTTGACCAATCCTCCAGGTGTGGCCTCTCCCTCTATCATTGGGCCCACTTCCACCGGGGTTCCGGCCCCTTGTCAACCCCAACCCGCTCAACCTTTATCCACTCCTTTTCAAAACCTTGTTGTCTCTATCCCGCCTACCCTGGCCCCTATCAACACCAGGGTGGCTTCTTGTCCCTTAGCCCCCGTTACCATAGTCCAACCTCTCGTGGCAACAACAGGCCCAGCTATGTCTTCTAACCAGCCACCTTTAGCCTTCACCTCTGCCCCTGCGATTAGTCATCCGTACATTCTACAACCGACTATGTCGCACGCCTCCTCTAACCTCTTCCAAGCGCCCTACAACTTAGGGGGCGCGCAACCCGTCAATCCGTCGGCAGACATCATCAAGATGCTGATGGACAAGATGACCAGTCTTGAGACCTCTGTTTCCAGCTCGCACAACACTCTTTCATACGAGCAGATCTGCAACGAGCCCATTCATCCTTCCGTCCCAATCAGACCATATCCTAGCCAGTGGGAGCTTCCAAAGTTTTCTCACTTTCAAAACAAGGAAGACCCACAACAACACTTGCAGGCATTCAGACATGCCTGCTACCTCATTGGCCATGACGATGCGTTACTCTTACGCATGTTTCCTATGTCTCTCTCAGGTGCTGCACTTGACTGGTACAGCTCCCTTCCTAGTCATTATCTCTTCTCATTCACGCAATTGGCTCAGCTATTCCTCGATCACTTTTCCATCAACATAACCAAGAAGGTCTCAATCACGGACCTCTATTCTATTCGGCAATTCCAGGACGAGTCCATAGCCGGCTTCGTTGCTCGATGGAGAGGCCTTATCAATCAACTCTCCTTTTCCTTGCCTCAGGCCGAGCTTATTGAACTCTTTTCTCAAGCCTGTGCCTGACATATCTCTTCCACTCTGAGGGTTCAAACCTTCTGCACTTTTGACGAGGCCTTCATGATGGCCCGCAAACTTGAGTTACGTGCCATCGAGGAGAATAAGGTCAAGTTGCAGAGTAAGAATCCCAGCTCTAAGACCAATGACTCTTCTTCTGCCAAGCCATCATCATCCAATTCTAAATCCAAGGCTTTAGCTAATGCCATGGTTGTCAGACCTTCATCTTCTTCGTCCAATTAGCTTGAACCCTCTACATCTCAGAGCGCTACTTGGCAATTCCAGCAAAGATACGTGCAGCAACGATATACTCCTCTCAGAGAATCATATGCGTCTATGCTGGAAAAGCTTCTTAAACAGGGAGTCCTCAATCTCCCTCAAGCCCAACCTCCTCCGCAATTCGATCCCTCACACGCCATCCCCGCGTGGTATAGGGAGCAAGACTTCTGCAGCTTCCACCGTGTTAAGGGCCATGACACAGAAAACTGCAAGACCTTTAAGAACATAATACAAGACATGCTTGAAAAGGGGGATCTCATCTTAGACAATCCAAATGCACCCCCTAATCAGGCCATTGACATCTTCAAACAACCTTTCCCCAATCATCCGCCAACTCAAAACAATGTCCAGACCTTAATTGATGACAATCATGAGCACAATATTCAGACAGTCAATACGGTCTCTCCTTTTGTCCCCAATCAGCCTCTTGGGGTTAGTCCATCAATCAGTCTGTCACATGTGGATGAGCCTCTCTCCCCAGCTAGTTCTCCATTGACCTCTCTCATCTTGGAGGATGCCTCGGCCTTACCAGCACCTCCGGTCTCGCCATCTTCCTTTCTTCAGCCTATGGAGGACCCGACCCTTCCTACTCCTCAGCCGCAAGTAGAGGGCACCGTCATCCCTGCCCCTTACCCGCTGGAGGAGCCTCGCTCCCCGGTTTCTTCTCCACCCAGGGAAGAACCTGTCTCCCCTTCATCTTCATCTAAATCTGTCATGACTTCACCACACCATGCGTCTAAGACCACTACTCCCATCTCGTCTTCAACCTCACAACCATCAACATCTTCCTCTCAGCCATTTTCCCAGTTAGTGGAGAAGATTGAACTTCTCCCTTCGAGGAAAGTGATGCCTCAGGTGTTGTGGGAGCATCTTAAAGCCCTTCAACATACCCGCGCCCTCTCATCACATGCCGCTAATCCTCCTAAGGCGGAATCTCGTCAGACTCTTGACAAAGACCAGACTCTCAAACCTCAACCAAACCCGTCCAAACCAAAGCCTGCATCTATCTCGTCTAAACCCATCAAGTCATTTGGTGTTCATCCTATCTCCCCCCTCACTCACCCGCAAGTGAAGGTGGACCTAGGCCAGACCTCGACCAGTAGTAGTCTTCCAACCAAGGTGAAGAAGACTACCAGACCACAGAAATGAATGCCTCCTTCTCCGTCACCATTGCCATCCATTTTGGGCCCCCATCCTTCGACCTTGGCTAGCATCCTTCCCACTCCGGCCTTCAACCAAAACTCGTTGCCTCCTTTGCTTCCTCTGCCTACCTCCAGTCATCCCTCTCCTAAAAAGGCAGTATCAATCATCAAGAAAGAGCCATCTCCATCTGTCACCGCGCCATCAACCCATAAGGTGGTACGGAAACCTCTTCTAACCTTGCCTAAGCAAAAGTCACCAACCTCGCGCATATAAAATAGCACGGACCCTCTATTGGGCTCATACTCGTCAATATTGCACCGACTTCTCTAGACTTTCGACATAACCCTTCCGCCCATCAAGCCTTTCCAACCTCTCGGGTCCAAGCCCTCCTGGTTCGACGATACGAAAGTTTGTTTATATCATCGTACACCAGGACACGACACCGAGACTTGCTGTGCCCTCAAGGCCGTCATTCACCGCCACATGGAGAAAGACACTCTTCTCCTTGAGGACACTCTTGACCAGACCCCGACTCCTTCCTGTCCAACTTCTTCAAACACGTCAACATCTCACCAGCAAGACATGACCCCTTCTTCGCCTCCCATTTTCGAAATCAATGCTATCCATATAACCACTAGGTCGCAAAAGGACAAGGCCAAGGAAAAAGCTGCCATTCCTTGGACCTATCCCTTCGTCAAGCCACCCTTACACCCAAGCCTAAAATTTCTATCCTTGGCGCGTCCCAACCTTCTTCGTCTTCCTCTTCTAGACCAATTCATGACTCCATGCTGAAGCAGCTTCACCAGACACCTGTGAAGATGTCTCTTTACGACCTTATCCAAACTTCGCCTCAGCACCGTCAAGCCCTTATCCAAGCCTTGCAGGCAGCAGAGGTCCAACCCGAGGACCCCCAACCACTCGCTGCCCTCGTCCATTCCTTGTCTCCTGTCGCTTCCATCACATTCAGCGATTCTGAGATTCCCACATCTAACACGGAAGATCAGGATGCCGCCCTCTTCATCACTGCCTATGTTGATCAGACACGCATTAAACGTGTTATGATCGATGGCGGCGCTAGCATCAACATAATCTCTACCCACGCCTTTGATCAGCTGGCTCTTCCCAAGAATTGCGTCTCCAAAACTGACGTGATCTTACGCTCTTTCAACGACACCACTGCCACAACCATTGGCACAGTCATCCTCCACATTCGCGTTGGTCCACGCACAGTCTCAGAGCTCTTCTATATCATCGAAGGAGAGTTTCAATACAACCTTCTACTAGGCTGACCTTGGATCCGTGCCATGGCCTGTATACCCTCCACCCTACACCATTGTGTGAAGTTCGAGCATGACGGGCAAGTCCACACCATCCCCGCTGACCCTTCACCCTTCAAGACTTTTAACACCACCTACCGTCCCAACGATGTCCTCATTCCCATTAAGCCATCAACTCCGGCACTACCTCCATCTGCAGAAGCTTCGACCAGTTCGTAATCGGTGGTTGCCCTCACCCCTCCTCTTCAAGCGCCGACCAAAGACCCCATGGAAGACATCTTCCAACGACTATCACTTGGGGAATATCGCTTGTTGACCCTCGACATGTTCCAAACTCCACAAGAGTATGGACGCCTTCACCTCAGTCCTAATTACGACCATCGGATCAGGACGGTCGTACCTTATGGTCCTCCTCACTTCCAAACCAACTTTGTCTATGGGGGGCTTAATCAAGCTCCTACCAACGGAACTTCCCTCTCTTCACCCCAACCTTTCACATCTGATTTCTCGTTTCTTGGCAACCCCGCCTTTGCACACACTTACCTTCACAGGTGTGCATGGAAGGGTTTTGGTTTCGGACGTTATGAGCAGGGCTCCCATCAACCCATCGAGCCGCTCAATGATCACGACGCCAAGAAACGGTATGGCCTGGGATATCATGACCCCACTCAGGCTCCTTCCGACCTTTGTCCCGAACCAACCATTGACCAATCTCTTCTAGACTCGCCCATTTCTCCTTCGTCACCTACGGAGTCGGTGGTTTCCATCCCTCCTAGTTTTTTTTTTCCATAAACACCATCCGCCTGGAACCCCTGACTTATCAGCTCAATGGGGTGCCCAGGTCTCTCCCTCTCATCTTTCCTAGCATGGTAGAAGATGAGTCGGCAACCATTCACACTGTCCACTGCGTTGACGATGATGCCATCCTTTCCTACATGGGTGCTGATGACTCTTTCATCCAACATTTCCTCCCTTCTGAGACCCAGGTTATGTTAAATGAATCCACCATTGACATCAACCTCCCTTCTTCTTCCGATGCTCCTCACGTCTTAAAGATTGGCCAATCTTTAGACGCTCAGGAGCAGCTTGACTATGCCCAATTCCTTTCCAACCATAGCAAGGCCTTTGCCTGGACTTACAACGACATGCCTGGCATCGACCCCACCATCGCTACCCATAACATTGTCACCAAACCAGAGGCTAAGCCTGTTAGGCAGAAGCTTTGAAAGATGCATCCTCGCGTTGCGCTTCTTGTCAAAGAGGAGCTTTAGCACCTTCTTTCTGTCTCCTTCATCCAACCCATCGATTATCCATAGTGGGTCTCTAACATTGTCCCAGTTACTAAAGCAACTGGGGGGATTCAGATCTGCACGGACTATCGCGACCTTAACCTAGCCTGTCCCAAAGACGATTTTCCTCTTCCTAACATTGACCAGCTTGTTGATCTCACGGCCGGCCATGAGATGCTATCTCTCATGGACGGGTTTTTAGGATAAAATCAAATCCTGATCGCACCGGAAGACCAGCACAAGACTACCTTTATCACCCCATAGGGGACTTTCTGCTATCGAGTCATGCCTTTCGGCCTGAAAAATGCTGGTGCCACTTATCAGCGCGCCATGACCTACATTTTCCATGATCTCCTCCACAAAATCATGGAGGACTATGTGGATGACCTTCTCGACAAGTCCAAGCTTCGCCGCGACCACTTGACCATTCTCACAATCATCTTCTCTCGTCTTCTGCAATACAATGTCCACCTAAACCCTAAGAAGTGTGTCTTTGGGGTCCTCTCAGGTAAACTTCTCGGCTTCATCGTTTCCTTCCGTGGTATCGAGATAGATCCCGCCAAGATCCTCGCTATCCTTGAAATGCCGCCCCCGACCAATCTCAAGCAGCTTCGCAGTCTACAAGGGAAGCTCCAGTCCATTCGCCGTTTCATCTCGTAGCTTTCAGACCGCTGCCAACCTTTTCATCACCTCCTTAAGAAGGATGTCTCCTTTAAATGGGATAAGGGCTGTCAAGAGGATTTTGAAGCCCTCAAAGGCTATTTGGTCTCTCCACCAATCCTCATTCCACCTAAGGACGACCAACCATTCTACCTCTATATCTCTGCTACCAACCATTCGTTAGGTGCCATGATCGCGCACCGAGACGAGCATCATCGCGAGCAAGCGGTTTACTACATCAGCCGAACACTGGTCGACTATGAAACTCAGTATACTCATATTGAGAAACTCTGTTTGGCATTAGTCTTTTCCACTACCAAGCTCCACCACTATCTTTTCAACCACAAAACCTTTGTCATCACTCACACCGACCCTCTCAAGTACATGCACTCCAAGCCATATCAGAATCAACGTATGGCTCGGTGGCTCATGCTGCTTGCTGAGTTTGACTTCGAATTCATCCAACAAAAATCTATCAAGGGGCAAACCATTGCTGACCAACTGGCAGATGCCCCTCTTCTCGACAACCAAACTTCACACTGTGACTTCCCTGACGAGTCTATCACCACACTTTCCACCGATGACACCGTCTACCAGATGACCATGTTCTTTGACGGCTCCAAATGTCAACTCGGTGGGGGTGCGGGGGTCATCCTCATCCCACTCGATGGGGAGCCCATGCCTCTATCTTTCAATCTTGACTTTGATTGTACCAATAATATGGCCGAATACAAGGCCTTAATTTTGGGACTTCAGACTGCCCTTTCTCTCCACATCAAGTCTATCAACATCTTCGATGACTCGCAGCTCGTCGTTAATCAAGTTAACGGTTCGTATCTCTGTAAAAATGAAGTTTTACAAAGGTATAAGAATCGTGCTGACCTTCTTTTGGCATCTTTCGACCATTACCTCTTGCAGACTGTTCCACACTCTACGAACAAGTTTGTCGACACCATGGCTTCTCTTGCTTCACATATCCCATCTTCATCATCATCATCCCGCCTTTTTGTCATAGTGCATCACGTACCTTTGCCTTCATACATCTCTCCTCACATCGACCATATCAACACTATCAATTCTAGCCCACAAGATGACTGGTATAAGCAACTCGTGGACTACTTGTCTCTTTTTGTCACTCCTCCCAACCTCTCTAGCAATGCGCGGCGAGCTTTCATCAAGCACACAGCTCGCTATACCATGCTAGGGGGCCTTCTCTATAAGCGAGGCTTCGACGGTCTCCTTCTTCACTGTCTAACCTCCGCTGAAGCTTCTCATACCATAAAGCAAGTCCACGACGGGATTTGTGGTGGACACTTCAGTGGAAACTCGGTTGCCAAGCGCATCCTTCGCCTGGGTTATTATTGGCCCACCCTTCATCAAGACTGTAGCGATTATGTTCAGCGTTGCATCAAGTGTCAGCAGCACTCTAACCTGCTTCATCTCCCCAGCCACGCCTTGCAAGTCACTCAAGATTTTTGGCCTTTCTCTCAGTGGGGCTTAGATCTCATCGGTGAGATCAACCCTCACTCGTCTCTTCGTCATCAGTCCATCATCACTGCCACTGAGTATTTCACCAAGTGGGTGGAAGCCATTCCTCTTGTCTCCGCAAAAGCCGACAAAATTGTCGACTTCATCAGCAGCCACATCATCTGTTGTTTCGGTGTCCCTCACAAAATCATCACCGACAATGGCAAGTCCTTCAAAAACAAGACTGTCCAAAAACTATGCGACTCATTTGGCATCAAACTCAGCTTTTCTTCGCCTTACTACCCACAAGCAAATGGGCAGGCTGAGGCTTCCAACAAAATTCTCACCAAAATTCTCATGAAGGTGGTCGACGATACAGGAAGGGATTGGCATGTTCATATCCCCTTCACTTTGTGGGCCTACCGCACTAGCATCCGAACCTCTACGGGTGCTACTCCCTTTTCTCTCATGTACGGAACAGAGGCTGTCTTACCTCTCGAAGTACAGATCCCGTCTCTCCGCATCTCCCTGCATGACATTCTCTCCAACGACGACTTTCGTCAAGATCGCCTAGCTCAACTTGAGTTACTCGATAAACGCCGTCTGGCTGCCCTTAATCATCTCCATGTCTACCAAAGTCGCATAAAGTGGGCCTACGACAAAAATCTGCGAGAACGAGATTTCAACATCGGAGACCTCGTCCTCAAAGAGAATCAACACGTGACCAATATAGAGAGAAGTAAATGAGGCAAATTCACCCCCAATTGGCTTGGACCTTTTATCATCACGCACAAGTATGGGTCAGGGACTTATCTTCTGTCTTCCCTCGACGGACGGCCAGAACCTGAGCCTCTTAATGCGTTGCATCTTCAACCTTTCTTCTGTTAGTCGAGTGCTCGATCACTTGACGTTTTACTTGAGCTCGTCCCTTGAGCACTCCTCATCCTCTTAATCCTCATCCCTTTCAACCCTATTCCTCTTGACAAGTCCTCTACAACCCTTTTAGGATGCAGTGATGCTTTGTCCTAATAAAAGGGGCGTCCTTAAACTTCTACAGTCTTGTTCGTGACTCTCATTTCTATCAATATATACAAGTCAAGATGTCAAAACATATCCATGGTCACTAAATCAAGTCAAATCAAAAAGACAGACTAATCCCTCGAAGGACAGCTGTACTATTATTGCTGTATTACTAGACTGATCCCTTGAAGGACAGCTAGGCCAACTTTTCAAACATTATCAAGCAAAAATATAGACCACTCCCTCGAAGGATGGCTATGGCTAATCTGGCAATAAACATCAACTTTTCTTAGAAGCTTCCCGCATCGATCAGCTTCGCAACATGACCATTACATCAAATGACATCTCTATGCAGGCTTCCCGCATCGATCAGTCTGCGCCAAAAAAAAAAAAAAACGAGTCACGGACATTGGCTTGTAGTTGTCTCAGGGTCTCCTATAAAAGGGGCAAGGTTATTCCTGCTCTTACACTGGGTTACCCTATCCTCCTCCTATCACCTGCTCAAGGGACTTCGAGCTCACTTTAATGTCAAAGTGATTCGATTACCGTTCTAACACCACACTGGTCAACGACGCAATGCATAAACGGGGCTTTGGTTCTAATCACCCCTATCTATGCTTCCTTTTTGGTCCTTGTCAATGAAAGAGCAATTTGCCTTTCACCTTTTCTCTACACTTTGGTCACGCTTTGGCCACGTCAATTGTCCACTCATCCTTAAACCTAGCCAACTTCAACATTTTTCAAACCAGCCTCGACATTTTCAACATGACATCAGGCATCATCCTAGACCATTTCACATAGTTTCTATGGACACCAATACACATGGAAACTACCGACCAGACCCAATTTATGTTAAGCATAAACCAATACTTGCTGAAGCATAAATAGACCCTTCATTCATTTTTAGCATACATCCATCGCGACTATGGAAACTTGCTAGGGATGAAAGCCTCTCGACCAATTCTACAGAAGACACCATCTGTAGCATCCTTTTATCCTCATCTTCCCCTCATCATTTTGACGCTTGACCACATCCAATCATCGACCAATCTTCTCAATTCGTCCGAACTACATTGGTCTGAGGCCCTATGACTAGGGCTATGTAGGCAGCACTCAGATACCACATCTTCTGAGGTTAGCTCGACCACCCCCGTTTGTTCATCTCTATGATGGACAAACCTTCTCTTCTTTGACTCTTATCACGCCCAACTCCGTCAACTTTGACCAAGACCAATCATCGACTTTGACCAAGACCAATCATCATCTTTGACCAAGACCAATCAATCCCTCTGACCCTCCCTCCCTTTTAGGGAGAACTACATCAGCCTGAGGCCCCCCTACGACAGGGGCTATGTAGGCAGCACTCAGTTGACATGGGGTCTTCTGGGGTTAGCTCGGCCGCATCCTTTCGTCCATCCATCCTCTCGACCAATGACCATTGGCGATCATGCCTATCTCCTTCGACCTTGACCACTTCCAAGACAGCGTGTTGCCTTGGTTGTTTTTGCGTGTATGCTATTCCACGGCTGGTTAGCAGAATTGTTCGCAGACTTTTTTTTGACCCTTCACAAGTATAGGATTGTGAGCCAGTTGATCCCTACTACTTGTGGCTTTTTCGTGTTTCTGGGAGCACTTCCTGAGCCCTGGATACCTGGGACACGATGACCATTTGGAGCTTCAGCTTAGATTGAGTGACCCGATCAGCAGACGACTAAATGTTGGGGCCCGGTTACTTCAATTTTGGCACTCCTTGACCCTTGACATGTGACAATTTGACCTGACCCTCTCGTGAAGTGGACTACGTGCAATCACGACTATGGTAGCGTTTTCACTCACTCTCTTCTATCCATTTCTTTGTCAAATCGACACTCGATCTTCGGTTCCCTTCTCTCGACTATCGCTTTGAGGGGGGAACACCTCATCCTTTTTCTGGGGCAACCAACTCCTGTTTTTGTCTTACAGTTCATCTAGAACAACCAACAAGACAAAAAGGGGCAAATGTAGACACCGCAAACGTGTCTGCACCTTGGTTCTCCCCCTTGGTCCTTTCTCCCTCCTAGTCCTCCTTGGTCCCTAACCCACCTAAGTCTTATTAATTGGAAATAAACATCTATTTTTAATTAAATAAGGCCCCCTTTCCACCCTACCCTTGCCACTTTGGATCCTCCCTTGAATCCCTCCACCTTCCCCCTAGCATTTATTAGGCCAAATCTCTCCATTATATCCCCCCGCGCCCATTTTAGCATCCTCGTGACCGTTCTTCCCATGACCCCTCGCCCGGCGGCGTGCAAGAATGGGCAAAGGCTATTTTTAGCCTCTGTGCTCATCCTGCGACCACCGACGTCGGCGACCCTTCGGCTGACGTCGGTGAAACTGCCGACGTCGGCAGCCTTCATTATCCCTTTCTGCATCCATTGCAGCCCCTGGACTCTTGAGCTCGAAAATAGATTCTCTTGACGCATTGGCTTTCATCTCTCCTCTGTCTTGACCTCGTGCAACAGTAGCAACAGGTGAAAAGGCTCTGGATCAGTATCTTCTCCTTGCAGCAAGTCTTCCGTGGCTCCAGCAACATCTTCTTCTCTCTTCATTCAGCAAGCTAAAGGTAAGCAAGTCTAGTTTTTTTTATTTAATTTGTTTTAAGTTTCCAATAATCTATCCTATTTGTTGTCTTCTACCCCCCTCTATCCTTCCCCCTGAGAGGCTGCAAAGCCTTCTCAGGCCCTGTCCTCTGTGAATCCTCCTCTTCCCTGTCCTCTGTGTCTCTTCCTCTTCCCCATCCCTCTGCCAAAAAGACCTTGCATCAGGCACCCAACCAGGTCCAGACCACTCCCCAGTCCATCCAAACTTGTCCCCATTCAGTCTCAGACCCATCCACAGTCTAGAAAGCAACCCAGACCCGACTACAGGCCACAACCCCGACCGACGTCGGTCACTACCCCAACCGACGTCGGCAGGATAGCCGACGCTGGCAGATCAGATAACCGACGCCGGCGACATTTCCGACCTCGGCGACTGTCTTCAGCCCAATAACTCTTTCAGGTAATCATTTTGTTTTCTTCTTTCCTTTCTAATTTCTTTGTCACTTTTGTATTCTGGCATTCTGTCTTTTATCAGTCACTTATCTCATCAAAACAGTGGGTTGACCTCCCTTAAGGAAGTTTTTACACTTCCGGGAACAAGCCTTTGCTTGGCAACCCACTGCCTATCCATCTAACGTTTTCTTGGCCAAGTTTCCTTTTTTTCTTGCAGGTGTCATTCCTCCACAGCCAAAGAGGAGTGCTCACAAGCGTCTGGATTTACGGTGCGCAATCTTTAGTCCAGGTACTTCCCAAGCCTTGTCCATTACTTTCTTTTAGTTTCTTTTTCTTAAGTCTGAAAAGCAAAATTTGAGGTAGAAACAATATTTTTTTAGAAAAATACATTATTATAGGTCAATTTGGTCTAATATTTGTGTACTGTTAGGAAAAATACATCATCGTAGGCCAAAATAATTTTAATTCCCTATATTTTTCAACAGGCTATAGAGACACAAGGTGATCTAGTTTAATTTTTTACATTATTTAGTCAGCCAACTATATTAGATAGGCTTGATTTAATTTATTACTTTAATTTAGTTTTTCTATTTTATATAAGCTACATTAAATTAGGTCGATCTAGTCTAATTTCTATGCATTTTATAGGAAACTACATTAATGTAGGTTTATATAGTGTTTTTTTTTGCTTTTATAGCAGGCTATTTTGACATAAGATAATCCATTTTTTGCACTCATAGCTACATTATTATGATTATTCAAAAAACTACATCATCCATGAATAATCTAGTTCTATATTCTATGTAATTATTTATCATACTATATCGACCCAATCCGATATATTTTTACTTTATAGTCAATTATATTAAACTAGTTTTATATCAAATTTTACATTCTATCAAAATTAATTTTACATGGAGAATTATATCAACCTAGGTTGATATAGTTATAATTTATTGTTTTTCCATGTCAAACTATATCAACCTTGGTCAATGAATTTTTTTTTTTGTATTTTTTTATCAATAAACTATATCGACCTTATTTGATCTATTTTAATTTACATGTACTGTCTAAACAAACTACATTAGCCTACATTGATTTATTTTTGTGTATTTTAATTTTTTAGCATAAGTAAACTAAATTAGCTTTCCTTTTTAGTAATTAAATATACTATTAATTTTAATTTGATTGGCTATTTATTTCTATTCAGTAATATTTGAAAAATAATTTTTGACATTAATTTTCACCTTTCACTTTTTGTTTGTTTGGTTTTCCCTATAAACTATGTTTTGACACTTTTCAAAATACTTAGCTACTGTCATGAAAGCCTATGTGGTGTTACGTTTACAATCCTTGTCTATTGTTTATAGACATCATGGTGTGAAAGGCTTGACCTAATACTCATATCCATAGTATAGAGATAGGAACATAATTTGGTTTCCATGTACCTCATGGTAATTGCTAAATGTGTAGGATTCTCATTTTTATTGAACCTTAGGAACCCAACTATACATTTGATTCTATATTGCACTAGTTAGTAGTTAGCATCATGAAGTTAATCTTAGTTTACCCTTGAAACTTATTTTAGTGAACTATGGGAAAAGTACTTCCTCTATAGCCAGTTATCTAAAACATCAGGTTGACACTATCTAATGGACAAGAAAGTATCTTAAAGATCCTAAACATTAGTGACATCCTTTTAACACATATAGCTGATCTTCATTTTAGATAAATAGTCATAAAAAATAGATAATTTCAAAAAAAAATCTTGCTACTATATTCTATATTGAAAACTATAATGAACAACATTGATATAGTTTTGTGTTCCAACTACATTAGATAACATTGATATAGTTTTTTATGTCTGAATAGACTACATTAACCTTATTATATTTAGTATACTAAGTTTGATTTACCTTTGCCTTTGTTTACCAGACTATATCAACTAGGACTAACATAGTTTATGCAAAATACTCTACATATCTAATTACATTGACCAGGCTTGATATAATTATATTCTTCCATTTATGTCTATGTAACTACATTGACTAGAATCAATATAGTTCATTCTCTATTACTCATATTATCAAATTTTCCTATATTCAAATACATCAACCAAGCTTGATATAGTTTTATTGTTATATTTATACCTATGTAACTACTTTTACTAGGATTGATATAGTATAATTACTACTTATAATTACTATACCTTTGACAAACTACATTGACTAGACTTGATATAGTCTCTCCTTCACATTTTTTATCTACACAAATACATTAAAAATGGTTAATCTAGTATATTTTATAATTCCCTAAGTTGGATGATACATTTTTTGCTTTAAACCCTCCATCATGTAGTATATCTTTAGTGATTATGAATAAATAACACAAAATGACATGGTAGATCTGACTTATTTCCCTAAACTTCCTAAATCTCATCTTTCATATACTTATATATTAAATACAGATGTAAGCAATGTTTATGTGGCCACTAGAACCAAAAACTATGGGCCACCTCCTAAAACCCTTGATCCATTTAACTATTCTCCACACATGCCTATTATAGAGGAAAAAATTAACCTTGAATTTACCACCAAAATGATCATTTTCATTAATAAAAACCCTCAACATAGGGGCAATGATCCCATATTAATCTATAATCTCATGATGGGACCCCACATAGGATGTCCCTCTTCACCACTACATAATTTTTCTATAGGATTTGGGTAAAATAAATACCCAATTTCCTCTATTTCTTCCTTTTTTACCTTGCCTAATATAGACACTACTAAGGAAGGTCTTTCCTCTAATAGGACCACTCAAAGCACCCACATTAACATAATTTAGCATTTCTACTAGTTCATCTTAATCAACTATTATTACATCATCTCAACCCACTACTACTAGATTAAAAGCCATCAACACTAACCAGTTCCTATTGAAATCCATGAATCAAATGGATACTTTAAAAATAAATAATGCTAGTTATTCAAATACAAAATAAAATTATATAATTTCAAATTCTTCCTCAACCTACTCAATGGGGAGTTTAAAATTCAATTTCCCCCAACTCAACCCTCCCCCCTCCATTTATAGATACATAAGGTAATATTATTCCTCAACTAACACTCTTTAACATAAACATCAAACATATTCAAAATAAACCGCTAATCCCTCAAATTTTAAATATATACATAGGTCATATTACTCCTAATATAACCTAAAATAGATATACCAATCCCATATTGTACTTGAAATCCTTTGGAAACATTTATAAATATTAGATTAAACTAAATACCTTTTATACTAATAAATTTATAGATAAAACCTTTTTAGGTGATGCCTAGATTGGTACAATAAAATCAAGTCTAATGATATCTATAGCTTGGAATACTTTTTTAAGCATTTGTTTATGAATTTCAAACCAATGTTATACCTAAAAATAGGTTAGCTCATTTTATTAATTATAAACAAGCAAAATCTAAAACTACCCAAGTTTTCATTAAAAGATATAAAGCCTTATCTAATAAATCTAAACACATGTCAAAATATAATATCTTCCATTTTAAATAATTATGTTCATCCCAAAATCATATACTATTATAGGAAACTCTCTAAAAAATATTTGGAATAATCCTTTGATCAATCTAAACTTTAAAATATCCTAATAAGATGATTCAAGCCTTCCTAACATATAATAGGAACTTGTAATCATATGAAATTTATAAATAAACATCATACTAATGATGGTGTAAAAGATATCCATGATTATAGACACACTATCCATGTTATTATTCCATGTGGCTCCAATGATGTAACTCTCTCTCCACCATTCAAAAATAACGTCTTTTAGCCTTCTACTTCCACATTTTTCTACATGAATACAGTGGATTATCACCAACCTCTTTTCATGGTAGAAATCCAAAAATGTACTCTTAAATCTTCAACATAATAACTTGATATTACTGACCTACCAAACATTGGTATGATCCAAATAATTTTTTTTGGTATCATGCAAGTTTTGGAAGAAAAATGACTGGGGGGGGTTAATCAGTCTTTAAAAACTTTATTTAATAATCTTACTTAAGTAATCATAGATCATGTAAACAAGAATGTACTTCTTAGTAATAATAAAAACCAATCCATAAGAGCATGAAACACATGAACATAGTATATATGTAGGAAATCCTCAAGGGGAACAAAACCCATTGATGATGCAAATGGACTACTATCTTATAGTACAAATACCTACTTTATTAGAGCCCCCACTTCACATGAAGCACTAACTCTAAATAGATAAGCACCAACTCAGTTAGGATTTATAAATCACCAAATTGAAAGGAGGAACCAACCAATTAGATTAATTAACACCAACTCATCCACTTGATTTAGTGAATCACCAACTCCACATGGAGCACCAACCCCAACTAACTAAACACCAACTCACCTAGGTTTTAACAAGAACCAACTTGAAACAAGGCATCAACTACCTAGATGACTCAATACCAACTCAGTCACCTAAATACCTTTACCACATTAATAATACCTTTTTTATCACACAATATATGATGATATTCTTCCTCAACTCTTTGTACACTTTTATCCCTCTCAAACTGGCCTCTAGCCTTCTTCACTCAACTAGCCATCTTCTTGAATTGATTAAGTAATATGACCTTGATTTTAATATACATCAACTCTATCATAAATTCATCACAATTATTATACACATCCATGATGGTCTAAAATACTTTATTTTGCTTACCAATATTCTATTCCATTCACCTATTCTTTACATGCCTTAATAGACCTAAAAATGGCTAGTATATATACAAGACTCTTGTTCATATCTGTATCAGTCAAATAAACACTCTTAAACTTATTAGTTTGTTCATGAAATGGGCCATACAACTTTTAATCTACATGGATCAAATGTCCTTTTAGTCTTTTAGGGTCTGACCTATTTCAGTTAGGCCTTATCTCTTATTTAGGTCTCATGGAGACCTAATTCCATTAGGCCTACTTAGTACATGTTACCATTTGATCTTATTGGATCACATTAAAACATATAAAATATAATTAAACATGATATGAAACTAAATACACCCCTAATAATTTTATATGGTATTCATAATACTTTTTATTTTAAACCAATACTTGGAACACATCATTAGTATTATTCATATAAGGCCTGTGCATACCCAAAAAGTCTATCTTTGAATAACTGAAACATAAAAAAAAAATTAATAAAAATAATGGAAAATAATCATATATTTATAAACATAATTATCTCAAGGTCATAAAAAATTCATTAGATGATTCAACTCAAGGTATACAAGATCAAACTCTTCTCTACAAGATGCTTACTCTGAACAGCCAATTGGCTTCAAAACACAGTCAAGGAAACATGATTTTATGAAACATAATTGAAAATAATCAATGAATTTAAATTCATGAAAATTATATTATATCACCCTCATAAAAAATTTAAATAAATATATCATAATATCTAATGGAAACTATTGGTCTTGTAGACCAATCTGTTGACCTTCTCTCTCATAGTCTTTACTCAGCTAGACAAGCCATTTTAGCTTCAATGTTTCAACCTCTTATACTTATTTTCAAGATTATAAAAATCAAGGATATATAAATAAATTCAAAAAAACATAGTTATGTGGATTAACTATATCAACTCATGGCATAGAGTCTCAAACTACTAGTTTTCCTTGAAGACCAATCATGGTGATTTTGAATTTCAACACCTATGTAAACACATTCAAAATATCCTAATTCATGTGTATGATTATATATTATAATTATATAATCCTTAGATATTTATCTAACATGGTCATACATCAGTATTAATCTTGTGGACTAATCTCATATCCTTACACCTTCATTGTCTCATCTGCACTAGACACGTCAAATTATGAGCAGCTTTTCATCATATTCACAGACCTATAAAAAAATTATTCACCCTAATAATATATTAAAGGTATTTAAAAATGTTTCATGCAATTTTATTCATCCCTAATCTATGATATCACATCTCTAATCAACTTCTCACTTTTACCTAGTTTTCTACTATCTACACCACTAGGTCTGTTAGCAACTAATCAAATTATATGACTGGTTTAACACACGTAGGGGATAAAACCTATTCAAAAACCACCATGATAATATAATAAAATTATCAATCTTAAACCTTCATCCATTTTTCAAATTTGACTTGGTCAACTCTAAATTTTATAATAAATTTATTGGAAACAAGCACTTTCTTGTAGAATCCACATACTCACTTGATGAACCAATCACACATAGAGGTGCCTAAGAGATTAAATACATGATACAATCATGTAATAAACATACCAAACCATTTTTAGTAATTTATAATAGGATCTTTCTCATCAGGTCAGTATTAGGGTTCTTTGAGAGTTTAAACCATCTTATAGTTTTAACATTCATTCATAAAGCTTAGCCCCTTATTTCAAAAACCAATGCTTGAAAATTTGAGATAGGTCTCTTCCCCATCTAATATTAATATCTCAAGTTATCATGAATATCTTACATGTTCCAATGAGTACTTTAAATTTCTTCTTGGCTAGACAAATTTTCATTATGTGTACTTGAGAGACTTTAGAACCACTTTTCAAGCCTTTTATTGTAAACCATGAATAAAAAATAATGAATACACATATAAAAACCTATCACTCATTTTAAAAAGCTAAAATATGTATAATTTCCTTGGAAACTAAACCTTATACCCCATTATGCCATGCTTTCTCTCTTTGCTCTCTAGTTTATGACTTGCAAGTCGTATTAGGCCTTGAAAATGACCTTCTAGCCACTGTCCAAGCTCTTATAACCTCATCTACATGACATGTAACCTATATCCATGCTTAAATAATGTAAAAAATTATTCATATGTCTTATCAATAACTCATGATGCCTCATTAGGCCATGTAGGGTGTAGAACTAGTCTAGTTTTAGACTTGGACTAAAGTACTTACCCCTATAGGCTTCACCTTGAAACTCTCATGAGTGATCTAATGCCTCTTATGTATGCTCAAGTAATTTTATATAATCACTCTTATTTAGAGATTCAATAGAACATATTATTATCTTTGATAGAACATCTTTGGATCTAATTATGCAAATCATTAGAGCTTGATTAAGGATATTTCTAGCTCGACATAGCATCTTTAGATTTATTTGTATAGGTCTTCAGAGATTGACTAAAGATTTTCATAGCTCAATGTATTTTATGCCAAGTCTTAAAAATTGTTGACAAAGAGGTGTTTCCAAAACTATTTATGACTTCTTAACCCTTCAAATTATTTCCCAATAAAGAGACATTATATTGCCTTAAAAATAACTACTTTACACCAACCTAATTCACTATGATTACACTCTTTCTCATAGCAATAATACTCACTATGTTGGCATAAGAAATCATCACACACACACACCTCAAATCTTACTTGAACATGCACCTTCACAAGAACCTTTGACATCAATGACAACATCAATGTCAAAACTCAATAATAAATGACAATGTTCAATAATATCCCCCTTTATCATTGATAGAAAACACACTCAGAACACTATGGAAACCATCTCCTAGATCTAGTTGTTTGCTTTTCCCACCCTTTATGATCTTTCACCCCTTTGACATTATAAACAAAGGATCAGCCATAATTATTTGGATCCCACTCCTATTCTTAGATATAATGAGCATTATTAGCTCCCCCTAATTACTTAAATTTTTCAATGATTGATAAGGGTAGGAATTACACCCAAATCCCATCTTACGTGTTGAAAAGTTACCTTTAGAAGTGGTTTCCTTAGGATGTCAGCAATATGATCCTATGTAGAAACATATTCAAGTTTGATAATTTGTTTACTTACCTTCTCTCTTAGTAAATTATACTTTATGGGAATATGTTTGGTCTATGAATTCATGATAGGGTTCTTTGAGATGATTATAACACTTGTATTGTCATGATAGATAGGGGTAGAACCATCATAATCTAGCTTGTAGTCTTTTAGGGTCTATCTCATCCATAGGAACTGAGTGCACATGAAGATGTTAAAATGTACTTAGCCTCACAAGTGGACAAGTCTATTGATGGTTGCTTCTTTCTTATTCTTGAAACTAGGAACCCACCTAGGAAGAAAGATCCTCCACTAGTACTCTTCCTATCATCTATACTTCCTACCCAGTTTGCATATGTTTAGGCTATCAAATTGAACTTCTTGATTCTTGGATATCATAATCCACACTCTATAGTCCCCTTGAGATACATGAGTATCCTTTTAATTTATTATAGATGATTCTCCTTTGGATCTACTTGAAACCTTCCCATAAGACCCACATCCTTTCATGATGTCAGGTCTAGAGGTAGTGGTAAACAACAAACTTCCAACCTTGACCTATATGGCATTTGATTGAACTTTGAAGACTCATCTTCCTTTTTTAACTTACATCTTATGATGATATGTGTACTAACTAACTTTTAATCCTCCATCTCAAAGTTCTTTAACATCTCTCTTATGTAATTGGCTTGTGAGATGAATATAGTGATTTGTAACCTAAGAAAGAATGATAGTTATCCTAGCATGGACATCTCAAATTCTTTATTCATAGCCTCTATAAATACCTTTGTGATGTTCTCATTATTTCCACCAAAGATGATGTCATGAACATAGACAAATACTATAAATTGATGGTCATCTTCTATCTTAATGTATAGATTAATGTCTACAACTCCTCTTTTGAATTATTGATCCAACATATACTTGTCCAACCTAGCATACCAAGCTATAGGAGCTTGATTTTGACCATAAAGAGACTTTTTCAATCTAAAAACATAGTCTTTATCATCTGATAGTGAGAAACCTTGAGGTTTATCAATGTATACTTCTTCTAGATTCCCATTCAAAAAGGCAAATTTGACATCTAGTTGGTATACCTTGAATCCTTTGAATCCTACGTAAGCTAAAAATAATCTATTGGCCTCTAATCTTGATACTAGTAGAAAGGTATCCTAAAACTATACCCCTTAAACTTATGTATATTACTTGAATACCAATATATCCTTGTTCTTATTGACTTCTCCATATTTCTTCAACTTGTTTTTAAACACCCATTTTGTGCTAGTGACATTTTTCTCTTTAGGCCTATCAACTAGTTCCCAAGTCTCATTCTTATCTATTTCATCTAACTCCTTACTCATAAAACCTATCCAAAATTTGTATTTTATTTCTTATATAATAATCTTAAGTTTAATATTGGATGATAGAGAAACATTATCTTGATTTAGATTACTTATTAGTCTTCTCCTTATTTGCATACCTACATTCTTGTTGCCAATGATTTGAGATTTAGGAGATCTTTTTGAATATATATTAAAGGCACTTTTGATTCCTATCTCTCTTCAACTTATTATTCTTCCTCATCAAAATTTATAGTCTCCTCATCATTATTTAAGTCTAAATTCTCTAAAGTATTCTTTGACTATGAGTGATATTTCCTTATCTCATCTATCTTCATATTGGTACTTTCCACTATATTTTATAGTCTCTTGTTATAACATCTATAGGATGAGATCATTGACGAGTATACTAAAATATGCCTTAATTATATATGGAATAAAACTTAGCCAAGTATTCATCATATCTTTTGATGAAACATTTTCTCCCAAACACTCTAAAGTGTTATACATTTGTAAGTCTTCCCTTCCACAATTCACAATGATTTTTTTTGCCATTAGTCCTTAACTATCCTCTATTAAAAATGTAGATAACAGTGATTAATACCTCTCTCCACTATCCATTATATAATATATACTCATTTAACATAGTTCTATCCATCTCTTGAACTATCATATTCTTCCTTTCCACTACCCCTTTCTACTGAGGTGTCCTAGCTAGTGAGAATTGTCTCCTTATTCCATGAACCATATAGAAGTCATCAAACTAATTGGAACAAAACTCTCCTCCTATATCAAATAATAATAACTTAATCTTCCCAATATTGTCATTTTCAAAAAGGGCCTTAAATGTTTTGAACTTTTTGATACTTTTGATTTCTTTTCTAGAAATATAACCCAAGTCATTCGTGTGTAATAATCAATGAGTGACATGAAGTAGTTATCTCTTTTAATGATTTGAATTCTTATAGTCCCATAGAGATCAATGTGAATTAACTCCAAGGGTTTTGTGGTAGATTACTCCTTGGAATTGAACCTTCTTCTAGGTTTATTACCATGTTGACATGCATTGCAAAGTATGTTTATAGGTTTGATGATCTTAGGCATGTTCTTCATAGAAGTTTTAGTGCTAATTCTAACCAAATTTTCAAATTTTATATGACTTATCCTTGTGTTACATATCCAAATTTCATCTATAATACTCATTAAACATCCATTCTTATTGATCTCATTCAATACATATAGGTTGTTCTCAATCCTCTTGGCATTGGAAATTAGCCTTCCTAATTTGGCTCTTCTTATCTCACACCCTCTATCTCCAAAGGTTAGTTTGTGTCCTTGATTTCAAATTTTACTTACACTAAGTAGGTTATATTTCAAACCTTCCACATAAAACATATTTTGGGTCTTGGTATTTACATTATCCAAACTCAAGATAGCCTTTCCAACTATATTGGTTGTTGTGTTATCTCCAAACCTCAATATTCTTTCAACATGATTCTTTAATGATATGGACTTATTTCTATCTCCTATAATGTGGCTTGAAAAACCAATATCTATATACCATTTCGTGCCTTCATATTGAATGTGAAAGTTAGTCTAAATATTATTTGGCCTTTTGTTCCTTCTTATAAAATAGTCCATCTTGCCTTCTTGAGCTAAATATGATCCATCCTAACTTTATTTATCTTCTATACAAATATTTGATCCTTTTTGTGTATTCTAGGAGCTTCATATGTCTTGTTGAATCTTATAGACATCAAATTTTTATATATTAACATCTTATAATGTGTCCTATATTGTGACATATGTAGCAAACATCTTATACTTACCATGGTTCCAAGATGACTTATCCTTCATTGCATTGGGTTTTCTAATTGGTTTTTTCATGTTGATATTCTTTACTTATTCTTACTTATCATGTTATATCTCATACTTTATCATTTTTTATATTAATTTCACATGGTCAACCTTAAAATGGTCATACTCAAATTCCTTTGTCTTGAACCTTTATCTACAATATTATAATTGACTATTGAGATCATTGATAGTCTTATTTTGATTCTTCAAATCATCAAAGGCTATTATGAGCTCAACTTCAAGGTCTACTTTAGCTTCTCCTTGTTCACTATCATAGTATAATTCTTCATCATACATGTTTTCTTATCCCTATTGAACACAATATATCTTTTGATTCTTAGGATCACCTTCAAGCTATTAGACTTATCACAAAGGACCAAGATTTGATACCAGTTATTGGAAGAAAAATTACTAAGAGGGGGGCATGAATCAGTGTTTGAAAAATTTATTTAATAATCTTACTTAAGAAATCATAAATTATTTAAACAATCATGCACATATTAGTAATCATAATAATTAAGAGAATGAAACACATGAACACAATATATATGTTGGAAACCCTTAAGGGGAACAAAACCCACTAATGATGTAAATGGACTACTATTTTATAAGACAAATACCAACTTTAGTGAAGCCCCCACTTCATATGGAGCACTAAATCCAACTAGATAAGCACTAAATTAGCTAAGATTTATCAAGTACAAACTTATAAGGAGGAAAAAAATACCCTAGATAATTCAGTACCAACTCAACCACTTGATTTAGTGAATCACCAAATCCATATGGAGCACCAACCCCAACTAGCTAAGCACTAACTTAATTAGGCTTTAGCAAGTACCAACTCACAAGGAAGCATCAACCCCCTAGATGACTTATTACCAAATCATAAAATTAAATCCCTTGATAACCTTCATAAAAAAATGTTTCTTCTACAAAAAATGATGATCTTATTCTCCATCTCTTCGTATACTTCTATCCCTCTCAAATTGGGATCTAGCCTTATTCACTCAACTAGCCCTCTTCTTTACTCGATTAGGTCATATGACCTTGATTTTAATATACATAATTTTTTTCATAAATTTATCATAGTTCCTATACACATCCATGATGGTTTACAATAAATTTTTATACTTACCAATTTTCTATTTCATTCTCTTATTCTCTACACCCCTCAATAGGCCTAAAATTGCTTAGTATATATAGAAGACTCTTGTTCATATCCTTATTAATAAAAAAAAAAAATCTTACTCTTATTATGTAATAAATTAAATTTATCTTAGGAAATCTCATATACATGTATCAAATGTTATTTTAGTCTCTTTAGGTCTAGCCTATTTTAACTATGCCTTATCTCTCCTTTAAGTCTCATGGAGACCTAATTCCATCAGGCTTACTCAGCACACATTACCCTCTGATCTTCTTAGACCATATTAAAACACCTTAAATGGTATGAAAACATAGTATTAAACTCTATTATACCCCTTATAATCTTATCTAGGCTTCATAACACATTTTATCTCAAACCAATACTTGGAGCACATCATTAGTACTATTCATATAAGGCCTGGGCATACCCATAAATATGTCTTTGAATAATTAAAAAATAAAAAAAATAATAAATAATAATAATTTAAAAAAATAATATATTTAAAAACATCATTTTATGCTTTAACTCAAGGTATACATGCTCAAAATCTTCTCTGCATGCTTACTCTGAACTACCAACTGGCTTCAAAACATAGTCAATGAAACATGAACTTATAACACCTGATTGAAAATAATAAAGAGATTTAAATTCATGAATGTGATATTATAAAATCCTTATTTAAAAAAAAACCAAATATATCATAATATCTAATGGAAACTATTGGTCTTACAAACCAATCTGTTGACCTTCTCTCTCACATTCTTTACTCAGCCAAACAAGCCATTTTATCTTCAATGTTTCAACCTCTTATATTAAATTAAAATATTATAAAAACCATGTATATATAATTAAATTAAAAAAAACTATAATTGTGTGCCTTATATATCAAATCATGGCATAGAGTTTCAAACCCATTACTGCAACTTGCTTAACCAAAATTGCTAGTTTGCCTTAAAGACCAGTCATGGTGATTTTAAAATTTAGCACCTTTGTAGACACATTAAAAATATATTGATGCATGTGGATGATTATATATTATAATTATATCATTATTAAATATTTATATAATATTTTCATATGTAAATATTTGTCTTGAAGACCAATCTCATATCCTTACACCATTATCTCATCTGCACTAGACATGTCAACTTATGACCAACTTTTCATCATATTCAAAGACCTATAAAAAAAATTATTAACCATTTTAATATATTATAGGTAGTTAAATATTGTTTATATTAACTTTTATTCATCCCTAATCCATGATATCACATCCCTAATCAATGTTTCACTTATGCCTGGTTTTCTCACTGTCTGTACCACTTGGTCTGTTAGCAATTGGTCAACATGTATGACTAGTTTATCACACTTAAGGGATATAAAATAATATAAAAAACCATGGAAATATAATAAAAATCTAAATATTAAACCTTCATCCATTTATCAAATTTGACTTGGTAAACTCTAACTGCTATAACAAATTTCTTAGAAATAAGCATTTTCTTATAGAATCCACTTACTCACCTGACAAAAAAATCACACCTATATGTGCCTAGGAGAGTTTAATATATGTTATGATCACTTAAATATACATAAAAAACCATTATGATCACTTTATAAAAATATCTTTCTCATCAAGTTAGTATTAGGGTTCTTTGAGGGTTTAAACCATCTTATAGTCTTAACGATCATTCATAAAGCTTACCCCTTATTTAAGAATCCAATGATTTAAAATTTTAACTAATACCCTTCTCCATATATTATGAATATATTAGGTTATAATTCAGATGTTGCACATGCCAATGAGCACTTGAAATTTCTTCTCAAGTAGATAACTCTTCATTCTGTGCACTCGAGAGAATTTAGAACCACTTTTCAAGCCTTTTCTTACAAACCATGACCTAAAAAATCATGAATAAACCTATAAAAACCTATAAAACATCTTTAAAATATCAAATATGCATACTTGTCTTGAAAACTACACTTGATACCCCATTATGCCATGCTTTCTCTCTTTGCTCTCTAGGCTTTGGCCTGCAAATCATATTAGGCCTTAGAACTAAATTTATTCCACTATCCAATCTCTTATCACCTCATGTGCATTCCATTAAACCTCCTATCATTCCTAAATACTATCAAACATTCTTCATATGTTTTTTCAATAGCTCATGATGCCTCATTAGGCCAAGCAAGGTTTAGAACTAGTCTACTTGAAGACTTGGACTGAAGTACTTACCCCTGTAGGCTTCACCTTGGACTTATATTAAGTTATCCAATTACTCTTAAATATTCTCAAGAAAATTATATAATAAATCTTCTTTATATATTAAATAGAACATAATCATAGATTCGATATAACATCTTTGGAGCTGATTATGTAGATCTTTGGAGCTTGACTAGGGATCTTCATAGCTCAATGGATCATCTTTAGAGCTACTTGTGAAAATATTCAAATCTTGAATAAGGATATTCATAATTCACTATGTTATATGCCAAGTCTTCAAAACTATTACCAAAAAGGTGTTGCCAAAATGTTGATGACTTCTCAAGCCTTCATATTCTTTCTCAGTAGAGAGACATTAGATTGCCTTCAAAATAACTACTTGACATCAACCTCATTCCCCATGATTACACTCTCTCTGATAGCAAAAATACTCCATATGCTTTCATAATAACTCATCATACACATACCTAAAATATTACTTGACCTTGAACCTTCATAATAATCTTTGACATCAATGACAACATCAATGCCAAAACCCATCAATCAATGAAAATTCTCAACAATAATTTGGGGAAATTATCATGAAACCTATAGGAAACTTAGAAATTTTTAACTTGAATTTATCCTTGATCCCAATTTTGATCATGAAACTATGATTTGTTATTGTCAATAAGCATATGGAAAGGTAAATATATATCATGATTTAAAACTCAAACATGAAACTCTTAATCAAGGTAATTCTCACTTGACTATCTATAAAAATCCACTTCCCAATTACCAAAATAATACTATTCAACTACCTACCTCCAATGTTGTGAAGACTTCAATTGACCCTAAATCTTTAACCAATGCTGAAAATTTAGTTAACATGAACAACATGAGGCATATAGTATCATATATTCATCCTTATCCACATTATAAATATAAACAATTTCCTACTTTATGCATTGTTTATATACTTATCCATCTTACTTCATAGATATCAAACATATGGAAACACACTCCATTCCTTTACCATATTTTTAAAATGTATCAAATACAATGTTACAAGTTGATACTCAGCCTTATTTCATTTATAAAAAATATACTAATCTAATACCATTAGCCTCTACTCATTTATAACTCTCCACTTAAAATATTAAAAATCAATATACTTTTATACTTACATCTCCATTCATCACATTAGCCACCTCAAGGGAGTCAATTTTTATCCCAACCATGCAAAAAATGGCATCAAATAATTCAATTCAATTTGAATCACCTAGACATCCTATATTATCTAAATCTAAACAACATAATTCTAATCATCATCACTCTAACTTCACTTACTCTCCTCCTTCTGTGGACTTGCTTCAACATTATTAACCTATGTCATATATGGTTATAACTAGATATGATGAATTGGATACTATAAATAATATTTATCACCTATCATCTCAAATTTATTTTATATAACTTAGGATGAGTTCCCCTCATCATCACAATTTCTTAATGCAAATTTTATTTGAAATGAACATCCATCAACCTCCACCTCTAAGAAGCTACTTCATCTATGTTGGAGGAAAATATTATTTAACAATGTGAGGAAATATCCATACATGATGATGAAACTTTATACACCTCTCTCTCACTAAAATTTCCCATAGCTTCAATATTTCATGATGAAATATTACTTTGCACATATGATCCTTTATTATTCATTAGTATCCAAGCTAGTGATATCCAAGTCAAGTGTGTTTTGATCAATGAAGGTTATGTAGCTTATGTCACATCCATTGACTTCATTAAAATGATTGGATACTTAGAATGAAACCTTAAATCTACCCAAAGTACATGTCAAGGCTATGATTCAAGATAAACTCCTCCTCTAGATTATGTTTGGCTTCCTATAATAATTCCTCCTATCATAATTTTTATTAAAGTTGTGATATTTATCTTCCCATTATCATACAATATTTTACCCAATCAACCTTTGACACATTTCATGAGATATATAGCTTTGTATACATGTCAATTTATTAAATATATTCATAATGGTGTTATATATAATAGTATAGGAGACATGAACATTTATAATTTTGAATAATTATAATATTGTGGTGTTTTCAAATACCCACCCTTCAACCTTTACTCAGTATTCATTTCATGAATCTCAATGATTAATTTATCCCATTAATTATAATAGAGGTTATAATGTAAACCCTAAACTTATTATAAATATACCACCTAACCTATTATATTATTAAAATGATGAACTTGATGATATTATTTTTAAAATAAAAACTTATGATCTCCCTCCAAATATAATTTCTTAATTACCTCATTTATGACCTAGGGCTCATCAAAATACAATAGATGAAATTATTGTTTCCATGTCAATGATAAAACAACCCATTATTCATACTTCATTGACTAATAAATTATTTTATTTTTATAATATTAATACTTATACCCCTAATTATGATGATGGATATTCATTAGATGATCCCTTATTATCTAGATTTATAAAAGATAAAGATGCATAAATACTTTGATAAAATTCTTATTTAAAACAATCTTTATATTTATATAGTATTAGTTATATTTATGTAATTCCTTATTATTATACCTTACATAGCATTACTTCTTCTTCACTTGATATTCATAGGTATGATATGGACAAGATACCAACTAATTCTCATTTAGTCACTTGTGAGCCTCTTTGAAGTATGTTTCTTGATCATGTTATGACCAGACCATATCGGTTCATTATATTATATTATCCTTAGATAATTATCATACCTGAGATGTCAGCAACATTTTTCCAACTTCCATCAATAGCTTCTCTTCTGATTACTAAGATTAGTATTACACCTACTATTATTTATCATATTGATGACGTTGATGTTATATAATTTCTAAAGATTTATCCCTCACCTACATAATGGGAAGATGATCCATATTGTGAATCCTTTAATATTTATAGTCATTGGGACAAATATTATCATGAATATCAGAGATTATTATCACAAAAATAGGCATTAGGTTCTAAACCTATAATAAATAGTCAACCCCTATAGTTAACTACTCCAATACATATTTTTAGTTTTCATGGTAGGAACACACATACATCTAATCATTTTATACATTTTTTATAGTGCATCAATGTGATTTATCTAAAAACCATTCAATCTCCTATCAATAAGATCTTTCCTCCACATAATATACTTATAAAGTATATCCATAAACATGGGTATATTTATTACATTTGGAATCAATGTGCTACATCACATAGATAGGTGTAGAGTATTATAGCATCACTTACATGAGTTCCCATGACCTACACCAACACATTATGAAAAACACAAGCACAGTCATTCACAAGAAAAGGCTCAACCTTCCTCACCACCTACATCATTACAAATATCTAAATATATTAGTCACATTTAATTATAATTTCCTCACATTGATTACCCTTCACCATAACTGTCATTTACTCATCATTCCTATAGCATACAAAATTTATCCATATGTTAAGAAGTATTTGAATTACTCTCTATGATGTTAGATGACACTATGATTAAAGTTAGATTTAGATAAAACAAATTTAACTGATGTTACTAATGATTTATGTCATGACATATATCATCATTTTTTAGCATAATGTTTTTCTATATCACATTATTACTCACATTTTCATATGATTTGGATTTGATATTTACATTTTAATATACCATTTTTGATGCATTTTTTAATCTTTCCCTCATAATTCTTATCTCTAATTTTTATAATATAATTTATAAATTCATGATCTTCTTTCTTACAAAAATTGTTTTCTAATTAAGTCATTTGATAAATAAATTTGCAAAATTAACTCTTTATTTATTACCTTTTATATTTGATTGTTTATTTATTTAACAACTATTTTGGGATGACTTTTATTTACATTCATGCTTATGTTAACTCATTTTTATGGATAGTATAGCTATTTATGTGACATGGATATTATACCACACCCAACACTATTGTATTTCCATTGTGATCATCTACAAAGCATATTCATCATTGTACCATTTATTACATTAACAGATCTCCTAATGGTCTTCATTTATCCCTTATTATTATCTCATTTTAAAAATAACACATAGGTAGGCCTTGATGTTGCACACTTGTGGGCAAGTCTAAGAATATTTCAAGATGGCATAGTCTTTAATTACTTCTCTATTGTAAAAAAAGTAAAGTTTTATTTTGTTTATCACTTACATCACTCAGGATTGGTTTTTGAATCCATATGAAAAAATAAAAAAATACATAAAAAATAAAATCCAAATCATAAAAGAAAGCAAAGATAAAAAGATAATTAAAAATGCAAAAGTTAAAATCACACTAAAAATGTGATTCTTCTTTATCACATCTCTTATTATAGTTCAATATCAAACTCCATAGTTGGCCTTGTGATAGATCTAAGGTCCATTAGAGTGTGTTAGGATATCACATTGGGATAGGAGGTATCATTATACTATTTAGTGCCACCTAATTTCTCATGCAATTATCTGATCTTTTTAGTAGACCGATGAATCTATAAGGGGTCTTAAGGAATGGGGAACATGTTTTTGGAAAGTAGGCCCATTTTATTTTTTTTATTTCATATATAACTCTCATGAAATTATCTATGTATCTAACTTATTATCCCAATATTTTGAGTCAAATAGTTAAATTATTTTATATCCTTGTTTAAACAAGTTCTTGACACTTTCATATTAACTTAGTGTGTCTAATTTATACTAAGTATTGTTACAATTCCTATGTATTACTTTCCATTCCCTCTATTCATCAATTATTCCTAATATTCCCCTTGATGAATATCATTTATTGGATAATCACATCCTTGATCACAATTCCTATTTTCACACCTTATTGGTTTTCCTATTGTGAGTTTTGGTATAAGACCTCAAATACTACTAGGCCTTACTTAAAAAATATCCCTATCTCCGATAAACACAATGTGCCACATTTTCACATGTCCATAAATGTCTATACTCTTCTACATTATAGAATAACACAAATACTAAGTCACTATGTCACTTTTTACATATTTATTTGTTTAAGATCTTATTTTGAAATTTTTATTATTCACATGTATTTATTTTTGAATTTGTTTTCTTATCTTTTCTTACACATTGGCAAAACATTGAATTTTCATTTTTTTTTCATTTTTTTGGGTTTTCTCTTTTTAAAATGGTTTCATATTATTTACATTATTTTTTACCATGAATTTTCTCACATTTCCTATAAAATAATAAAATACACATCATAAATTTTGTCATAGAATAAAGAAATCAACAACATTCCTATAAATAAAATACATCCATGAGTCATAAAAGACACATACACATACAATATTTTTAAATTTTAATTATTTTTTAATATGAATTTGCTCACATTTTATAGAAAATAATAACACATATATCATACATTTTCTCATAGTATAAATAAATAACAGTGATAGAAATAAAATACATCTATGAGTCATAAACACACACACACAACTCAAATTTTGATATAAAATGATACAATCATAGTATAAAATACAATTTCAAGGTTGAGATCCATCATGATGATGTGTTAAACTATGGATAGAGGCATGTGACTAGTCTCTCTGAATAGTCTATTGTATAAACTACATTTATTATCAAATACCATCCACATATCCCTAAAAACTATTTATTTAGCCTTGAACATATATCAATTTTCTAGTTGTATCCAATTGGGTAACTCTCTCCTCATCTAATGATTTCCATTCCCATAGTTTCACCTAACCAACTCTTATTGGAACTATATCTTGAGCTACATCTAGTCATCTTTGTATCTCTCATGCTGACTCAATAAACAATCAAAACTAACATATATAGGTGTTGAAAACACCATAGGATCAGTCATCTACATATTATTATCATGTTTTGGTAGTATACCATATAATATATCATGATGGGTTGTTTCTACCATAGTAGCCCATCAAGTCTCCTCCACAAAAGCACCTAAAAATGCAAACCCAAAATTACATGAGATATCTCTCTCTCTCTCTCTCTCTCTCTCTCTCTCTCTCTCTCTCTCTCTCTCTCTCTCTCTCTCTCTCTCTCTCACTCACTCACACACACACACACACACACACACACACACACACACACACACACACACACACACACACACACACACACACACACACACACACACACACACACACACACACACACACACACACACACACACACACACACACACACACACACACACACACACACACACACAAAACATCCAAAATCATACATCTATCTAAGCTTGCATCTAGATTTACATAATATAAAACTAATCATAATAAACCACATTTTACTCACCAATTCTTGCTCTATCAACTTGGCCACTGAGCACCTCCTATGAATCATGGATTCATGATGGTTTGAAACATATATACTAACTAGGTTTAACCACATGAACATATTGTGATCCACTATGAATCTACTAAAAAATTTACCAACTCAACATAGGTTGTGTTATTGGATCTCCCTTTGGATATAACTTTGGTAGTACCAATATCTACACTAGAGTAAATCACTATCTTTATGGTCATGGTAATGGCTTCATTATATCACAATTATAATAGAATATATATTACTATATCTCCTTATTTTCATCAACATACTCACCTTAAAATCCTTTTTCAATGAGGTTATATAACAAGAACCTCTATAGGTGTCCCCAAACCTCCCACACCCCGTCATTCCCTCATATTTGGGGCCCAAAATGTAGGATCTATTGAATTTGGAAACCCAAACTATCTAGGTACATGAGTTGTTAGATTTGGCTCCAGATACCAAGGATTATGTCCTAAAATCCTTAGTTGACATAATGCCTAAAATATACTTGGCCATGATCACCAAGTATCTATCCTATCTTGATATTGGCTCCAAACAATCCCACCCCACATCACAATACATAACATCAGGGCATGTGGTATAACATGATCATATGGTCCTATGTGCACACCTACACATGTAATTGAGGGAATGATCAATAACATTAGGTAATCCTATCAACTAATACATAAGAAACTTATCATAAATCTAACCAATAAAAAGTACAATGGGCCCCATAGTTTGTTAGCCCCTAGACAACATGTTATAAAAATTCTACACTAATTGCTCCCAAATAACATAAGCTAAGTCATATAATGTTTCCTACTCCAAAATCAAGTAGAAAAAATCTATAATATACAACTAGACCTTTAGTCAAATTTATGATAGATCAATAGAGATATCATAATCCAATAATGGCCTTCCATATATGTGGAATGGCTTAAACATACACATAAAAATGATGGACTACAAACCTAGGTTGGATATATCTCTCCAAACCCATTGCTCATAAATTTAAGGTTCACCTATCATCATCTGAATCTAATGTATTTCACACACCACTAGTGTGTTAATAGTTAGTAATCCTAACAATGTATACACATCCTCTAGTGTAATACCCACCTTAATGGTATCCACATCCACCACACCTTGAAATATATTATTTATTCTCTCCAATGTTCTTAGGAACATGGTGACTAACTCAATGTTCAATGGGATATATTGCATCTCCATGATCCCACCAAAACCAATTATATTGAGATGATCCTTAACCACATTCGATAATACATCTAGTAGATCTGATATCTAAAGCACTTCCATTATTCTTTAGAGTATTTGTTGCCTCTAAAAAAATTCAAAGAATAGAGAAGTTATTATATATCTATCCCAAAATTAATAAAAATCACACTTTAAAATACTAAAAAAAATACATAATTAAATTATCTACTTCATCATCCATGTAAAATACTACATCATCACATTTATCATCTTTTTAACTACATCAACCATGTATAAAATTACATTGGCCATCTGTTACACTAAACATTATTATCCATCTATTACAATAAACACCATATCCACGTAACTAGACTACATTGGCACTATAAAAATTGAGCCTATATCATAATTTATATCCTATATTGGCCTTTATATACTCTATCAACCTTTATATACTATATCATCCCCTTTCTACACATACATCAGTTAGCATATACAATGCCATCCAGATTTTTACACTATTGACTATAAACTACATCCTCAGTTATCCTAAATATAACTATATCAACTAGAATAAACACTATTGTCCACTTCTGAAAATCCTCCCCTTTCAAGTAAATTAGCCTAGCCAATACAATATTAATTACGTGGTCATTTTTTACTAAATCATCATAACTACCCTTGACCTATTTTTTGACATTTTATCTCATACCCATTTCCCATTTCAATTCTTACTCTATTACTACACTTTTTGGAGCAAATTATACTACACAAGTTTCCCTAGCATCTAATTTTCCTATTCCATTACATTCTAATTCCAAAATGTTACACAATATCAATAAATGCACTCTATACCTAGACTATGTTAGTTGTGACTATATTCTATCCTCCAACTCATCCACCTCCTTAAAATTAGGCCATAGTATCTATCTTTGATAAATTTAGATACTCATAACTCTGATTCCAATAATATAAAATGTGTAAATTAATAGTATTTGATCAATTTTATAGTAAATTCAAAAAAACAAACCTTAAATTATTTACCTATAAATTATATATTTGGCTTACAACTTTGTTTTTATAACTCCTTTTCACAAACTAAAAGAATATTTAGAATCATGACATGATAGATAATTTTTTAGTGATAACTACATAGTTTTTTTTAAATTTCAAATTTTAGCTTATTTTTTAGGTTCATTTCTTATTTTGCATGCTAGACACCTCTCTTCATTTGCTTCACATGCAACTTCTCATTCACATAAATAAGGTAAGTGAAGATATGTATTTACAAATTTATTTACTTTCATTTACTTTCTGCTTTCTACTTAAATTTTTTGGCTCAATTAGTATGCTACTATTTTCATTCTTGAATCACCATCCCATGTTACACTCTAGTCACATGTGATGAGCTTTGAGTGGGGAATACATATACACATAATATTTTTAAACTTTATCATTTGCTGACACTTTCTCTCTTGTATTAATATATTGAGTTTTAATCTCTTTTAGTGTATTCCTTAAAGGGTGTAGTAGGAAATGGGTGGTTAGACTGATGGTTCTTATAGAAAGACATTTTTTTCTTATTTATCATACCTACATCCACTTAAATTCACCTAGAATTAATCCCTTAAAAAATATTCCCCCTAATATCCCCTAAATAAATCAAGACTCTTTTACCACTATATCAGCCCATGTTGATATATATTTTTCATCCCATAAAAATTCAAATTATGTTAGATTGAGTTGATGTATTCCAAAATTAATGGTATACACTTCACAACTAATTCAACCTAGGTTAACCAAGTTTTAGGGTAAATGGTAAATTTTAAACTATGTTGAGGAAAGTCAATATCATCGACTAAAATAATATAAGGGGTTAGGTTAATTTTTCAATACAAGTGCAAGTTTCATTTCAAACCAATAAAGAGGAATATTTATTTTTGCATTTTTATTTCACATAATTCTAATTTAATTTACATTTGGAGAATCCCTTTCTTAGATATAATCTTGGAGGTAAATAACTTGTCTTGTAGATTCTTAGATGCAAATAGGAGAATTTGTTTTTATCCTAGATCTTATTTTAACCATTATGATCATTATAACCACAACAATATCTTGCAAAACACCATTGGACAATGGAGAGATTGAGGCTCAATGGGTTTGTTCAAGGTAATTATTTACTAACCCTAGATATTTATTTTAATAGATATATATTACATAACTAATAGATTTAATTTATATATAACTCCTAGTTTTAATCTCCCCTACACTTAAACTTAATATGGATATAGGTTTACTCACACTTTTCATTTTCCTCCCTAGGTAAGTTAGGCCTTCATTTGCCTATCATGGTTCCTTACACATTTTATTTTTTGTTTTAACCATTCCTTTTTATTTGTGTTGTAAGCTTTGGTAACACTAGATTAGATTAATTACACTATTAGATAATTGGTTAGGGTTATTGCATTATATTGATTACCTAGAGGCTTTGGAACCCTCCTAATTCAAGTTGTGTGATAAGTGTTCCTCTATCTAGGTTTACTGTATCCAATTGATCATGACCCGATATAGCTAAGTATCCAATGGGTTTTAGTTGATTTACCTTTTTGAGTCTAGATCTATTAGGTAGGATAATATATAGTTTTATCTTAATTTTTTTAATATATTATCCCTCCTACTATTGGCATTTAACATGGTGGCATAGTTAGTAGAAATCCTAATGTTTTTTATGCATTATTTCACATCATGTGAGAGGAAATGTAATAGACCACTTATCTATGTTAGACATACAAGTGTTACATAAGAAACACCAACATTCATACTTATATAGATTATATTCCCATTTTTATAAGACACTAGTACACAACAACATATGTCATATGTTGTTTCTTCAACACCTCAAGTGAGCATACAACTTGATATGGATGACTAATATAATTCACCATATACATTAACATAGGTAATTAATTATATGTTTTTATGAATCTAAAGTAATATTAAGTTTATCTTAATATATTTAATTAATTGATTCATATTTGGCTTCTTTCAATTTTTTTATTGTATATATGATAACAAATATTATGGGTACATGACATGGATTGTATTTTGTTATTGAAGATACCATTATCATTGTAATACCCAACCCTCAAGTTGTGAAAGTAAATTTATAATTTGATATATTATTATAATATTTTGTATATACCATAGTTTAAGGTTGTGAAAGCAAATTTATAATTTTTAATATTATTTTAATATTTTGTACACACCATAGTTTTATTGTGTTTTATTTATTTACCTTTCCCTCTCTTATTATGAGAGAGATAGATACATGTAGGGATAAATATAGAGAGAAAAATATAATTATACATTATATCTCTCTCCCTCTCACTCTATCATTCTCTCCCTCTCACTCTGTCATTCTCTCCCTCTCACTCTTTCTCTCACTCCCTCTTGTTATCACTATTTTTATATAGTTTTATCCCCCCCGCCCCCCCCCATCTCTCTCTCTCTCTCTCTCCTCTCTCTCCTCTCTCTCTCTCTCTCTCACTCTCTCTCTCTCTCTCTCTCTCTCTCTCTCTCTCTCTCTTCTCCTCTCTCTCTCTCTCTCTCTCTCTCTCTCTCTCTCTCTCTCTCTCTCTATGTGTGTGTGTGTGTGTGGAATGAATAATTTTAATTTATCTTTAATAGGTTATGTAATTTTTCTCAATTACTTTTTTATAGATGTTGAAAATGATATTATACCATGTTTATACTATGAAAATCAAATGATAATCTAAAATTAGTATTAAAATTCCATGTTATTCTTAATCTCTCTTTATGTAAATAGAAATAATTTATATTTATCTTGAAATAGACTGTATTTTAATTGATTCAAAACTAAACTCTTTGAAAAATTTATTGTAAATATGATAAGAGATGCTATGGTACCCCACTTGGATCACATCGTCCTATGACTAAAATTGCAATTATGTCCCAAGAATAATTTTATAATACCACTTGATTAAAAGACATATAATAGTGACAACACAAGGTAAAATTGTCTTTATTAACTTCAATTAATGATAATATACTTCATATATTAATTGTATGCACTTTTATTGCTCTATATGTATATTATATATGATTCAATATCAATGATATATTAAATGTAACACATTGCTAGGTAGCACTTTAGGTGGCATGAGGTGAGTCCATAATCACCATGCTATAAAAAATCCTTGGCAACATTATCATTTTCTATACATCAATTTAATACATTGTTTTATAATTTTTAAGTTGTGCAATCACAACCTTTGTTAATGTTGAGTCACAAACATTTCTTCCTTCACAAGTTGAGAGGAGACTCTCTTCCCATAATGATACATAAATCACCCTTGGTTATAAATATATGGTGATGACACATATTTTATTTAGAGGCATTGAGAAATAAAAGAGTGACTTGTAGTTCTAGTCATAGTTATAGGCACAATTTATTTTGTATTCTGATATGATCCATTTTTTATGCCTATATGACCCACTTTATATGCCTATACAGACCACTTTGTATGCCTATATGACCCAATTTGTATGCCTATATGGCCCATTTTATATGTTTATATGTTTTATATTGTATTCCTATATGACTCATTTTAAATGTCATTATGGAACACTTTGGATACAAATACATACTATACATATTTATATGAAACATACAATGTTATAATTTATGTATACATATTTAATTTTTGTATGTCTATATTATTTTTTGATGTTTGTTTTCATTATCATTAAATGAATAACTTTACATACTATGTTTTTTCTAATGAATAGATAAATAGCAATTATTTTTCATTATTATCGTATATCAATTATGTATATAAAAAATGATGGAATATTTTTTTGATGTTATTTGTGACATGTATCTTGAAAACCAACACTATCCAAAATATACAGTGAACTTTTAAATGTGATTTAAAAACACATATATGAACTTTAATCTCATGAAGTTTAATGTGGGAGTCCTTTAAGCACCATAGATTATTTCCTTCCACTCATGATGAGGAATAAATTAAGGCATGTTTTCTTTCTCAACCAAAACTTTATTTAGAGAGATTTTTTTTAGTATAAACCCAAAATTTTGAACCACATGTCCAATCAATACAATAAAAACTTTTTCATGTTTGTATGGGCATATAAACACAACAATTTCCTTTTATTCCCTCTTTTATCCCCCACACTTTAAACATACATGTAACTAGACACATCCTTGAAGATAAACTTGTCATTATTAAGGGGAAAAGGATTACAAACTTCACACAACAATTGCAGGACAATTATGAGGGGTAGAGAAAAATATTAATACATTATATTTTCAAGTGGTATTTATATAATTATCATATTTAATATTATATTTCAATAAAAACAAGGATTAAATGATGGAATTATTTCTCTTGTAATCAAAACTTGCTTTAGGGAGTAAAATTTTAGTCAGTATAACACCCAAATTTTTAATCATACACCCAATCAATGAATAATATTCATGGTCACATTCAAAGGAGAATATAAAAAAATATATATGGATTAAATTCACACTCAATTATCTCCCATAATAAAAAATTACTCCCTCTTAGACACATCCCTTAAGATAAACTCATCTTTCTTAATGGGAAAAATAGTATGAACTTTGGGTAGTCATTAGATACAAATTGTGAGAGGTAGAGAAAAATTGTAAGGTCATAAATTTTAATGTTTGAGTCATATTTTTATATAATATTTTATTATATTCCAAGTTTATAATGATAAATAAACATTAGAATGTTTTCTCTCGCAGACAAAACATGATTTAAGGATCAAAAGTTGGTCAATATAATGGACAACTTTCAAACCACATAATAGATAAAGTATATTTACAGTCACACAAAATGAGAATATAAATAAATATTTGATTCAATATAAAATCTTATACACCCCACACTAAAAAATTCCATGCAGTTATATGCATCCTTCAAGAAAGAAACTTGTTCTTAAGAGGGAAAAATATTACAAACTTTGAGTAGCTATTGTAATCAAACTGTGATGAGCATATATAAACCATCAACTCCTATAGTTTCGCATTAGATTAATATAATAATTAAATATATTAATATATTACAATAATTATTATCACTTTTTCCCCCACTTTTAAAAATTTATTTAGGAAGCAAAAGTTAGTCAGTATAACCCCCAACTTTTGAATTATGTGCCTAATAGAAGAATCAACTTCATAGACTTTAGATGGGAATATGAAAATAATAATTTAATTTTAATAACTTATATCATCCTAAAAAAATTAAATTTACATGTTTTTATATGCATCCCATAAGATAAACTTGGCATTCTCAAGGGGAAAGAGTACAAAGTTTATGTCATCATTATAGGTAAACTATGAATGGTTGAGATGAATCATAATATCCTATAATTTTATGATATATTCCTATAAGTATATTTTTAGAATTATGTTCTAATAATAATTATGAATAAACTATGTCATGTTTTCACTTGCAACCAAAACATGAAATAGGGAGAAAACATTGTCAAGTATAATGCCCAATGTTTGAACCACACATAATTGAAAATCAGACTTCACATTTAGGACCATATGGGTGTATAAAATAAATAATTGAATTATTATTCCCTATTTACTCCCCAATTATTTGAAATTTCACATGGTCACATTCATACCTTAATATAAACTTATTTTTATTAAGGGGGAAAATAGTATGAAGTTTGGGCAATAGCTACAAGAAACATGTGATGGGGAGAGACAAACTATAAAGTCCTAAATTTTAATGAAAGTGATATTTAATAAACCCATATATTATTATATTATAAATACAAAATTTAATTTTTTATATCACAACCAAAAATTTCTTTTGGGAGAGAAAGTTGTTTAGTATAATGTATACATTTTGAACTATGTACCCAATCAATGAACTAGATTTGTAGTCATGTCTGAATGGGAATATAAATTATTTATTTTCCTTTTGATACCCTTTTTCATTATATACACTATAAAATTTCATTTGGTCATGTTCATCCTTTAATATAACTATATCATTATTAAGATGAAAAATAGTCTAAAAGTTATGTAGCCATTATACGTAAACCATGAGGGTTAGAGATGAACCATGAACTCCTCCAATTTCATGAAATTTTCCTATAGGAATACCCTATAGTATTATATTCCATCTAGGTGAGGAATAAATTGAATTACATTTTCTCTTGTAGCCAAAAAATTCTTTAGGGAGCAAAATTTGGTGAGTAAAATGTAAGAGTTTGTAACTGCATGCCCAATTGATGAAGTAGATTCATAGTCACATATATATGGGCCTATAAATTACAAAAAAACCTTTGTTTTCAAAAAATTTCCAATTTTTTCACCTAGATTAAAATATTTTATTTGGTTTGATGCATCTCTTAAAATAAACATGTCATTCTTAATGGAAAAATAATACAAACTTTTTGTATATGTTTCACACAAACCATGAGAGGTAAATATGAACCATAAGCTCCTACAATTATATGTGGGAGTTCAATAACATCACAAAAATTATTATATTCCATTATTGATTAAGAATAAATGGATTAAAATTTTCTCTTGTAGCCAAACTTTTATTTAGGGATAAAATGTTTCTCAATATAACATACAAATTTTGAACCATGTGCCCAATCAATGAAATGGATTGATGGTCATGCCTAGATGAGATTATAAATAAAATAATGGACTTAATTGACCCTCCATCATACCCTGCACTTTAAAATTTCACTCAATTTGACACTTCACTTAAGATAAACTTTTCATACTTAAGGGAAACAAATAGTATAAACTTTGGGCAGCCATTTCACATAAACCATGATGGGAAAATAGTACAGAATTAGTGTATCCATTGCACCAAGATTCCTCTATACATCCCATCATATTTTTAAAACCATAATATGTATTGTTTTTTTTACTTATATTTTTTTTTAATAATATAATATAATATTCTCATAACACTAACCACATGAAAGTGGAATCTCATATGGTACCACTAACGTACATTAAATATGATCCAAAAACAAATAAAATAATATAAAATTAAGTAAAATTTTAAAATACATTAAATCAAATACTAATATTTATAATTAAAGTTTTCACTTGAATTGAATACTAACCTTACCAAGTGAGTACAATGTAGCTTTAGGATTAACTTTATTTTTAATTGCTTTAAAATTTACATCATGCTTAGATTCATGAATTTTTCATAAAAAAATGTAGAGATAATATCCATGGAATTTGTTCAAATGAATATTTTTATCAATAATCAAATTTTAATATTTAATTATCATCTTATTTGGTTAAAATTATTCAAATAACCATTACTTTAATTTTTTTTGAAAGCATATTTGAAAGATGGTTATTGTAAATATTGAAAATCAAATGGAATAACATAGGTATTCCCCATATGTGATAGTTCTAGTTATTTTATTGTTTTCCTCTACACAAAAATACAATTACTAGTATATCCCCTCATCTTTGTCTTTGGTGTGATTAATATGAAACTGTGCCATGTGTTTAAACTTTAATAAAATTTTAAGGACATGTATAACTAAATAAAATATCATTATTGTTTAAAGATACTTTTATATTATAAATTAATTGTACTAGTTTCTAAAGATATGATATGTGGTCAAATTTAATCTTTAATGGTATTTAATGATCCCATAGTGGTTGTAATGAATGAATAGTCTCTATATGCCTTAGGGATCTATAACACTATTATTTAACCCATTATTTTCACTAAAATTCATTCTAGTCAAATTTTGTATAACCTAAATAAAATCATGTCATGTCCCTAATATATATAGTCCATGAACTATAATTTAAGATTTAGAATGAGCGTAAAAAACTTGATCCAAGTAATATACTAAACTATTTTATAAATTAACTTAATTAGACAAAAAATATTCTCACTTGAGAATATTTATCTGATCTATGAGAAATTATTTTCTTACAACAAGCCATAACACTTTTAACATCAATAAAATTAGCACCTTACTTGTACTTCTTATGGTCTTTTTTAAGGAATATTTTTACACTTTGACCAGAACCATCATGCTTTCTTTTGTCATGCACATCCTCAAATAAACTATATAAATGTCTTACCCTACTCATCTTGTTCATTCATATCAACCATTAAGAAATTTGATAATTTTTAAATTTTCACACATAATTGTTTGATCAAATGTAGTGCGTATTGAACACAATCTCTCTTATATTCATATTTCTAAAACATATCTCAAAACAACCTTGGATAAAATATTAATACTTTAAAATGTCATCACTCATGTAAAAGTGGTAATCCCTCAATATATTTATACTATCCTCTATGCTATCATATCCATATTTAATTTTAATATGCATGACAGTTAAAACTTCAATTGATTTATAGTATTGGGATTGAACCTTTTTTTATCAATGTAGTGTGTAGTTTTTAATAAGTTTCATAGCTAAAACAATGTTCCCAATTGGGAATATATTATTTCATATCTATAATTTATCATACAACCATTTTTATTGGTGTGTGTCTTATATAGTGGTAAATAATATTCTTATTGAATTCAAATATGAAATTAGATAAAAATACCTAAGTCATAACCAACTCACATCTTGATGACTATTTTCCATATTTTAATGAATACCATATTAATTTTTACTTCTTAAAATCAAATAGTTAATTTTGAAATTCATGTTAAATTTACCTATGTATACAACTAGTAAAATATGACAAAACACCATGAGTGTCACATATTCCATCAAAAACTATTTCACAATAAAAACTTCCCATTGGGTCTTTGATACAAAAGACTTGGTATTAAATCTCTTAATTTTTATTTGGATAATTTACCATACATTCCTACATAATCTTATCAATATTTAAAGTACAATGTATATGACAAAAAACATCAAAATGCATAAAAAATTCAACATGGATCCTAAAAAAACACATTGGATGTGTTTGGTTAATTTTAACATAAAAAGGCTAGCACATCTCAAATCAACTTTGGCTAGTTATCTATTATCTATTAATTTTTTATAAAACTTCTTATATAATTTTATTTGGGTCATGTTCAATAAGTGTTTTGCATGTGGCTTTCTATTTTTTTAACCTTTCCATTTTTTAACATCTTTTATATTAGGTGAGAAATTTATGTTTTCATGAAAAAAAATTAAATCAAATGTCTTTTTCCTTCAACCAATGCCTTGTATTTTTGTGGAATTCTACCACTAAATGCCCAAAAATTTATGATCAAAGGGTCATGGGCTCTTTTTATTCTTCCTACAACTATAACTATCTTTTTCATATTCAAGTTCAGGGATGTACATGTTTGACATAAAAATTGGACCTTCAGATGTTTTCCTACTCAATATCAACTCCATTATTACTCATGTTTCCACATTAATATATTTTTTTGAGTTTTATTACATGTTTTATTAGATGCATTACTTAGATTCTTTACTATTTTATTATTTAGTATCATTGGGTTGTTTTTTCTTTACCCTAAATTTTGCATTACATGTCATATTATTTTCATTTTCATAAATTGAACAACTAATTGACATAATTTTGTATGATTTTTGTTTTAAAATATTTATTCCCATATAAATTGAGTGTCATGTCTAATTGAACATTTTGACATTTTACCTTGTATAAGTTCTAATATATTTTCATCTATCTCAATAAAATACCTTGGTGCTTAGTTGATTATCCTTGTAGGTTTGGGTGCATGAGATACATTATATCTTAAATTTAATGGTGTTAGCACTAAAATCATATCAGGGATATTAAATCATACTTTAACATTAGACTCTATAGGAAAATTAAATTACCCTTCATTTTTAGAAATATCAACTAAGGTCATTGCGTGAAGTTTCTTATCATCATGCTCAAAAAAACCATTATAGATATGTGTTTCATTATATTGTGTTTATCCATTTATTTCATCACTGAATACAAATATATTAGTTACATCTTCTATATATTGATTTTCATCATTCATTAAGGATTAATTACCTCTTATCTTACTTGAAGATGTATTTACATTAAATTCCATGCAATTGGGAATGATATTTTTAATTAAAATATTACTTGGTGTAGAATAAGTACCTTCACCTTATCTATAATATCTTATGTATATTCTCATATATATTTGTCTTTTTCTTTCATTTTATCCCTTCACTTAAATTTATTCATTTGTTTAGTTCTTTAATCAGTCTTTTACTGCAACTACTTGGCCCCATGATTTATATTTACACTTTTAAGTAAAGTAGGATAATAATTGTACAAAAATTAATGAGTTTATAATAATTGAGACATTTAAATGAATAATTTACATATTGAAAGTTTTAAAAATTATTCCAAATCTTGTAATATGGGAAATGGTAGAGTAAAAATTATGAATTTAAGAGTTTGTATGAACATTATAAGGAACTAAAAATGGCATGTATCCTTTTAAATATCATGAATACCATTTATATTAATAGTTTAAAATGAAACTATGCATTTAAGTGGTGTAATATTTATAAGAAGGGCATGCACCGTTTATAGAAGATTGTGCACCCTTTACAAAGGGTTCACACCCCTTACATAAGGGTGTGTTTCCTTTACAAATGGCATCCACCCTTATGTAAAAGGTGTGTGCCTTTTATAAAAGGCATATGTTCTTTCATAAAAGGCATTCCATTTATAAAATATGTACTTATTTTTATAAATAGCATGTTACCTTTCTAAAGGTGTATGCCTTATAAAACCTAACAAATTCAAATTCACAAGTTTCCATTAAAAAGTGCCTTGGTTTTAGGCTTGGAGGATCCAAACCTTTACAGAAACCTATCATATACCAATAAAAACAACATTTTATAAAATTTTATGTTTTTTTATCTTCATGGACACATTTACATAGGCAACGCTATTTATTTTTAAATATATATAAGTTTTCAGGTGGGAGAACATAGTTTCCTAATATATAATTTTTTCAATGTTAGTTTTTAAAAATTATTTAATATTATTTAATTAACATACATAATTATGGTTCATGCATATATTATTATAAATGGTTTAATAAAATTTTTATTGTTGGTGAAGGAAGCAACACCATGGAATGGAAAGTACCCCAAAACCAAAGGTGGGGGAAGAAAGGGGTTTACACAATATAGAGGGTAATAATATTCAATTGGTAAAGGATATTAAAATCCCAAATATTAAAGTTATTTAAGGGAAATATAAGGAATCATTAGGGTTATAAAAAAGGGTCTAGTAGTTATAATATAAATTAATAATGTTAGCTAAGGAAAAACACTATCTAATGAGGTTGATTGGTTAATATTTCCCTAAAATATTTTATAAACAAGAAAGAATGAGGACATAGAAGGATATAGGTATAAAAAAATTCATATCCATAAGGAGGTGAAGATGTATTCTCCCATTAAACTTATAAAATCCTAAGTGGTGGAGGATAGATAAGATATTTGATCTAAGATGACTCTTCTTATAGAGTAAAAAGAGTTTGTTCCTTATTTTATTTATCAATTTATGGGTTGTATATCCCCAAATCCTAGCTATAACTTTATCAATATGCAAACACATTGGAGTCGTGAGGTGAAACAAAAAAGGAAAGAGGAATACCAACATGAATTTAAATAAGAACCATAGAAAAATAGTAGAGGTGGGAAATGGAATCCAATAAACTATAAATATGGGAGGATCTAAGGGCCCAACCATACCAAGAATATGAAGTTAAATATCTTGGAATAAAATGAGGTTGATATGCCTTAATAAGAAGAGGATAATAATTAATTTAAGGAATAACCATAGAGGTGTATACACTCAATTTCAACCATTTTCATGCCTAAAATGGGATTCAAATAAATTTATAGAAAAAAACACAATTTAAGCCTAAAAACTTATTGATTTTCCCAAATCCATCCATGCAATGGATTTAATTACTCAAAAACATGGTGAGGCTTACTTATTTGGGGTATTACCCTATATTCACTCATAACCTAGTTTTTTTAACCCTAATCACATTACAACCAAATAATTTGACATTTTTAGCCCAAGTTATTAATGCAAAACATTTAAAATAATTTCCAAAAGAAAAAAACCACTAAGAAAGGTTAATTAAAAAGAAAATATTAAATAATTTACCTAAGTAAAAATTACAAGTTGAATTAGTTAATTTTATTTATCTAGGAAAATCAATTTTTAGCCAAATTTGGAGTCAAGGTCAAAGGAGCTAATAAAGTCATTTATTAATTCCTAATATTCCAAAAAGGTGAGTCAAAACCTCAAAAATATCTAAAGTGAATTGTCATGGCTCATATATATCTTAAAATGAATTTTCAAGACTTCATGAGTGCTTTGACCCAACCCAAGGTTAATCTAACTCAACCTAGGTTATTTTAGACTCAACCAAGTCAAAACCATACTTAACTTCCCTAGGGTTAGAGTTAGTTTTGAGACATATAAATATAAGTGACCTCAATCTACCCAAACAAAATTTTGTGTGTAATGTTATTATATAATAATGCCTTTAATAATTAATCAAAGTAATGTTATAATTTCCATTTGATACCAAGATTCACACCAAGACAAGACAAGCCTAGCAAAGCCACAAGTGGCCATTGGAGAAGTGCTGCCAATATGGAGAATAATTTATGAAAGTCTTTAATGCCATAGACTAGGCATAAATATCTATTATGCCAATAATTGGACATCAATTTTGACAAGGGAGGTAGAGTTATTGTTTTTTTATCTCAATTTTGTGGTATTATTAACTATGTTATGTTACCCTAGTTCTTAGGCAAGAGTGTTTAGTTTCATTGCATTGTTATACATGGATTTTTACTTGATTCACTAATAAGTAACTAATAAACATTTGTGTGCTCTTTAGACTCTTAAGATATATAATGGCATGCCCAGTGGGATCATGCATCTTGTATGTCCAAGAATAATGATGTGGAATCTTTATATTTCTTAAAAAGAGAATTTGAATCTTCAAGTTCATAATTTTATGCTTAAAACTCTCATCATTATGTTTTGTTTATAATGAACAACTTCACCATATGTAATGGTGAATTCACCATTTCTATACCATATTTTTGATATTATATTTTGTATAAATGATAACTTTGAAATAGTGACTTAAATGGGAATACTAACCCTACCATTTAATGACTTTGACAAGTATATTTACAAATCATTTTAGTGACTTTTCCTATTTTTGAGCTATATTCAATGACTTAACTAGGACTATCAAAAAAATTTACAATGTTTAATGATGACTTCATCAAAAAATAGTTTCTATCTATTTGTACCACATAAAAACAATGAATTCATTAGAATCAGTGGCTTCACCCTATTGCATAAATGGTAACTTCACTCTATGTTTTTTAGAAACCTAAGAGCTAAAAATGGAATGTTATTTATTAGTTAACTTTTTGACCTAAGTAGAATAGAACCCCATAATGATTGTATAGGAACCAAGGTGGAGAAAGAGAGGCCTAAAAACTTCTAAGTATTAAATACACTTTCATTTTAGTGATTTAAATTAAGCTAACCAAACTTATCATTTTTGTATTTCAATTTTTACAAGAACAAACAAAGCCAAGGGGTCAAAACGTCATTTAAATTTGATTTTAAGATGTTAAAATGAGCATCCACATTATTTTAGAGATCTTAATAGCTTTTTTATTTTTACTTGTTCTTTGTTTATTATCTAGTTTTAAAGATCTTAAATTAAACTCTTTATTTATGGAAAACCCAAAATTACGTGTGTATGCTCTCCCCTCATCCCCTATAAGGGACACAGGTGACTAAAATCACTTTGTTTATTTCCTTATTTATTTAGAACAGAATGTAAATAATGTCACATATGATCTCCCCAAGATCTAAGTGAATTGGGTGACCCATAAATAACCTCTAAATTTCTTCCAATTTTCATTTGTTTATTTTCTTGTATTGGCTTGTGGGTAGGAGTTTATCACCTCATCAACTATTATTTAGGGGTAAATTGACCTAGGGTTTCATATCATAGCATTTTACCAACCCAACTCTATGTTGGGGTATATAAATTGAGCACGTGATACTAGGATTACTAGGGTATGAGAAGTTATCCTTCTAATCCTAACAAAAATTTGGATCAGTTCACACTAAACATCGAACTTCACTAAGTATTACATGACTAAAGTAACTATGTAAAGGATTAGACCTTTACATAGTAAGTTAGCAAGTTTGAATCCAATTTATGTGATGTTCCATTATGTTATCCACACTTGGGACCATTTAGTATATTTTGAAACTTATAGATTTTAGTGAACCCCACTAACTATAGAATATTTTACCAAATGCCAAGTGCTTTGCACTCTAATTTCTTGCCATGTACCAATTATTGAGAGATAAAGGAGAGATTTAAAAAAACACATACACCTATTCTTTAATTTTTGTATTAACACTTAATTCCTTTCAAGAATTTGTATATCAGTGGAAACTTTGGTAGAAGTTACACACACCTTGTCAGTTTTAGGGATAGGACAAGCCACTAGTGTTATTTATATTTTCTTTTATTTATATGTGTGTTTTAGATGAATATTATTTTTGTGTTTCTCAAGTCAAAATGATTTAAAACACCATGTTTTTCAAACCATTTTGACCTAAGAGGTGTTACTTTGCCCATTTTGTTTCACACTTTTAACTTAGAGTTTTGTTCTAAAATTGTTTGTGTGTCACTTGTTTAAATGGAGTGTCATTATGCTACCCATTTTATTTCAAATATTTGCCTTGTATTTTTTTCCAAAATCATTGTCATACCATTTTTTTCATGGAACATTTTTATGCTACCTAAATTGTTCCAAATTCCTTTTCTCATTTGAAACCAGTTTCCAAAATATTTTGTACCTTTTGTTTCAAAATAAGTGATTATGATACCCATTTGTGTCTAGCATATTTTCATTATAAAATATAAGTATTTTTCATTAAATTTAAAATTAAATCCTTTAAATTAAAAATTATAAACTAATAAATTTTACACCAGAGCCTCCTTTAATTTGGGCTTAGGTGGTCTACATTTTGTGTTTGGACTATGTTACTTGGATTATTTTTTTGTTTGATCTAAAGACCCCTTTACCTATACTTAGTAGTTATTTGTTCCCATGTACCTCCTTTTAGAGTCCTTTGTGCCAAGTTTGTTGACATGTTCCTTTTTTAGGACTTTTTGGTCCTAATTTATGAAATTTCTTAGTTCTATTTTCAAAGAGTCTTTTCTGAGCTAAATACTGAGTATTTTATGAGCCAATTACTGAGGCTATTCCAAGCCATTTTCCTTAGCATTAGGTTGTTTTATGATCCATTTAACCTATTTATAAAATCTAATTGCCTTAGATTTATATTATTTTTGAGTTCTTGTATAGATCAACATTTATTTTTGAGTCTATCCTTGTTTTTCATGATAATGATTATAACCTCCTTTGAGAAAATTGTTATTAGCCTTTTGACATAGTTCAATATTTGTTCTACCTTATCAAGACACCTTTTTCACTAATTATAACCTCATTTGTAAAAATTAATACCTTATCCATACATGGGTTTTTAGTTTTTGTGATACCTTTACCATTGATTATAATTGCCTTTGGGCAATTTAGTAACTTTTTAAGATTGGCTTCACATTTTTTATTTTACCTTTACCTTAGACTTAGATTAGTTGTTTTTCCCTTTATTATTATTTTATAGAGATAAAGGTTGTTTTTTTTAGACCTCAATTTTTTTCCATATTAAACATTTATTTTTCAAAGACCTAACTATAGATCTAAGCATGCCTTGTTATGCATGTAGTGGTATTGTGCATAATTATAAGTATGATAACTTTATTACTAGTGACCCTCTTGTTCAAGAGTCATATTGTGATGATATATCATATGAAATGGATCCATATCCATCTTATAATATTCCATATGAAGAAAAAAGCATGATCCACTATCATAGTGTTTGGTGACTTCACCATCCTATCTAGGCCACGAATAAGAGAAAATGACACAATATATTACTCAAGTGATGTTTGTTATCAAACAAATACAATAAAAATATCCTTACTATGTAATGACACCAATGCATAAAATGTATGATTTGTACTTATTTGATCACCTCTTGTTAAAAAATAAAGATGAAATTTAGTTAGGGTAGTAGAAGTAGCATCCAATATCCTACTAGACTTCCCACATGAATTTCTGATTAGTTTTATTATAACCCTTAGTAGCATGACTCAAAATCAACAATTTGGACATTTGTCATCTAGTTACAATCAAACTTTAGTTAAAATACCTTAGTAGAGCCAAAGTGCACTTAAAAAAGGGAAAGATCCTATGGGTGATCAATTAGAATAAATACAATAGGTGTACCAAAATTACCTTAACCTATCTCAAATATTTAATGTAATGGTTATTTCAAACATGCAACTTATAGATATAACTGCATAAACAAGGCCACAAACAAATTCTTTGAGATATGCAAATTATAACATATATCCCTTTAGCCAAAGCATGTTACTTGGTGACATGTATAATGTCCCCATTATGATATAATAAACTATCATTGAAATGGAATACCTCACTCAAATGTATTGGATATCACACAAGTGCATTATAATGTAAACCAAAGTGGGTATAAAATACCATCAAGAAAAACATAGTATATTCTTCTAAAAAATACCATGAGTGGTTTCCAAAAATAGGGGATAGGTACACCTATTTCCCAAACACTAAAATAAATCTCCTCTCCTCAACTAACTACTTCCTTAAGTTCAAAATAGGGTGAAATAAACCAAAAAAACACACAAACATACCATTTCAACAAGTACAAAAAATTACACCACCTCAATAGGTGGAAAAAAAATGTTTCATCACAAAAAGAATAGACCAATATGCCTAAAAAATCACAAATATTGTTTAGTCCACAATGTGTTTCTATTGGTCAAAAAGTGTCAGTTGGTCAATAATAAAAAAATCTAAACCCCCAACAAGTTTCAAAATAATAATAGGTGTTTAACCAATAGTAAGGTTCCAATGTACAGTAAGTACCAAGTATTAGGTAATAGTTACCTTTTACCTAATGGGTATCACACATATAACAATAGGGTTCTATTCATCAATGTATGCCCTATATATAGTAGGGTTCAATGAGTAAACAAAAAGTTCTTACCTAAACCCAACAATATCAACAAATTCCACCTAGTCAAATGCAATTATCATAGCTACAATTTGTCAACCAAGTCTATGTAGCCAATCCTAGCTATAATGTTTTACAACAGTATCATATTGTGTATCAATAGTAAAATCCTAATGCATGGATACATATAACTGGTCATTTGACTAATAATTCCTTCATACCCCAGTTAAGGTAATCCAACTTTTACCTCACAACCCCAATATTATTAGGCCATGCTAACCAACTTCCTTTCCTAAGAGCTACAACAAATTAAGGATTATATTCAAGCCATTCATATCGGAAAGTAAACAAAGAAATTCATTCTAGACAAAATATGCTCATATCCATTCTACATGGATTATCTTCAAATACCATTTTTGGTGGGTTATGAGTTTCCCAAATTTTAAAAATACAAGGGAAAAGGCAACGCCAAAGAGCATCTAAAATTATTATTTGTTAATTTCTATCTAGTGACATATAATGACATAAATTTACCTCTTCTCTTTCTAACAATTATAGTCAAACAAGTCTTGGAATAGATTTTGAGATTGCCTAAGAATTTTATACATAAATTTGATGATATTTATAACAAGTTTGTATAAAATTTATCATATAATATCAAACATGAGATTAATATTATAGACATGGGCCAAGCAAAATATGAAAATGGTGAAAACTTCACTGCTTAATTGAAATAGTAGAGAGTACTTGCAAGCCAATTCACTCATAATTTTCCAAATAAGTAATTGGATATGATATTTACCAAGAGCTTACACAATGATATTTATTACCATCTTGAGATGTAATGTGTTCATATGTTTGAAGAGGTTATTGAAAAATGGATACATATTTATAAATTCCTTGTCAACAAAGGGATCATCAATCTATCTTCTTCCAACCAGTGCCAAAACTAACATTAAGGCTAATAAAACCAAAACCAAAGCCATAAACAAAATTGGAACCCTATTTAAATACCAATTTAAATTCCACTTCAAGATAATAATGATGAAAGACTAAAGGCCTAAAACCATAACAATAATGTTTTTGGTAATGGGGTCACTAAATCATGCCATGTACAAATGGTGTAAACACTTACTATCCATTTACCTCTACCCATTCAAAAAATGGAGCTTCATTAATTTAACCAAGGATTATACAAAACCAACATCCAAAAAATCAATCCCCATTACAATCCCCTCCTCTAAGGAGAAGATCAAACATTTATAGATAATTCAGTAGCCTCGAGGAGCTTATTAATTTTATATTTTGGAAATTGGTTAAGGAAAATTTGATCAGTTGGCTTGTGCCAAATCCATTACCAAAAGGGATTCATTTTTTAATTAGTATAAAGAACATTAATTTTGTGAGTACCATCATTTCAAAGGAAATTTTAAATACTAGTGTATCTATATAAGACATTTGATTGACAATATGTTGTAAAATGGAGAGATATAAAGGGATACCCATGCTACTATAATCAATAATAACTTAGGAATATATAATAATCCATTTCCTCAACATAACAATAACAACAACCAGTAACATTACCAATAAAAACAACAACAACAGTGGAAGAGAACACCACTTCAAAATCAATAATAACAATGCCAGCCATAAAAATAATATAATTTTTAGAATGAAGGGTAAATTAACTAAACTAACCACGGAGGTCATCGTGCCATCACATATACCTAAAATAATGTTGTAGGACACATATTAATCAATCATGTTTCCACCATTACCATTAAACCCCATCCAACTACTATTAGACCAAGACCTTTACCTAATAATGCTTATCATATAAAAAATCCCTCCCAACCTCTTTATGTCGATAACTCTTATTTAGATTGTGTTATCAACCAAGCTTCATACCACCCAAGAATTACCATTTCATGCCCTATTACCTATCCATCTAATTACCAATGCCATATAATCGATCAATATTACATAATTTCAACTTGATGAGCCAATATTACCATCAAAAATTTGAAGCCAAATACCATGAATGAGCCCATTCAAACCTCTATGACTTTTAAAAATAAGCTAATTGCCAAATCTATAGGGAAGTCTTATGACATTATAGAGTAGCTAAAAATTAGATCCATATAACTATCCATCATGGATTTTTTATGTACAATTAGTGTCCATAAAGATATAATAAATGAGGACCTAATCCAATCCCTTTTACCTAATAACATATTTCTAGAGAAATTTCAAGCCATGGTAGGACATTTGGGCCTGGCCAACAACTTACCTTTGACCAAAGTGACATGTCATCCTTGGGCCCATTACATAAGAACTCATTGTACATTGAGGTTGATATAATAAACCATAAGGTTAAATGCATACTTGTAGATAATGGTTTGGGACTCAACATTGTGTCTCTAAATTTGATCAAGCATATCAGATACGCAGTGGCCAACCTAAATCTAGATACCATGTTATCAATGTATATAATATCAAAGAACAATAATCACAAGGTAATATCAAGTTACTAGTGGTCATTAAGAATTTGAAACATGACACTATATTCCATGTTTTATACCTATAATTATCTTAAAATTTTCTATTGGACCAACCTTAGACCCATGAAATCAGGTCCATACCTTCTACATTGCATCAACATATTAGATTTCCCCATTTAGGGATGGAAGTGACTATACTAACTGATCTCCAACCATATCAATATTATAAACATCTCAAGGTCGAGTACAAAAGATATAATTATCTTTTTGGTGTAAATCCTATTCCCATATATCATGGATAAATATTTGAGAAAATCAAAGCCATTAAATCAAGACTAGAAGCCAATTATATTGATCTTGAGAGCCTAGATTCTACCTCATCTTCACCTCCACCAGACATTACCAATCACTTGTATATATATGATAAAGGTATAGGAGAATATAATACCCATGACTCCTTCTACATTGCCAAGTTGTCATAGAATATAAAATCCTATGGGAGACTCAAGGCCAAGACTAATAACATGGAGTGGTGGACCAAAGGAAAATTTCATCTTGTTAAACCCATTATTTTCAAATTGGCCTCTGGCCTAAAATAATACCCCTTATATAAATATGATTTATGGGTTTATACGAATGAGCTAGTTGACTATTACTAAAGTGCAAAGTATATTATTCATATCCAAATTATGGATCACCTAGATTATGAATGTAGAGGCTTTGGGATACATTAACAAGGAAAAATAGAGCTAGTTTCAATGACCAAGTACAAAGGAACCAATGCTATTGGATTTATATTATTTGGGAGTGACCTCACATATCTTATTCAAGTTTTAAAACCATTGAATAAAAATGATGATGAAAATAATGACACTAGGTCTAATTATAAGATATATGATGACCTTGTGAACATGAATTTTTTAACCCTTATGTCATTTGTATCATTAACCCTATTTATCATGCTTCACCTCTTACCCTTTATCACCCATAAATGATAGAATAAGACCAATAAGAGTTAACAATGCCATTAGATGAGATTTAAAAATGATCAATACATCTATGAATTTCTAGGATCGAGGAAACACAATCCTCTTGGATATCACAGGTAAGGATTTTCTATTAGATTGGATCCTGATACTTATTTCAAAGAGTGGGTGAACGTTCTTGGCCAAAAAAAATAAATCAAACATTGAGGTCTAAAAGTGAAAACCTCTTTGAGGTGATTTTTGAGTAGGGTAAAAGTAAATAAAATGACAAGTCTCTTGGTGAAAACTTGTTTTAGGTTCCATTAGATGGGGATGTTCACCCCTCTTCATAGGAAACATAGGAGACCAATAGTCCAAGTCTTATTTATGGATTTGAGAACAATACCACATAGTGGTAAGTTTTTGCACATATTATTCAAGAGTGCCCTGAAGTATTTATCACATGGTCTTTAATATCATTAGGAGATTTTAATTCATCCTGTTTAGGAGAATTAGACAAGCTAGTATCACTAGATGACTTTTCCATTACAAATTAGTTTAGCTCCTTACCAACTATTTTAGAAGCTGGTTATAGAACATATTTTGGAAGATACTTTTAACATTGACATTAGGAATCTAGAGGACCCAAAGTGGATCAAACTATGTATGTCCCTTATTGATGAGGAACGTGAAGTTTTTACAACCCTTTTAAGGGAGTTTGTTGACATATTTGCATGGGTTGATTTAGATATGCTATATTTAGACTTGCATTGGTTGTACACCAACTTTTTGTACATCTTAATGCCAAAATAGTTAAATATAAATTGAAAAAAATACATCCTCATATTTTTGAGATATCCAAGAAAGCATTGGAGAAAATCTTAGATGCAAGATGAATTTGATTGATTGATTAATCAAAATGGATTTATAATATTGTCTTAGTGAGTAAGAAACCACAAGGTATTAGAATATGCACTAATTTCTTGGATATTAACAAATCCCACCTAAAATATGACTTTCCTCTAGAAAATATTAGCATGATTGTTGAATCAATGATCAGATATGAAATTCTTTTTTTTATGCATGTATTTTTAGGATATAACCATTTTAGAATTGCACCAGAAGACCAACAAAAAATAATGTTCACAAATTTATGGGGAATGTTTTGTTACCAAGTGATGTCATTTGGACTTAAGAACATAAGAGACACATACTAATAAGCCATGATAGTTATTTTCCATGATATGATGCATGACATCATTGAGGACTAAGTTGATGACATCCTAGGTAAATATAAGACCCATGTTAACCATCCAGTCATACTAAAAAGAATATTTGAGAGACTTTAGGAGTAAAAAGTTAGGTTCAATCTTAAGAAGTGTGTATTTGGTATAAATTCTCTCAAATTTTTAGGATTTTTTATCTCTTGCAAGGGCATTAAAATTGATCCAACCAAATTTTGAGCCATTATTGAAATGCCACTTCCATCTACCTTGAAGCAACTCCACAGTTTACATGATAAGATCCATTGAATCTAATGCTTCTTATCATAGTTGAGAAATAAATGACATCCATTTACACACTTAATTAATAAAGGCATTAATTTATCATGGAATGAAGAGTGCCAAAAATCATTTGAATATCTTAAGTAATATCTAGCTAATCTATTTATTTTATTACCACCTATGTTGAACAAGCCATTATTACTTTATCTGTCAACAATTGAAAATGCCTTGGGGGAACTTTTGGCACAACATGCTTAACATGTTAAATGGTATGCCTTTTTATTATCTAATTAAAACATTGGTCACATATGAGTAAAATTATAGGCTAATTAAAAAAAATTATTTATCTATAGTTTTCATATCCCAAAAGTTATGACATTACATATTGAACAACAAGACAATTGTTATTACCAAAGTAGATCCACTTAAATATATAATTTCTAAAATATATTTACAAGGCTACATGGTAAAATGAATCATGATTTTGAGTGAGTTTGAAATTGAATATGCCAATCAAAATGCCATTAATTGACAAGTACTCATAGATCAACTTGTCAAAGATCCTCTTCATGATACTCAGCCTCTTACATTCAAACTTCTAGATGAAGACATTATGACCACCATCAAATTAGATGCACTTATTGAGGTAAAATAGTGCAAAATTTACTTTGATAGTTTATTAACCACACATGGGTCAAGTTCCATAATATTATTTACCATGTCATAAGGGGATCTTATTCCTAAGACCTTTCACATTGGATTTAACTATACCAATAACATGGTTTAATATGAATCACTCATAATAGGTATTCACCAATAAATACAATGGAACATCCAACATTTAATAGTTCATGGTGTTTAATAGCTTATCATTAATCAGGTCATAGACTAGTACCAGATAATGGATGAGAAGTTAGTACTATATAAAGACATGGTTGATACCCTCAAATAGAAAATTGCCAATATTCAGTTAAAATAAATACCACAAGATTATAACAAAATAAGTGATACCATGTCCATAACTGGCTCCATGATTCAAGACATAGACATAGACAGATACTACTAATTTCTTGTTGAACATTTCTTGGCACTAGCACATGATGATCAACCATCAAGATGGTTTTTGACATTGTTTGTCCCATTTCTCACTAGTATTTTGACAAATATGCCTATCTCCAAGAGAAATTTAATCCTCTCAACCTTTCACATAATAAACAAAAGGGACCTATCTAATATCATAAAAGCTATGATGAAACTATGCTTCATTATTTACTTTTAGTAAAATTTGGATTAGCATTGAGGTAATTTCATGAAAGAGTGTGTTGATCCCACACCAATGGGGAAATCATAGCCAAAATTTTACTACATACTATTTATTACTATCTAACTATGGAAATAGATGCAATTGCATATGTGAATAAGTATGTAAAGTGTCATAAGCATGCTAATGTAATTTATGCTCTAGCAAAGACATTTAAACCATTAACAACACCATGTTCATTATTAATGTGGGGACTTGACCTCATAATAAAGATTAATCCTACATCCTATGATGTCCATAAACACATACTCACTACTACTAAGTATTTCACCAAGTGGGTGGAAGCCATTCCCTTCACTTATTGTAACTAGTAAGCAGATATCCAAATTCATATTTAACTATCTCATTTTTTGATATGGTGTTCCTTCTGAAATTATACTTTATAATGGTGAATACTTTTACAACAAAGATTTTAAATCACTTTATACCCATACTATATAAAAAAACATATCTCTACCACCTATTATCCATAAGGCAACAACCAGTTGAGTCTTCTAATAAAATAATTGTCAATATTATAAAGAATATTGTCAATGACACTAACTATAATTGGCACTTACAACTATTTAATTCCCTCTACGCATACCATACCATATTTTGTACTCCAACAAGCATGAGCCCATAATCCCATTTTTATGAAATGAGGCCATTCTTCTGGTTAAGGTTGAGTTACCTTCTCTCTAGATTTCATTACATAATATCATTGATGATGAGAACTATAAATCATCTCACATTCAAGATCTAGACTTACTATATGGAAAGTGTATGGTCATCTTCAAAAACCTTCAAGCTTATCAGAACATATTATGTGGCCAATACAATCGGCACATTAAACATTAAGAATTTGATCTTGGTGACATTTTGTTAAATTAAAATAAAAAGAATGTCAATTCCAAGATTAAGAAGAAGGTAAAGTTCTAATCTAATTGGTTAGGGCATTATGTAGTTATTGCTAACTATAGTTATAGAGCATAGAGGCTCTCCACATTAGAAGAAGATGAAATTGATGAAATGATGAACATAATGCACCTCAAATATTTTTATGCTTGAAGGATTCAAATTATTGTCTGCAAAGGTTGTTTAAGTTATGCCACACTATACCTATTCTTTGTATTATACCCTATGTCTTTCCCACCATTACCTTAACCTATTTCCATCTAGTTCTTTTTTTCTAACCCTCTATCAATTTGGCCTTGGTTTCAATTCATTCGTACTTTAGTAAAATTTAGTGGTTGATGACAAGTTCAATTACAATAGTGTTTCAAAATAAAACTTTTGAATGGAAGTATCTGAAAGTATCATGACAATGATCCTGACAATTACATATTTCATTTGTTATTAAGTTTAAAATTCATGCTACTATTTATAACCACCTATGGCCAAATTAGTATCATTTACCTTTGTTATTGTTTCCTAATAATAACTACCTTTGGGAGAATTAGATATAACCCCTTTAACATGTATTATCACATCACTTTGCCATCACTATTACCATACCTTGCCATTTGCCTATACCTAAACTTGTTGGTACTTAGTCAGATGCCTTTTGTGTAGGTACAAATATAGTGGATTGAGGTCCATTTGGACTATGTAGGTAACATTCAATGTTTTATGAGGTCATCTCAGCCACTCTTGTTTGAAATCTCTTGCCATTCTATTCGCATTTGTAGGTCACACTGTCACTATTTTGTGAGTTTGGACCATGTTGTATCTTGTAATTATGTATTGAGTTAAGATATTGAAATCACTAAAACATTGAAAGAAATTCACCACCTTCATCATTGTGGGTAGAACTCTAGGGGCTTGAGGTCCATTTGTATTATGTAGGTAGTGCTTAATGTTTTTTAGCATAAATTGGCCATGCTTATTTGAATGCTCTCATCATTTTGTGAGTAATTTAAGTTAAACACTCTCACTGATTTGTTAGTTAGACCATTTTGTATCTTGTAATTATTTATTGATTTGAGATGCCTAAAAATTTCTAAAAACATATAAAACATTTCAAAAAAACTTAAATATTTGAAAATACCTAGGAAAATCCAAAAAATCACAAAATCATGAAAATTAGCTTAGAATTTCCATGCAAGATATAAAGCCTTAAAAATTTTATGAGATGGACTCTCTTCCATATACAAATTCATGTCTAGGATACTTGTCCTTTTACTCCCATTTATGGTAGGACTAAATTGGACCAAGGTCCACACAGACTGTGTATGTAGTGTTTGGATACATGGGGTATCTTGAGTTAGCTCAGTCGCTACCATTTTTCATCACTTCATTGTTATTTATCACCATTACTTCTTATTTTTCTTAAGGATTATGAGAATCCTAGATATTTCAAAAGTAATTACTTGTCCTTTAGTTTCCCCACACTTATTTTTCTCTTACCTCTCACTATTTTATGAGTAATTTCTATTTGAATGCTCTTGTTGTTTTATGAGCAATGTCAACCAATGATCTCATAGTTTTATGAGATCAATCTCATTACAAGACATATATGTAGTAATCACTATGAATTACCAATTTAGGTCATTAGTGGATAATCATCTCTTGTCTTTTAGTATGGTTTTATCCTAACCATGCATTTGTGCTTGCATAATTTATTTACCTTTATGCTTTCATGACTGTGAATGTCCTCTCCCTCTTTTCTTATGCACTCGCCATTTTGTGAGTCCTTTCCTATTTTTCTATAAAAGTGAATCATTTTTTCCTATCATCAATTTTATTTTATCCCATCCCATGAGAGAACTACATTTATCCTTAATTTCATGTTAGACCTTATGTCCATGAGACTATGTAGGCAATGTCCACTTACCTAGTGCATTTAGAGTTAGCTTGGCTAACCCTTCCTTTTCTTCTATTCCCCCCATTTTTTTTGTCATTGATTCCTTTCACCTAGGGTCAAGAGTTTACCATCTTACCCTTTATTATTGATTTCCTATATCCTAGGGGAGACCTTATGCCATTTTTTCTAGTTTTATTTTACATATGTCATCACTACTAGCTTAGGGGTAACCCTATCACCAAGAGTAAAACCTCTATTACACATACTCAAATAATTTGTATTTAATTTGTATTAACATTATGACTAACATTATTTATATATTTTCATTTGTTTTAGCTTGTATATTGATGTTTGTTTGGTCTTGTTTATTTATTTTGTTTTGTTTTATTTATATAGTTTACTTGTTTGTTGGTTTGTGTTTTTTTTATTTATTTATGTTTTTATAGTTTGTTTTTGTTTTGTTAGTATTTCTTGTTTTGTTTATCTTGTTTATTTTTGTTTGTTCTATTTTTTTGTCTTATTTTTTATTTTTTTTGTTTATTTATATAGTTTGTATATCTATTTTTTTTGTTTGTTTGTTTCATTATTGTTTATTTTTATTACCTTTTTCCTTTTTATGTTTTTTGGTTGTCATAGGTCTTTTACATTTTATTTAAAATTAATTCTTGAGTATCTATATCTTGTACTTAGGTTATGATTTTATTTTATTTTATTTACACTTAAGTCTTTTACACTTGATTTATTTATTTATATTTACACATGGGATTTTATTTTTCATATCTTATTCTTTATTTGTCTATATTTGCATTTAGACTAAGTTTTCCATGCTTATCATACACATTATTTTTATATTTGTTCATAACTATGATGCATAATATCAAAAACTACAAAAAAATCAAGCCAATAGAGACTTTCAGATTATAATCACCTAAAAGTGGTATTTGAGTGATAAGAGTGCTACTTGAGACAACTTATTCCTATCTTAGTCCTATACCTATCCTAGAGACTATTATCACACTTTTATATCCTTTATGTAGACCATAACTATCTTAATCATTTTAAACATACTCTCAGACCCTCATTTCTTGATCCTAGCCCTTCACACTGAGTGGTCTATAGTTAGACATTAGTGCCACATTAAATACACTAGATCCATGTGGTGATAGTGTCACCAAAATGGTGCTAATTTATTTTACCCTATCTTTCCCAAATGAATATATTTTCAAAAGTAAAACCCTCTTAAGGTTAGCTTAAGCATGAATTATTATTTTCACAACCTATAGAACAATATAAATACATGACTTTTAGAACTATATCCACTAGGAAATTAGATGAAAAATACCTAGTCAAACATGAAATAAGTTGAGCAAAATCAAGGTTACTTGTCCCTATTCTGCTCTACTTCTACGTACCACTATCTATAACTACCCTAAGCTCATATTTTATATATTTGTAATCTCAGTCACACTGAAGGAATTCAAGACCACTATCATTAGAGAATCACTTGCACTAAAACCAAAACTTATGTAGGAATAAATACATTAGTCTTGATCCCTCCTTGGAGTATTGGTATGTAGGCAACTCTCTTCATAGTGGGGTGTTGAGGATGTATAGCCTATCCTACTAATGAACACACTTTTTAGCTCATGCCTTACTTTCAAGGAGGATTAGGGTTTGCATCATAATTTAGATATTATAGGAACAATATAGAGTTTTAAAATTCATGTGTAAAATAATATAACTCATAAATATAGGCATAGGTGTAATCATAAATTTAGAGAAGTCTTGCATAGATGACATTAACACCATTTTTAGGACACTAGAGCCACATGGAACTATTGTCCAATTATGGTGCTACTATATGTTATGGGTTATGATACAGGGATCTAGTTGATGACACTTATACCTATTCATATCTCAATTTTTAGATATCAATGCTTACGTATTAAGTGTTTTCTAGATAATTCTTTATTTTCACATATTTATTACTATTTTTATAAAGCTAAAGCTATTAAAAATATGTAACAAATTAATGGTTATTTTAAATATATTATTTACATGATTTATACTACTCATCCCATTAATCAAACTTTATATTTACATTAGTAAAACTATAAAAAGTTAAAACATTTGGTAAACTTAACTTACTTCAGATATTTCACAAACCCTAACCCTAGATAAACCTAGGGTTTATATTTCAAAAATTTAGATTTCAAATCCATACACTTTATGATTTTATTTGATCTGATAATGGTAACAATGATAGAATAATTTAATCGCATTTTTTTACAAAGTTTGATACTTTCATTTGCATGTTTATTCCATTTAATTTGGAATGAATTCATATTAGACATAAACACATGCATAGATGATGCTTTATATAAATTGAAATATATGTCATATTTCATATCATGTTATCTTTATCTTATGTGTAATTACATTAATAAGCAAACCCCTACACACATAGATGATTTATCACATAAGCTAACAACTATGTTTCAATTTTTAATGTCATATCTTATGCATAGGAAAGAATATCCTTCTCCTCATCTCTATGAGGGTGATAGTTATTTTCCTTCTAACCAGGTCCATGCTATAAATCATCCATAAGATGAAGTAACCTATTCTAATTTCACTAGTCCCCATACTCAACCTATTCACACCTCTTCCATATAGGGTGTGTGCCTACATGTTTAAGCTAGAAGTAGCCAGGGTTTACACTTATGAAACACTATATGATCAAATTATTAGTATGAGAAAGATTATTACAAGATGATAAAACTATAATCAATTATTACATAGAAAAATTACAACATTGGAAAATCAATTTATAATACAAAAGGCTCCAGAGCACACTATTCTAAATCTTGTATATGCATCTTCACCTAGTCAATTTATGGAAAATAATGTTACATATCAAAACATGAAATCACAATAAAGTGCATATACAACTAGTGATTTAAAAATTATTCAAAGATAAAATAATATTTTTAGGGAACTACTAAGGTAAATTATTAAATATAAGTTGATAAAACTACCCCATATACACCCAGTGAGGAGATCTAGATATTATTTTGCATATCATAGAATGCATGGGCACCACATAGATTCATGTTTATTATTGAAAATGAAAATATAATAGATAATGGATAAAAATGACTCACATAGTGATACATCATCCAAACAACATAAAATTACTCATATATAAATTCAAATAGGGTCAAATTTTAAAATAGTACAAAAATAGTTACCAAAGCATAACTCAGAACAACAATAGGTTCTAAAAGCATAATTAGAGCAAGAAATAGTACAAATAGCATATGTAAAGCAACTAAAATATGTAAATCCACCTATCTAAAATGAGACTAAACTTTCAAAATGGTATATTTTTGGTCAAAAATATATAAAATAGTTTGATTATCATGGTTAAGGTTTGGGAAAGTAATCCCAAGTCATAACTACTCCTATTATAATAGTTGATAATGTTGGTCAACAAGGTTTGGGATTAATTAAACATCCTAATGTAAATCATTCACAGATATATTTTATCAAGGAAAAATATCTAGATAAATAAATGATGTTACAAAAAGATCAAGACTTAAGTTATAAAGTCAAAATCATGCTAAGCCAATAAGCATTCTCAAATAAGGCTTTCTAGTAAAAGAGCCTCCATAACACCATATGTCTACAATAAGCACAATTTATAAAGGTCAACTCCATAGTATAAGGTAATTACCTTTAGCATTATAGGTTATTATGATTCTAATGTTGAATAATATTATGATTTTAATGATGACCAATAATCAGATTCCTATTGAAACAACATTTAACTACAACATAACATTCACACTACATGAAATATTACCATTCTTATTTTTGACACATGTCACTGTGATAGTGAGCCTCCCATGAGACTCACTGGTTAGTATGATTTATCCTTTATTGTAAATTTTTTCCCTCTTTCTTTATTCCTTGTACATAGTTCATTTTCATATTGCTTGTACATAGCTTATTTTGAGAAAAAAACAAAAATAATATAACATGTAAAAACACAAAAAAAACATTCAAATATTACTTAGAAAACATAAAATTTATAGATTATATGAATTGATATGTTTATATTTCTTATATTTTATAGAAACTACATCTCTTATCTATCTTATTATAGTCATTTTTATCATTCATACATACTTCACTTGTTCTTTTTAAGTGCTTGCAAATTACATACAGGACTCAGGTCCACTACATTGATCTAGACACATTCACCCACTTATGGGCATCCTATACATAATTTCTATTACCAGATTCTATCCTTAAATTCTATACCTTATAGTTTTAGTATTTTTATATCTTTATATTCATCATTTCTAATCCTACTCATGTTTTTTTTCTGACTATCACTACTTTAGACTCAATATATGTACATCCTAACTCTTACACAAATTTATACTACATTCATGCATGATTTCATTTCTAGCATTCATAGTTTAGACTTGGTTGTATTTTCCATGCTTCTTCTATTCAAGGGCATTCCAATATGACATTATTATTTGGATCTATGCCACATCTATTCACAACATGTATGCCTTGGATATGTGCACAGGTCCCTTACATTTTCTTTCTTGATTGTGCATGTGTATATTTAAACATGTATTTATATGTGGCTCTAAGCCAACTTGATTATTTCTTGTGTATGTGGACATTTTAACATCTTTGTGTGTGTCTTATTTTCTCAAATTTAGTGACATGTGCCCATGTCCCTTGTATTTTTGTCCCTTGGCTTACTTTGTGTGACTCATGCATTTTGTATGTATGATTTATTATATACATCATGGCCATGACACTTGTCTTTGCTTGTTACGCACACCATTTCTTGATTCTATGAGGGACCTCATGCATCTACCCTTCCTAATTTGGTGTCATGATGGACAACATGCCCTATCCCCTAGGTAAGTACTTACTTTTACTTAGATTTGATATTATATACATTGATTACGTCTATCTTGACACCTCGTGCAATTATAGACATGATATACATCTTACATTACATACTCATGCTTATATTATCTTACATTATAATTCTATGTTTGTACATTATATTGGATTATCATGAAGTTATCATATATACTCTAGATAATAAACATTTTATAGAGTTATTTATTTTGAGGATAGTTCTTGTATAGGTTCAACAACTAACCTAAAAAGAGGGTGAATTCATAGGGATTTATCATAGAGAACAAGGTCCTATATTGAATTCACATAATATTTTTTAGGACACAGGTTCTGTTTTAGAAATTTAAACACATGTAAACATAGGAAAAGATAATGAATCAAAAAGTAGTAGAATGGCACATAATTTAGACCAAATAGACACTATCACCCAAATAGGGACACTATCACCATATGGTGATACTATCTAACATGCAGTGTTATTGTCTAGTAAGCTTAGCTTTAGAACAATTTAGATTAGCTAAAACAATACACTGGGTACAAATAGGTTTCCATAGATTTAGCTATAACTTTGATATTTATTCTTAGATTAACATTAGTTCGGATTAGATTCATATTAGTTAATCAGATTAGGGGAATCATGCATGACATGATAATCCCCATATTTAATTAAAATACTTATATATAGTTTTTACAACTCAATCTAAAATTAGTATACTCAAATATAAGATTGGGGTAATGTGTGTGGTACATTGTTCCAACATGATTAGTTACACACAATGTTATTAGATGGAATGAAAAACTTCATGTCATTATATACATTTTATACACTTAACATCATATTATAGGTTATCACCATTTTCATACCTTACTCCATCTATAGTGGTTGGCATTTATGAGTGGCTTAGAGCTACTTAATGTACTCGAATGGTTGTGGAGCTGACATACACAATTAGATATACTTAGCTAGATATTTCCATCACTTTATGTAGTTTAATTTCAAATGCATATACTAAACATGGGTGGGAAATTATGGAATAATAAATTACTTGAGTTCTTGAGCCACCCACATGAGAGGGTTGGACACAAATTCAATTCAATCCAATCTATTCATAGGTCAAGATCCACCAAGAAGGGGTGGGTAATGATGAGTCAAAACTAGATTGAGTTATTGAGCCACTAATTTAATAATTTTGGGAATATTGGTGTATTATTATTAATTTAGTTAAAGGGTTTGAGTAGTAAAATTAGTTAAAAAAATAGATAATAATTAATCTACTAATTTGTGTAAATTAATTGTAATTAAAAAATTTCTAAAAATAGTAATAAGGAGAAGAAAATAAAACTTAGATGGAAACTGACTGATTTGAATGAGATAGAAGCTAGAATTCATTATCTAGGGTTGAGACACTATTGCAAATTGAGATATGAAATTTATTTTATGATTGGATAGGAGTGCTAAAACTAGATAGTAGTGGCATCGACACTATACTCCACCTCTACTTCTATTGTCCTAAGGATCTAAGCTTTTTAGGTTTTTTTTTGATATGTTTGTGTGACCTTGTTTGTAAAGTTTCATCAGTAGGAATTCTATATAGCTCCCGATAGAGAATATTATTTATTATAACCCTATCTTCCATTGTGTTTTGACTAATTTTAATTAAGATGGCAGTTTAGTATGTTTAATATACATTAGACATGCTTCACACCCCATGTGTGGGCATTTTGCCTACATACCAATACTCTGAAGAGGGATCAAGCCATATGTAGTTCTCCCCACTTGATGTGTTTTGTGTAATTGTGTATATGAATATGTAGAGTACTAAAATGGATGTGATTAAGGTGTCTAGGGACTAGTGTAAGGACTTTAATGAGCTTGTAATTATTTTTTCTAGTTGTATGCAGAGAATATGGAAGATTGCTCAAGTATTTTTTCTTACTTAGTGATAATTTACAAGACTTTCCAAATGATCTTTGAATGGGATTTTATAAGGATCTATTGGTCATGGATTAAATTTTCTTGCATTAGGCCAATAAGTATAAGGATGGGGAACCAAAATAAATTGATTGTTGGGGCTAGAAATGGGCTTAGACAATAGCATCAAAAGTGAATAGTAGTGGCACCATCACTATAGTCCAAGTGTGGTGATAGTATCCTGAGTAGAGGTGACCTCAAGGGATTGATTCATCATGGAAAGAGGGGTTTAGCTTATCTAGGATCAAGTTTGGAAGGCTATAGATGACTAGAAATCAGTGATAATAAGCCTAAGAGGGTCATGAAAGTAAGTATGAAAGACCTAAGGGTTGGGTGTCATTATCCATGCTCAAGTTACCAATTTTTCCATTTTATATGACTACATTTATTTTAGTGATGCATCAAAGCAAAATACTAGGATAAAGGAAAAATAGAAAGTGTACCTAAACTTACCTACAAGGGTGAAGATCATGAAGCTATGTGATGTTGGGTATGCATAGAGAGAGCATGTTGTAAAGTCTGAATTTGCAAGAAAAAATAGAAAGTAAATCAGTTATTACTAGATACATTATATCTAAAATAAGAATGCACAAATATGGGTAAGAGAGATGGGAAGAAAAAGGAATGAATACACCTCATAGGGTATGTGGACCAATATAAAACCTATTATGATGTCAAATAATGTTGGATGTGTGTTGAACCAAGAGTAATATCATGAATAGAGCTGAGTGCTCAATTCCCCATGAGTAGCTCAAGAATGCAAAGGCTAGCACTTTGGATCCATCATCACCCACTAAGTGAAGCTATGTGTTCTTGCATGTGTTGATCAATGTATGGATTATGTGTCCAATCCCTCTGAATAGGTGGCTCAAGAATACAAAGGCTAGTTAGTCCTTTGGCTCCATCATTGCCCCATTAAGTGAATTTATAAACTAATATCGATATGAAATGTATGTCATATAAGATGGATCTTAAAGCCCATGAATGTACTATGTTCTAACAATGTTGACATGGATATCCAAATGTATGCTAAAAACTAGGCCACTTTTGGCCATACCAAAAGATGGAAATTAGGCTTGTACAAAAGCCATTCCAAACTAGTGCACTAGGCTTGTATGAAAGCCACTTGGGAACTTGAGAACTTAGGAACATGGGAAGTTAGACTTGTATGAAATCCATTCTAGAATGATGCTAACCATCTTTAGATGGAATAAATCACATAACTGCTAAGAATGCCTACGTAATATTGAACTCAAAAAGAAAATAAAACAAATGTGCCATGCACATTGCCTCTAATCACTAGTGTCTAAAACATGTATTCTGATCTAGAAGTTGTACCAAGTACCCTATCTAAAACTAGAAGTGAGAGCCATCATGCCACACATGATGTCCCCTATATTTGGATTCTCTAAGAAAAACTATACTAAAACTACTGATTTTGGTATGAATTGTAGTTGACAAAACTATAACTAAACTTACCTTTCTATCTATTTATGGATTTGGATAGGAGAACTAAAATTGGACACTAGTGATACTAGTGCTATTATCTAAGTTAGGCACTATTATCTAGGGATAAATCTGATGACTATTCTAGATTTTTTACTATCTACCTAGTCTATTCTAACTATTTTGATGTCTAGTTATTGTTCTAGGTGTGCTAAATGTTATTGTTTCAACCATTAGGAGTTTTGATCTCTGAGACAAAACCCCTATTTATTTCCCCCTCTTCTGAGGGTAGTAATGAAGACCCTACAATGACTACCCTTAGAAGAAAGAGCTCAGCAAGTATGTGCTAAAAAAATACATGATAAAGTAATGATAATCAACAAGATATCTCAATATATAGCATGATTTGTATTGAGAGATTATTAGATCAATAGGGGTATGCCTAAATAGATATAAAAATTTAAGAAAATATTCAATGTACTAAAATGGAAAATTAAAGTCTAGTTAGTTTATAGTTGTTAGCTGGAGGGATGGAACATGATGTCCATCATGGTATCCAAGAAAGAAAGATAAATGAATGATGTGAATCATGGCATTGCAAAAAATGAGAAGCAAACAAGCAAAAATAACACAAGGGAAGAAGAAAAAAGTATATAATGGTGGCCAAGGGGCCAATTAAACAAGGGACATGGGTGTATGTAACACAAACTAGAAAGTAAGCATACAAGGCATGTTTAAATGCCATACACACATATAATTGAAACAAGAAAAATTGGCATAGAAATAACAATCACATAGAATAGTACATGCAAAGGAAATTGGAAAATTTCCTAAGGCACACACATGAATGGAAGAAAAGGATATTGACAAATGTCTTAAGGCACATACAAAAGACAAATAGGAACTGAGAAATGCAAATAATTTAACTATACTAAATAATAAAATAAGGCATGTCAGAAACTTGAAGTACAATCACATCTAACTAATCAAATCAAGATGGAAAGTATTCAAGACATGTTAGTACAAGACTAGGTATATGCTAAAAAAATACACAAGTACTATATAATAGTGAGTGTCGATAGAGTAATCTATGTAATCTAGTAAGTAATGTACATCTACATGATAACTAGAATATGTGGTGTAGGAATGGCATAACCTAGATGGTTTATTCATGTAGAAGATGCCCTCAATGGGTATGTTATCTATGTGTGTCTCAATGTATAAGTAGGATTCCCCATTAATAGGTAGAGTAAAGTAATTAAAGTTCTAGATTTCACTGCACACACTTAAAGAAGATCAAGTGATGCATGATAATGTAGATAAATCGACAAAAAATAGCATAAAATAGTAGATGTAAGTCTAACATGATAGTATAAATGTAAAGCATGGATAATTCATATAATCAAAATATTTTTGGTGTTTTTTGAGATATTTGAATGTTTTTATATTTTAAAAAAATTTATTGTTTTTAAATTTTTGAAAGTTTTGAGCTATATACAATTAAACATAAGAAACTATGTACAAGTGCTACTAAGAAAATTATGTATAAGTAATCATAATGAGATTATATAAAATCATATAAATAAAAGGATAGGTTAGATGTGGTAAAGGGTCTAAAGATGGATATGGCTAGAGATGGATAGGGAGGAAGAGATCACGACCATCATCAAATGGCTCAAGATCATCATCATAAGTATCATCATATGTTTTAAAAGCTATGTACATGGTGTCATCCTACTGAAGGTGAACTGAAGTTTTCTCTAGTGGTGGAGATATTGATTCTTCTCTGGAATGTTAAATTTTGGTAGAAGATTAATTCAGTGGAAGTGAAGAAGCTAGTGATGGTGGTGATGTAATCTAGATAATACCATGAACTTGTAGTTTATCCAATATCTTTTGTAAAGTTGTACATGATTTTGTATCATGACCTATGATTCTATGAAAAAGACAAAATGGGTGACCATCTTAATATGATAATCTGCTAATAGATCTATGTCACCTTATAGGTAAGGTGATTAATCCATTATCAAGTAACATCTATAACATAGTCTATGGTTGATATTGTGTGTTGCCTACCTAAATTTGAATGACTAGCTCTATATCTATAGAGGTAACCATGTGAACTATATGTGCCAAGTGTTTTATCTAGGGCCATGAATATGGAGTATATCCTATTAGTGTAGTGCAAGATTATAAGAGTGATGTAGGATTTCTAATGAGAGATATAGATTCATCTTAGTACTCTCTTAGGAGATTGGGTATAAAGTTCAACCCACACAAATAGTTATCTATGAGTGTGGGTATCCTATCATCATCTGAATAAGCCTAGGAATCTATATTAACATTATGTATATATGGTAACTTAGATTTTACCACAAGGGGTAACTATGATATGGGGGTCTCATCAACTATAGTAGTAGAAGATAATGGTAATGTGAGAGTATCTGTAATTGATGGAGTGACTATATATATAGAATTAACTAGTAATACTAGAATTATTATCAATAAATGTATAACTATAATAGGTATAGGGATCATGACTGATGGAGTAGCTTGAATGGCTAAATCAACTATGATTGGCTGAATATTTGGAGTTAAGGTCACAGATATAAGTGGAAGATTGCAAGAAGTTTTAATCTCTTCAACCTCATATGTATGTATCTGATCAATAGAAATATAATGAGGTGGTGCTTGAACTATGATATGAGGTGTCCCATCTAGTGAAATATTCAAAGATGACTCTGTAGTTTGATAATATTTGAATGGCTAGTTATTTTTTGGACATGTGTATAGGTATCCCTCATGGAGAAACTTAACACATCGATGAATATTAGAAGGAACTATCCCCATAACATGTATCCAAGGTCATTTGAGTAAAATATTATAATGAAGAGGACCTGGCATGACCTAGAACTATATAGAGAGGGTTTTGGGTCCTATCATGATATCCATAGAAATGGTACCCAATGTCTATCATGGTATATTATCAAATCCTCAAAATTTCTTATATGATTTTTGCATGGATGCCATGTCTATGCCCATGGTCTATAATAATTTAATATTACATATATTAAGTCTAGAACCACTATCAACTAAAACTCTCTTAATTGCACTAGTTTTAACTTGAGCTTATATGAATAGTGGTAAATTTTTATCAATTACTATCTAAGATGGAATGTCATCATGATCAAAAGTGATAGTATCTGATGTAGGAGCATCTACATACATCTTCATGCAAGACATGGTTACGTTGGGATGCAAGTCATGTTTGAATTCAAATTCAAATTATTGTATTTTCCCTCCAAAATGTTTTTAATGAGGAGTAATTGTAAAATTAAAGGTAAAAATTCAATGTAAAAAAATAAAAGAGTGAAAGTGGTTAAATGAGAATCTCCTACGTTGGAGTTGTTGAGCAAATAAAGGAGGAGTGGTTGAAAATCTTTCAACCTTGGCATATTGTTGAAGATTACAAACCATGTTTGTTTTGTCTTGAGCCCAAGTTGGGCATGGAGATTAGGGAGGAGGCTCTTCAAAAGAGAAAAAGAGAATTCATTCAAAGAAGAGAGAGAGCTCATTAAGAAAAAAAAGAAGAATGTGAGAAGAGCTCATGAAAATAGAGGAATGTAAAAGAGTTCATATGAGAAAGGGAAAAAAAATAGAGCTCACGTAAGAAAGAAAGAGCTTATTAAAATGAAAAATTTAATAAAGAGAGATTATGTGTGAGAGGAGAGTAATAAGATGAGAGGGGGGACCTCTCAGTCAAGAACAGAAGAGAATGGAATGAAGAAACAGTGAGGGAGGACCTCATTCAAGAATGCAAAAGTGAAGGAAGAGAGAAAGTTGAAGGTGAAAATAAGACTTATAAGCCATTTACCATGCATATTGATCATAGAGTGATGTATCCTTGCTTTTAATTATCTATTTTGATTATGAAGAAAGGTATTTTGATTCACATGTGTATGTTCTGTAAACAATAATCCCAAGTACAAAATTCTGGTCTAATCAATGGTAAACAAATGTACAGGACTATGTATTACGCATGATAACCTTTGGATATAGGTTGAGAACAAGTTTAAAATTTTATTAGGTAATGAAGAGGACTAAAATGTTGCACAAAATTTCAATGAACAGGGTGCAGGCCCGTGTGGAAAGAAAACTAGGCACGGTTGGAAGAATGGGTATATCTCAAGATTTACCCAATAAAAACTTTTGAAATTTTGTGTGTATATGAACCTTGGATTTATGAATCCAATTCAAGTGTTTTAATATTGAATGGAGAAATGTGGAAAAAGATATGGTCAAAATATAGACCTATAGTTTTGAGACAACTCAGAAAAACGTGTTCTCAAGTACAAAAGAGCACATAACTTTAAAAAGAATTCTCAGAATGACTTGAATTTTAATATTCAGTTGGATAATAAGGTTATTTAAATTAATAAAATGTTTTAGGTCTTAAAATTCTGTCCATGAAAAGATATAGAGGACTGTATTTTCTGAAAGAGACTATAAGTGAAAACTTGTTTACTCATTTTTAGAAGGAGAAAGGATTGCATACATAGAAGATGTTATCCAATGGTTTTCATATGTCTTATATATGTTTATAAAACCTATAATTATGATTTGAACACCTTTAAAGAAGAAAATGTAATAAATATAGTGAAACAGGGTAGTATTAAGATCTACTAAGCCCAGTCAAGAACAGGGAAAGTTGCAATTTGGAGAAGATGTTCCAAAGGAACCTTGTCTAGCTTTAATATCTGTGGTATAAATTGATAATGGATACTATGATATAATATTGTCTTGATGAAATAATTTTTAATCTAATAAATAAAGGCTAAAACTCTCTTGATAGGGCTGAAAGGACCAAAAGGGCTGAATAAAGGAAATTGGGTTGTGATGTAGGATAAAAGACTGTAAGTTCTAATATAACTTGGGATGGATATAAGAACATGTTATGATGATTTTAAAGGTTTCATTTAGTGAAGGATTTATCTTAAGAGTCATAGGTAAATCATGAGATAATTGTATTGTTCTTGATAAAGATTTCTATCTATCATGGTATGAATGACATTGTTTTACAAATGAGCAAGTTTGCATTGATGATCCTGATTCCTATATAGAGCTATGTCACCAATAAGAGCATTGGTGACTCAACTAGTATCTGAGCATTGATATAAGAGAAACTTTCATCAAAAGAAAATAACATAGTCTAATGAAGCAGTGACATGTTGGTAAGGTAACCTGAGGTGTAAACAAGGTGAGTGTTACATCAGTATCTTCTATAGTTTTTAGTGTGTTAACCATTGATGTAAAATAATAATGCTCGAAGTCAATGGGCATAAAAGTTTGAGTAAGTGCATGATAGATAATGTCCTTGAATAACTGGATTTCTAAAGTAGTTCTAACATGGAAATATTAGCTGGAGTGTTTCTCAACTAATCAACAATATCATATGAATTGTATAGTTATTCTTGTGTAGGTGGATTGGACCCATGACAGGAAGGAATAGGAGGGTGGTGATTCTCTTGAATAGGTGGAAGAGGCATGGTAACACATCAAGTAACAACTCTAACTTATTTATCTACTATCTGTATAGGGTTTGTAGTAGTTATGGGAGGAGAGTGAAGATAATCAATAGGCTAAGGTCATGGAGGTATAAAGGGTGTTAACTGGGCTCTCTAGAGATGGGTGGTGACCCAAAGAAGATTGAAATGTACCATGCAACATGACTCAAGATGGGGTAGAGGCTCTAAGCGAGGTGATGCAAAAGATATCTTATCATGTTTAATAATAAATTTCTTAACATCAACCCATATTATGAAATCATAAGCATTAAAAGCAAATAATAAAGCTTTGTATTAACATATGATAAACTTCTTCATTCATGTACATGATAGGAACAATGATACTTTCCTTATTATGTGCAATAAATGTAAGAAATAATTGTAAATAAGTGAAACCCCATTATTTAAATCTAAATTTTTAGAATGTAATGTAATATCTCACAAGTAATAGGAACTAGTGTATGCATCTAGGGTTTGAAAGATGATAATTTTGACAAATTACTATGAAATTTTGAAATTGAAAGTGGATTTTTGAGTTATATATGCAAGTAAAAAATTAGAAAATTATTGGAAAATTAGTGATTTAACAGTACCTAGTAGGTGCAACTAAGGTTTTGAAAAATAAATGTGTTTGAAAATTACTATTAAAATTTTAAATTCAAATGTATTTTCTAATTTAAATATGCTAGTAAAAATTCATAAAATGATTGGAAAATTACTAAAAAAATATTAGGAACTAGGATGGGCAATTAGGGTTTGAAAGAAAATTATTTTAAAATTACAATGAAATTTTAAAATTTAACGATAATTTTTAATTTTATTATGTAGGTAAAAAAAATGGAAAATCAATACGAAAATTACCCTAGGGTTTCTGGGTTTTATGTGCAAACAAATTCAGCCAGGTTCACCAAAAGATTTAACAATTTTGGGAATATTGGTGTATTATTCCTAATTTAGTTAAAGTGTCTGAGTAGTGAAATTAGTAAATAAATAGAAAATAATTAAGATACTAATTGTGTAAATTAATTTCAATTTGAAAATTTATAAAAATACTAATAAGGAGAAGAAAATAAAACTTAACTAGGAACTGATTTATTTGACTGGGATAGAAGCTAGAATTCACTATGTAGCACTAAGACACTATTGTAAAATAAGATTTGAACTTCATTTTATGATTAGATAAGAACATCAAAATTGGAAATTAATGGCACCAAAATTATATTCTACTTCTTCATTTATTATCTTAAGGATCTAAACTTTTTGAGTTTTATTTGTTATGTCCTGTGTGACCCTATCTACAAAGTTTCATGAGCCAGAAGTCTATATATCTCCCAGTAGAATATGTTCTTTCTTCAAACCCTATCTTCCATTATTATATGACAAATTTTGATCAATATGGGGGGTTAGTGTCTATAACATTCACTAGACATGCTTCACAACCCGTATATGGGCACACTACCTACATACCAATACTTCGAAGAGGGATCAAGCCATATGTAGTTCTCCCCACTTGATGTGCTTTATGAAATTGTGTATATGAAGATGTAGAATGCTAAACTAGATGTGATTGAGGTGGATAGTGACCAATTTAAGGACTTTAATTAGCTTGTAAGTATGTTGTATAATTATATGTAGAGAATAGGGAAGATTTCTCAAGTAGTCTTGCTTGTATTCTTGCTTGCTTAGTGATAATTGCCAACCCTTTTCAAATGATATTTGCATGGGATTTTATAGGGATCTATTGGTCATGGATTGAGTTTTCTTTCATTAGGCTAAAAAATATAAGGATAGTCAACTAGAATAAATTATCCATTGGGGATAGATATGGGCTTGGATAATAGTGTCAAAAGTAGATAGTAGTGGTATCGATGATATAGTCCAAGTGTCACACTATTGTCTTGAGTAGATGAGACCTGGGGGGATTGATTTTTCATGGAAATAAGGGTATAAATCAATTTGGGTCAAGTATATAAGGCTATAGATGATTGAGAATTAATGAAAATAAGCTTAAGAGGCTCATGAAAGCAATCATGAGGGACCTAAAGGTTGGGTCTCATTATCCACACTCAAGTTGCCAAGTTTTGGATTTTATATGACTATGGCCACCCAAACATTAGGATTTAATAAGATATCTACATATCCTAATATATTCAATGATTTTACCACTATATACATTCACACATAGAGGTTATCACTAGGTTCATTCATTGGTTCACATACCCAATGAGGTGTATTTGTTCCTTTCCTCTTTCCCATTTCTTTACTTAGTTTTACATTGTTACTTATTTACTCAACATAATATTTTTATTTGATATCTCTTAAGTAAGGACTGATTTATGCATGTTTCAATTTTAGTTCATGCTTTATATCATGCTTCACATACATAGACTCAGCTTCACATGCTCAAACTTAGCATCATGGGCTTCACTTCTTAGGTGAGTTTAGGTATGCTTATTTTTCATTTATACTAGTCATATCAATTTGTTGCATTTATATCATAAAGGGGGGGGATGTAATCACCTAAAAATGGCTATTTGAATTATAAGAGTGCTAATTGAGACAACTTATTCCTATCTTATCCCAAGAGCTATCCTATAACCTATTATTACACATTTATAACCTTTGTGTGGGACCACAAGCATCCCTACTCAACTTAAACATAATATCAAACCCTCATTTCACAATCTTGGCACTTCATACCCAAAATTTCTCTAGTTAAACATTAACACCACATTAAGGACAACTAGAACCATGTGGTGCTAGTGTCCCCAAAGTGGTGATAATGCCCTTTACCTTATCTTTACTGAATGAATTTATTTTCAAAGGTAAAATCCTCCTAAGGTTATCCTAAGCATCTTTTATTGTTTGCACAAGCTATACGACACTATAAATACATGACTTTTATATCTCTATCTATTAGATGGAAATTAGATACAAAATACCTATTCAAACATGAAATAAGTTGAGTAAAATCAAGGTTAGTGATCCCTATTCTGTCCTGCTTCTAAATACTCCCCATCTATAATTTTCTTAAGCTTAGATTTTTCCATAATTCCAATCTCAAACACACTCAAGGCATTCAAGATCACTATCATTTTAGGATCACTTTCACTTCACCAAAAATTAAATAAGGATAACTACATCTATATTGAACCCTCCTTAGAGTGTTGGTATGTATGCATCTCTCTTCACAGTGGGGTGTTAAGGATGTACAACCTATCCTACTAATGAACAAACTTTATAGCATCATCACTTGCTTGAAAGGAAGATTAGGGTTTGCATCATAAATCATCTATTACAATCACAATATATATTTCCAAACTGTTGTGTTGCATAAGAACAAAACATAGAAATATAGGAGAAGGTACACCTAGAAGTTCAAAAAAAACCTACATAGAGGAAACTAGTGCCATTTTCAAGACACTAAATCTAAATGGCACTACTATCCAAATGTGGTGCTATAATCTAAGATGCATTTTCCAAATAAGTCTTTTATTTTCACATATTTATTACTATTTTTTAGAAAGTACAAGATAGTCAAAAATCTATAAAAAATTAGTAGTTATTTTATACATATTATTTTCACTAATTAATACTACTTATCCCTTTAATTAACCTTAGGAAATATATTATAAAAACTCTAAAAGGTTAAAACATAATATCAATGCGATGGTATTACTACTTTGAGATCAAAACTAGTTAAATACCAAAACATATTTCTGAATCAATGAGTAATAAAAAAAGCAAAAATGGATTTATTATGGTGTTTATATAGATGTGTATATCTAAATAAGCATGTATATAAGTCATATAGCATAATCAAATAACATAATAGAGAAACATCTCATTTACATGGAAAATTAGTAAATGAAAGAGCATACATGAGCATCAACATCAATAGTGCTAAAACATCCATAATGCTTAGCAAATTCTAAACATGAGATCAACATAAAGAGCTCCATCACACACACACATAGACACACACACACACACACACACACACACACACACACACACACACACACACACACACACTACACACACACACACACACACACACACACACACACACACACACACACACACACACATCAAAGTAATAGTCATATACATGTACATTAGCCTCAAAGGACCCAAAAATGAATGTCATTATATTTCAAATTTTCATATACATAGAGGATATATACATAATCATAATGGTGTCTCAAAATAAATCAATATCCCAATACAATAAGTAAAAAAATACAAGTGTGCCAAAATTACAAAACACCAAGATACCAATGCTCAACACTAGCTTATGCATCCATGGGACCTATCAATAGATGTGGCCCTGGTGGTCTTGGTGGTGGTGGTTGTGGCTAATGAACAAACTTACCAAAAATCCCTATAATATTGGTCTTCAAGTGTAATAATGACTTGATCTACTATATACTCTCTAAGCATCCAATACCTCAAATGTGAAAACTTATTGGTCCCTAAGAAAAATAGTCTCATACGCTCTATGGTAGTATGAGGCCTCTTCCTTAGTCTAAAGAATTTGAGGAAATCATTTATGAAAACCCTACCTAGGTACTAGCTCTTTAATCCTCATCATGCTCTTGATAGAGCCTCCAAACATATATCAATGCCTTATCTTTGTCAGTGATGACCTAGTTCTTCTCTACAATAATTTAAGCCTATAATTATACCATCCTAACCACCTCAGTCTTTAGGTATGTAATCTATAACTAAAGGTGAGTGATGTCATCCTCACAAATGTCTAGTATACTCTACAAGTCATCTACCTTACACTTTAACCCTAATATCCCCCACCCTGGTAGTGATATCATCCTCTAGTATGTTAGCATCCTAACCTACACTCACTATAATAGAAGACCATGTCTAGCCTAGATACACCTATGTGCTTTTAATACCTATTATGTTGGGGTCTAACACCATCATGGATAGACCATAATTGATTCCATCACCATCACCATCTCTTCCATAATTTGATTCATCAAATTTTTTAAATCTATAATTATCATCATCATCATCACCCTTTTTGCCTCCATTATTATACTAGGTACTCCCACTATCACTAGATGTCTCATCCTTCATCTCATTTATATACATAGGCCTCTGGCCACCTACCTAAATTAAAATTTTAAGCCTCAAAGGTCACACTTGTATCCACGATTCAATTTTTATCAGAGTAACCCCTACATCTATTGCCCCATGCATAATCCTAAATAACCCATGTCACACTTAGATAACTAGTAGTGGATATACTCCTCTAAATAAGTGGAGTATTTTAGTGGATCTCTTGTGTGATGTGCATGAACCAACTAGCCCATTTTAGTACATACTAAGTAAATCCAAACTATTAGAGTACTAGATTAGGGTAGTACTCCTCAATGATGTGAGACTATCTACCTATCAAAAAACACCTAGTAGTCATATATATAGTGTACGAACTATCTTTAAACCACTAAAACTGATAAACAAGGTAAGGTATCTAGATGAAAACCTATGGGGTGAGCTCATCAGATATCTAGTGGTATAAGTAAATATCTACCCTATGTCCATGTCATGCTACCCCCATCTATGCCCAACCATACACCAATGGATTCTCAAGATTTTGGACTCATTTTTGGCCTACTATTTGCTTAATAGAAATGTGCTCCCAACTACATACCATCAATAATGTTGACACTCCAATGTTCTTTCCTCTATAATAAGCCACCATGTGGATATCTTTGTATAACTAAGCTAAGATAGTTAGCCTCATGTAAATTATGTCACATTATCTACCATGATAAAAACTATACCCCTAAGGACCATGTGAAAGTACATGCCACTCTTGTTAGGTAGAAATATTCCTATAAAAATATTTATCAAAACCATGACCTCCCTATCAATGAGTGTTGGTGGTTAAGGATCACCAAGAGATAGGTCATCAAGATAAATATTAGTATATGTCTTGATTAAATCTATATACCATCCCATGATCCATGGGAATACCTTGGTAGCTAACCAAATAATCTATCACAACCTATTTTGTGTTGGGGGTGTCCAAAAGATTCTTCATCCTTGTATTTCTAGCTTGAGGATACACTAGGTATCCTCAAGTGTGACTATCCGAACCTAGTTTTCTCAGTAGCATTCTAGGTAGACATTAGTGCCATATTTGGGACACTAAAACCACATGGAGATACTATCCCTAAATAAGTGCTACTATCATTTTCCCTAACTCTCCCAAATAGATACTTTTTCAAATGTTTGCCCCTCCTCATGTCAGCCTAAGCACATTTTCTTATCCACACAAGCTAAATATATTTATAAATACAAGTCTATTTGAACTTTATTCACTAAATGGAAAATAGATGCAAAAGCCTATTCAAAAAAGACAAGTTCAATAAAATTTAGGTATTTGATCTCTATTTTACCCTAATTCTACATACTAGCATCTACAATAACCCTAAGCCTAGTTTTCAAAGATTTAAAATCTCAATCACATTCAAAGCATCCAAGTTCACTCTCATTCTAGCATTCACTTGCACTTCCATCAAACACTAGGTGGGAGAACTAAATTAGGTTTAATCCCTCTTTTGAATATTGGTATGTAGGTAACTTTGTTCATAGTGGGGTGTTGAGGATTGCCATATTATCTAATTAATGAACACATAATTATTACTCATTACATAATTCTAACGAGAATTAGGTTTTTCACATTAAATTAGGTTTTTTAAATATAGCATAGAGTTATATATTTTGTGTGCATAGGAACATGACCTAAAAATATAGGCATAGGTACTCCCAAAAAATAAGAACAAACTTTAAAAAGAGGTAAATAATGCCACTTTGATGACATTTAAGTAACATGGTACTACTATACAGGTGATGTGCTACTATTTAGTGACTAAATAAATCTCAAAATCCTATTTATGACACTCAAAACTATCTATAATCTAGTTTTTAAAACCTAAATCATCCACAATAGTCACTCTCTAGATATATATTTATTTAAGAATATTGATTACTATTTTTAGAAAGTTAAATGTCAAAATCAATAACAAATTAGTGCTTGATTATTGCATATTTTTGAATGATTTAGACAACTCATCCCTTTAACCAAACATAGGAATTACTTCTATAAAACCTTAAAAGGTTAAATCATTTAGTGAACTTGACTTATTTTGAATATTATTTCAAACCCTAGTTTGTATTAATTCAAAAAAAAATTTCAATAAATCATGGCTGCATACTTCAATTTTTTTGATTTTTTAGACAACCTATCTAATTAAATCAATCTTACATTAGGGTTTCATTTATTTAGATATAATTTGACTCTTTGCATAATAACCCTAGTTTAACAAAAACCTAACACTAGACACACTTAGGTTTTGTATCCTTTTATATGTACACTCAAATTTTATTTCCATAACTTAGATTTCATATTCATATATCTTCTAATTCATATAATCATGATCATAATGATATAAAAAATAAATCATTTTTTTCAAAGTCTAATACTTTTATTTACATGCTTGTCCATTTAATTTGGAATGAACTCAGAAAAGATAAACACATATATAGATGATGTTTTATATCAATTGAAGTATTTTTCATATCTCATAACATGTTATCTTTATCTTATATGGAATTTAATTAACAAGCAAACATATACACATATAGAGGATTTAGCACATAATCTATCAACTATGTCTCAAGCTTTAATGTCATTTCATATGCAAAAGAAATAATATCCTTATCCTCCTCATCTCCATGAGGTTGATAACTACTTTCCCTATAACCATGTCCATGTTATCATTCCTCCATTAGGTGAATCAACATATAACATTGTCAGTAATCCCCCTACTCAGCATATTCACACATCTTCCTTATAGGGTGTGTGCCTACATTTTCAAATAGAAATAACTAGGGTTTGCATTTGTGAAAATATATGTGATCAACTTATTAGTATGAGAAAAATAATTACAGGTTTACAAAATAATAATCAAATACTACATGAAAAGATTACAACATTGGAAAAATAATTTATAATACAAAGGCCTCAAGGAAACAATAGTGTAAATCATGTTTATACATCTTCAACTAGTCAATTTGTGGTAAAAAATGTTAAATATTAGAACATGAAATCACAATAAAGTACATCTACACTAGTGATTCAAAAATCATTCAAAGGTCAAATAAGATTCTAAGTGAGACACTAAGGGAAATGATTAAAGCTAAATTAATCAACCTACTTCCTCTACACCCAAGGAGGAGATTTATATATTATTTTGCATATCATAGCATGCATGAGAACCACACCAATTCATGTTTATCATTGGAAAAGGAAATAAAGTAGATCATGAATACAAATGACTCACATAGTGATACTTTTTCCAAAAAATATACACTGGCACATATACCAATTCAAAAAGGGTCAAATTCAGAAATAATACAAAAATGGTTACCAAAGCATAAACTATGACAACAAAAGGTTCTAAAAGCACAATCAAAACAAGAAATATTACAATAAACATAGATAAATCAAGAAAATCTACCTCTCCAAAATGAGTCTAAACATCTAATATGGTATGGGTTTGGTTAGAATTATCTACAATAGTATTGTTATCATGGTCAAGGTTTGGGAAAATAGGCCCAACACATCACTTCTCATATTTTAACAATTGATAATATTGGTTAATAAGGTTTGGGGTTTATGAACATCTTGATGCACATCAGTCACATATACATTTTATCAAGGTAAAACATCCTGATACATAGGACATGTTATAGAAAGAGTAAGATATTAAGTTGTAGAGTCAAAATCATGCTCAACCAAGAAGAATTCTCAAACAAGGCTTGCTATAAAAATATCCTCCAAAACATTGTATGTCTATAATAATCATAGTTTCAAAAGGAAAAATTGTAATCAATTTTCCAAAGCACAATTTAGAAAGGTTAACTCCACGGTATGAGGAAATTACCTTTAACATTATAGGTTATCAAGATTCTAATATTGAATAATATTATGATTTTGATGTTGAATAATACTTAGATTCCCACTATAACAACTTTCAACTACAACATATACATCACAATACAAAAGATACTACCATTTCAATTTTAGACACAAGTCACAATGATAGTGATTCTTTATTGGTTAGTATGGTGCCTACTCTTGTACATACTTCATTTTCTTTTTTGATCCTTGTACATAGTTTATTTTCATTTATTTGTACATATATTTTACTCAAAAACACAAAAATAATATAACATGTTAAAATACAAAAAAAAATCATTTTTTTTAAAATACAAAATTTACATATTATATGCATTGCTATGTTTACATTTATAGTACTTGATAGATATTACATATTGCTAGTTATCCTATATTATAGTCAATTTTATCATACACAGATGCTTCACTTATTCTTGTCAAGTGATTACATATTACATTTAGGACTCTAGTCCAATACACCAATCTAAAATTTCTATCATTTACCCACTAGGGGCTTATACACCGATCTAGGTTTATATATTGATACATTTTCCCACTTGGGGGTATCTCATATGCATTTTTTACTACCAAGATATATTTTTACATACTATATATTAAAATTTATGCATTGATACATCTTGATATTGATAATTTATACTCATTTATCAAATTTTGTTGACTATCTCATTAGACTTAGCATATGTACATCTTAGCACTTACATAGATTTGTATAACTATGTTATACATGCTTTCATTTCTAATGTTCCTATATTGGACTTGATTTTGTTTCCTATGCTTCTTCCATCTTCAAGGGAATTTTAATATTCCATTACTCTTTGGATCTCTGCCACTTATCTATTTTTATGATTTAGACATGTGCCTATGTCCCTTGTGTGTACTTTTCATATTGTATATGTAGACATTTGAACATGTCCTTATATGTTTCTTTAATCCAAATTATTTTTTGATTACGTATGTGGACATTTGAACATGTTATTATATGTTTTCATTCTCAAATTTTGTGACATGTGCCCATGTCCCTTATATTGTGGCCCATTGGCCTAGTTTTGCATGCATTATGTGTTTTGTATGTTTATTCCTTGTATGATTATTTACCATGACAATTTTATTTTCTTGTTACACACACACACACACACACACACACACACACACACACACACACACACACACACACACACACACACACACACACACACACACACACACAGACACACACACACACACACACACACACACACACACACACACACACACAATTTTTTATGCCATGAGAGACCTCATGCATCTACCCTTCATACTTGGGTGCCATGATAGACATCATGTCCCATCCCCTTATGTAACTAAATTTTTTTTTATACACATTGATTACATCTATCTTGACACTGTTGTGTAATTATAAATTATAACATACATATTACATTACCAAATTATGCTCAGATTCATGTACATTATGATGTTGTGTTTTTAAATTATATTAGAATATCATGAAATTATCATATATACACTCTAGATAAAACATTTTATGTTAGGTTGTGGAGCTAAAAGCTTCACCAAGATGCAAACAAGAGAAGTTACGGAGGTTACGAAGGTTGTGGAGAGTTGCAGGGCAACCGACGTCAATCTGATCAACCAACATTGGTCTGATCAACTGACGTCAGTCAGATAGTAGTGAAGAAGCAACCGACATCGGTTACCAATCGGCTGACATCGATCATGGAGGAGCCGACGTCGGCAGCCTGTACGTGAACATGCAATTTGCATGTTGATTCCAGAGAGTCTATTTTTGGACTGTTAGTTTGCATGTTAAAGGCTAGCTATAGTCTTGAGTTGCGCATCTAATTATTGTAATTAAGATAGTCTAATTATTGTAAGCATGAGATCTATATAATAGACTCATGGGCTGTATTGTAAGCTTGTGCTAGAGAGTAAGAGAGAAAATAAGCTCCTTTTGAGAGAGGAGAGCAATGGTGTGTTCCTCCTAGTGCCACAGTACTAAGAGTGGGTATTGGTTTGGAGAATTAGAGGGGTTATTCATGTTTGTATGATCCTATTCAGAAGGTGTGCATGGCTTCTTTTGGAGATCTACAATGGTGAGTAAGGTCTAGTGATTTGCAGGTAGCAGCAGAGAGTAGGAGATCTACTTGGAGTACAGTTGTGTACTTGGTGTACTGGCAGCGTGTTATTGACTGGTTGGAGAGGTGAACATCAAATCTATATTAGAGTTGATTTTTGGGACCGAGAGAGAGAGGGAAGAAGGTCTTGAGGTGTGGTGAGCCTTTGAGGTGGAAGAAGAAGTGGCATTGTCTTTATTGTATTTTATTCTAAGTATTTAATACAATTGTGTATTATCTCTCAAATCCTATGTTGTTTCATATTTCTATTTACTTATTGATTCTGGTATAATTCCATGTTTAGTTGCTAATACAAGAAGTAATCATATGTGCTCTAATTGAGGAGCAAGATCCTGACAAGTTGGTATCAGAGCTTTTGGTTGGGTTACTAACAGGTGGTTTTAGATTTGGATAGTGTGTGTTGATTACAGGTTACTCACAAGGGTTTCTGATTGAGTGGGAGTATAGCAATGGCAAAAGAAAGTAAGCCATGAATGGAGAAATTGAATAGCATGAATGGTCTGATTGATGGAAAGAAAGAGTAGGGAAAAGGAGATTGTTGGTTGGTAGCAGATCAGCAGGGAGGAGCAGATGTTGCAGGGGATGTTGCACAGGATGTTCTGGATAAAGTAGAATCTTGGTTTATAGATTCTTTTGCCTCTTTCCATGCAGCTCGAAATAGAGCATCTTTTCATGGGTATGTCTTTGGAGACTTTGGAGAGATTTATTTGGGAGCTGGAGAGCATTGTCAAATAATTGGCAAAGGGGAAGTGACATTGAAATTGCAGATGGATAACACACAAGTGTTGAATGAGGTTATGTAGGTACTAGTCTTGGAGATGAGTCTAATTTCTTCAGGAAAGTTAGGTGATGGGAGATGCATAGTAACTCTCACAATGGATGTACTTGAATTAGATGGTGGTAAGAAATTAGGTATCGTTTATCTATCTACTTATATTACTGATTCACCTTCTGTTACAGAGATGTGGCTTTGTAGGCTTGGTTACATATGTAGGAAGGGAATGCATGTTCTTAAGCAAAAGATAGATATCTTTGACAAACTTAAGAACTAGAAAACCTTGGTGTTCATGGAAGAGATGATGGATAGATATCAGCAGAGTGGACTAAATTATTCTGAGCAGGGCTATGTTGATATAGACAAGGGTTTGATCCAAAAAGAGCTCACAGGTAAAAAGTCACCACTCACAGGCAAACATAGATACCAACGTCGGTCAGAAGGAACTGACGTCAAACAGACAGGCACCGACGTTGGTCATGTGCAGATCAGCAGAGTCAGTGGTGTCAAGAATCAAGAATCGACGTCAGTCATATAGTGACCGACATCAGCAAAAGGTACAACAGCATCGGTTAGATGACTGATGTCGGTAGACAGGGTCAGTCGCAGAGAACTGACGTCAGTCGGGAGTAAATTGCGAGATGGCTGAGATCGGTCACTAGAATGGATATTGGGCAGACAACACATTGTCAACAAGTCTCAAACGCTCATATGGAGGTTAGAAAGGGTAAGTGAACCTCATATTCATTGTTCACCTTCTTTATATTGCTTACTGATGGTTGAGAACTAGGAAGATGTGAAGAGGTAATGCAGGTAGAATCTAGATATAGTGGGAGCTTGGTATGGATGAGGAGTGTGAGTCCTTGGAGAAGAACCAAATAGGTATTATTGGTAGAGTTGTTATCTGGAAGAAAGCACTGAGAGAAGGATGGATTCCCAAGTTAAATAAGAGAGTGGATGGATACGTGAGATGGAAGGCCAAGGTATATGGTCTTGAGAAAGCTGCAGAACAGTGGTACAGGTTTTGACAGGTGGATGACAAAGCAGGGCTTCAGTCAATGTCAGTGTAACTATTGTGTTTGTTCTTACCAGGTGGATGATGAGTCACGACATTATCCTATTACTATATGTGGATGGTTTGTTAGCATATTTATACATACAGGGTTTTGTTGAGCTAAGGGTAGGGTTAGTTCAGAGGTATGTCAGGGGAATTTAGAGCAGCAAAATTCTTTGGCATGAGAGACATGGAGATTTTATCTCCAGTGGGAGCTGATGTGAAGATGGTGTTGGCAAGGTTCATGATGTAGAATGCAGAATCGGTAAGCACACCAAGGGCTGGACAGTTCAAGTGGAGCTTAGAATAGGGTTCAAAATCACATGAGGTCTAGTGTAGACCTGAGTTTTCCCAAGCAGTGGGAGTTGTCAGAGAGTTTGGAGCCAATTCGAGGAAGGTATATTCTTAGGTATCTGAGAGGGACTAGCAGTAGGTTAACATGTTATGCAAGGTCAAGGTCTTCACTACATGGAGTTGTAGGTTCAGATGTGGCAGGTTACTTGGATGACAGGTGTAGCATCATAGGATGTGTGGTGGTTAGTCTTTAGGATTGATCTTGAAGAGGGATACAAGCTAGGGAATAATTTAGATGGTGTATAGGGATAGGTACAAGTGCAGCTATTTATCTCCAAGTGGGAGATTGTTAGGTTGTGGAGCTAAAAGCTTCACCAGGATGCAAACAAGAGAAGTTACAGAGGTTATGGAGAGTTGTAGAATGAGTTGTAGGGCAACTAACATCGGTCTAATCAATTGATGTCAGTCAGATATCAGTGAAGAAGCAACTAACGTTGGTTACCAGTCAGCCGACATCGGTCATGGAGGAGCCGACGTTGGTAGCCTGTACGTGAACATGCAGTTTGCATGTTGATTCTAGAGAGTCTATTTTTGGATTGTTAGTTGGCATGTTAAAGGCTAGCTGTAGTCTTGAGTTGCACATCTAATTATTGTAATTAAGATAGTCTAATTATTGTAAGCATGAGATCTATATAATTCATGGGCTGTATTGTAGGCTTGTGTTAGAGAGTAAGAGAGCAGATACGCTCCTTCTGAGAGAGGAGAGCAATGATGTGTTCCTCCTAGTGCCACAATACCAGGAGTGGGTACTGGTTTGGAGAATTAGAGGGGTTCTTCATGTTTGTATGATCTTAGTCAGCAGGTGTGCATGGCTTCTTTTGGAGATCTACAATGGTGAGTAAGGTCTAGTGATTTGTAGGTAACGGCAGAGAGTAGGAGATCTACTTGGAGTACGATTGTGTACTTGGTGTACTAGCAGCGTGTTACTGACTGATTGGAGAGGTGAACATCAAATCTATATTAGAGTTGATTGTTGGGACTGAGAGAGAGAGGGAAGAAGGTCTTGAGGTGTGGCGAGCCTTTGAGGTGGAAGAAGAAGTGGCATCTTCTTTAATGTATTTTCTTCTAAGTATTTAATACAATTGTGTATTGTCTCTCAAATCCTGTGTTGTTTCATATTTCTAGTTACTTATTGATTCTGGTATAATTTTGTGTTTAGTTGCTAATACAAGAAGTAATCATATGTGCTCTAATTGAGGAGCAAGATCCTGACAAGTTGGTATCAGAGCTTTTGGTTGGGTTACTAACAGGTGGTTTCAGATCTAGATAGTGTGTGTTGATTATAGGTTACTCACAGGGGTTTCTAATTGAGTGGGAGTATAGCAATGGCAGAAGAAAGTAAGCTACAAATGGAGAAACTAAATAGCACAAATGGTCTGATTGATGGAAAGAAAGAGTAGGGAAAAGGAGATTGTTGGTTGGTGACAAATCAACAGGGAGGAGCAGATGTTATAGGGAATGTTGCACAGGATGTTCTGGATAAAGTAGAATCTTGGTTTACAGATTCTTTTACATCTTTCCATGCAACTCGAAATAGAGCATCTTTTCATGGGTATGTCTTTGGAGACTTTAGAGAGATTTATTTGGGAGATGGAGAGCCTTGTCAAATAATTGGCAAAGGGGAAATGACACTAAAATTGTAGACAGATAACACACATGTGTTAAATGAGGTTATGCAGGTACCAGTCTTGGAAATGAGTCTAATTTATTTAGAAAAGTTAGGTGATGAGAGATGCATAGTAACTCTCATAGCAGATGTACTTGAATTAGACAGTGGTAAGAAAGTAGGTATCCTTTATCTATCTACTTATATTATTGATTCACCTTCTGTTATAGAGATGTGGCTTTGTAGGCTTGGTTACATATGTAGGAGGGGAATGCATGTTCTTTAGCAAAAGACAGATATCTTTGACAAACTTAAGAACTGGAAAGCCTTGGTGTTCATGGAGGAGATGATGGACAGATATCAGCAGAGTGGACTAAATTATTCTAAGCAGGACTATGTTGATATGGACAAGGGTTTGACCCAAAAGGAGCTTGCGGGTAAAAAGTCACCACTCACAAGCGAACACAGATACCAGCATTAGTCAAAAGGAACTGATGTCGAATAGACAGGCACCGATGTTGATCATGTGTAGATCAGTAGAGTCAATGGTGTTAGGAATCAGGAACTGATGTCGATCATACAGTGACTGACATCAGGAAAAGGTACACCGGCATCAGTTAGATGACCAACATCGACAGACAGGGTCAGTCGCAGAGAACCAACGTCAATCAGGAGCAGATTGGGAGATGGCTGAGATCAGTCACTGGAATGGATATTGGGTAGACAGCACGCTGTCAACAAGTCTCAAATTCTCATATGGAGGTCAGAAAGGGTAAGTGAACCTCATATTTGTTGTTCACCTTCTTTATATTATTTACTGATGGTTGAGAACTAGGAAGATGTGAAGAGGAAATGCAGGTAGAATCTAGATATAGTGGGAGCTTGGCATGGATGAGGAGTGTGAGTCCTTGGAGAAGAACCAAATAGGTATTATTGGTAGAGTTGTCAGCTAGAAGAAAGCACTGAGAGATGAATGGATTCCCAAGTTAAAGAAGAGAGTGGATGGATACATGAGATGGAAGACCATGATATATGGTCTTGAGGAAGCTACAAGACAGTGGTACAGGTTTTGATAGGTGGATGACAAAGCAGGGCTTCAGTCAATGTCAGTGTAACTATTGTGTTTGTTCTTACCAGGTGGATGATGAGTCATGACATTATCCTGTTACTATATGTGGATGGTTTGCTAGCAGATTTGTACATATAGGGTTTTGCTGAGCTAAAGGTAAGGTTAGTTCAAAGGTATGTTAGGGGAATTTAGAGTAGCAAAATTCTTTGGCATGAGAGGCATGGAGATTCTGTCTCCAGTGGGAGCTGATGTGAAGACGGTGTTGGCGAGGTTCATGATGCAGAATACAGAATTGGTAAGCACATCAAGGGCTGGACAGTTCAAGCAAAGCTTAGAATAGGGTTTGAAATCACATGAGGTCTAGTGTAGACTTGAGTTTTCCCAAGCAGTGGGAGCTATTAGAGAGTTTGGAGCCAATTCAAGGAAGGTAGATTCTTAGGTATCTGAGAGTGACCAGCAGTAGGTTAACATGTTATGCAGGGTCAAGTTCTTCACTACATGGAGTTGTAGGTTCGGATGTGGTAGGTTACTTGGATGATAGGTGTAACATCATAGGATGTGTGGTGGTTAGTCTTCAGGATTGATCTTGAAGAGGGATACAAGCCAGGGAATAATTTAGACGGTGTACAGGGATAGGTACAAGTGCAACTATTTATCTCCAAGTGGGAGATTGATAGGTTGTGGAGCTAAAAGCTTCACCAGAATGCAAACAAGAGAAGTTACAGAGGTTACAGAGGTTGTAGAGAGTTGCAGAATGAGTTACAGGGCAATTGATGTCGGTCTAATCAACTGACGTCGGTCAGATAGCAGTGAAGAAGCAATCGAAGTTGATTACCAGTCGGCCAACATCGGTCATGGAGGAGCCGATGTCGGTAGCCTATACGTGAACATGCAGTTTGCATGTTGATTCTAGAGAGTCTATTTTTGGACTGTTAGTTTGCATGTTAAAGGCTAGCTATAGTCTTGAGTTGTGCATCTAATTATTGTAATTAAGATAGTCTAATTATTGTAAGCATGAGATCTATATAATAGACTCATGGGCTGTATTGTAAGCTTGTACTAGAGAGTAAGAGAGAAAATAAGCTCCTTCTGAGAGAGGAGAGCAATGGTGTGTTCCTCCTAGTGCCACAGTACCAAGAGTGGGTACTGGTTTGGAGAATTAGAGGGGTTCTTCGTGTTTGTATGATCTTAGTTAGCAGGTGTGCGTGGTTTCTTTTGGAGATCTACAATGGTGAGTAAGGTCTAGTGATTTGCAGGTAGCAGTAGAGAGTAGGAGATCTACTTGGAGTATGGTTGTGTACTTGGTGTACTGGCAGCATGTTACTAACTAGTTGGAGAGGTGAACATCAAATCTATATTGGAGTTGATTGCTGGGACCGAGAGAGAGAGGGAAGAAGGTCTTGAGGTGTGGCGAGCCTTTGAGGTGGAAGAAGAAGTGGCATCTTCTTTATTGTATTTTCTTCTAAGTATTTAATACAATTGTGTATTGTCTCTCAAATCCTGTGTTGTTTCATATTTCTAGTTACTTATTGATTCTGGTATAATTCTGTGTTTAGTTGCTAATACAAGAAGTAATCATATGTGCTCTAATTTAGGAGCAAGATCCTGACATTTTATAGAGCTACTTCTTTTGAGGACAATTATTACATAAGCTTCATAATTACCCTAAAAAGAGTGGCATTCACAAGGGTTTATCATAGATTTTAGGATCCTACTTTTCTATTCATAGATAAATTTTAGCACATAGGATCAATTTTAGAAATCAGACACATGGTAGACATAAAAAATAGAGAATCAGATAATAGTTTAGATCACCTAGATTTTAGACCAGGTAGACATTAGCACCCCTATTGGGATACTAGCTCCACATGGTGCTACTATCCATTATAGGGTACTACTATCTAGTATCCTTTGCTTTAAGATAGTACATATTAGGTAGACTAGTACACTAGATATAATATAGATAGAGTCATAGGTTTGATAATTATGTTTAAATTTTACTTAGATATATTAATTATAGCTCATTTCATACTAGTTACTTATATTTTGGGGCATCATGCATGGAATGATCATTATGACATTAAATTAAGTCATAGATTTATTTATTACATACTCAATTCATATTCAATATACTTAGATACTAGATTGGGGGCATGTGCATAACACACAGTTTCCATGTACTTAGATACACACATGTTGATAAGAAGGAATGGAAAACTCCATGTCATTATCTACATTATATACACTTGATATCACATTCTAGGTTGTCACCAAATTCAATCCTTACTCCATATGTATTGGTTAGAATTCTTGAGTGGCCTAGAGTCACCTAATATACCCAAGTGGCTATAGAGATAACATACATATTTAGATTTACTCAGTTAGATACTTTCAACACTTTTTTAGTTTAGTTATAGATGCATCTACTTCACGTAGGTAGGTAATGATAGAGTCATGGTCTGCTTGAGTTCTTAGGACACCCACACATGAGTGTTGGACACACTTGTAGTCATATCCAAGCTATTCACGTATCAGGATCCATCGAGCAAGGGTGGGTAATAATAGAGTCAAAACTAGATTGAGTTCTTAAGCCACCCATATGAAGATTAAGTAATCCATCATCTCAATCCAAGATATTTAGTGATATGATCACTATGTACATTGGCACACATAAGTTGTCACTAGGTTTCATGCATTGGTTCACATACCCAATGAGGTGTATTCATTCCTTTCCTCTTTATTTAATCAGCTTTACTTAATTTATTTATTTTAGCATAGTCTTTTGCTTTTGATCATCTCTTAATTAAATACTAATCTTTACATCTTTCATTATAGGACATTACTTTGGATCATGTTTCATATATATAGACCTAGATTCACATACTTAGACTCAGCTACACGGTCTTCACTTCCAAATTAAGTCTAGGTATGCTTATTTTTCCTTTATACTAGTCATTTTTATTTGTTACATTTATAACATAAAGGAGGGGGGGAATTTAATCACCTAAGAGTGGTATTTGGATGTTAAGAGTGTTATTTGAGTTAGTCTATTCCTAGCTTATCCCTACACCTACCCTAGGACCTTAGACACACTTTTACAACAATTATGCAGACCATAGATAGTTACAGTTAGCTAAAACACAATCTCAAGACAAATTTCTTAGATGTCAACCTAGTTTGCCTAATAGTCTACTAGGTGGACATTAGCACCACATTTGAAACACTACTTCCACATGGTGATACTATTCCCAACTGGGTGCTACTATCCTTTTCCCTAACACTCTTAAACATATACTTTTTCAAATGTGTGACCATCCTAAACTCATCTTATGAACATTTTATTATCTACATAAGACATAGATATTTATAAATACAAGTCTATTTAACATTTACTCACTAGATGGGAAATAGACGCAAAAGCCTATTCAAATAAAAGACAAGTTCAAAAAAATTAAGGTATTTGATCCCTATTCTACCCTACTTCTACATATTACCATATATAACATCCATAAGCCTAGTTTTAAAATATTTTAAATATCAAGCACATTCAATGCATCCAAGTCCAATCTCATTCTAGTATTCACTTACACTTGCATCAAGCACTATGTGGGAGAACCACATCAACCTTGATCCCTCTTTGATGTATTGGTATGTTGACAATTCTCTTCATAGTAGGGTGTTGAGGATGTCCATCCTATTATACTAATTGACATACAATTATTTAGCATTCCATACTTGCAAGGAGGATCGAGGTTTGCATAATAAATTAAGCTTTTTAGGCACAACATAAAGTTTTAAACTTTGTGTGCACAAGAATAGGACCTAAAAACATAGGCACAGGTACTCTCAAAAGATTAAAATATTGAAAAGAGGTCAATAACACCACTTTTAGGAAACTAAAGCAACATGGCACTACTATTTAGGTGGGGTGCTACTCTCTAGTGTGAAAATAAATTCCAAAATCCTGTTGACAACACTCAGAACTAGGTTTTTAGAACCTAGATCATCTATGATAGTCACTTTATAAATAATATTTTAATTAATGATATTTATTACTATTTTTATAAATTCAAATAAGGTTAATTTTTTTATCAAATTAGTGCTTAAGTATTGCATATTATTTGACTAATTTAGACATTTTAGCTCTTTAACCAAACATAGAAATTACTTGTGTAAAACCCTAAAAGGTTGAATTATGAGGCAAAAAATATAAGAGGTTTCATACTCTCTAATATTTTGTCTCTAATAAAGTAAGGGGAGAAAACCTAAAACATTAGACACTCAATTTTGACCACTTTCATGCCTAAATTGGGATTCAAATCAATTTCTAGCAAATGACATAATTTAAGCCTAAAAACCACCTAATATGCCAAAATTTGTTTATGTAAGGCATTTAATTTCTTATAAATATGGTGAGACTTTATTATTTGGGGTATTACACTATATGCAACCATAACCTAATTTGGTTTTAACCCTATTCAAATTATAACCTAGCATTTTTTCATTCTTGGCCTGAGCTATTAATACAAAACATTTAAAACAATTACCAAAAGATAAAAAAAACTAAGCAAGGTTAATTAAAAACAAAAAATCAATTAATTTTCCTAATTAAAAATTCAATTTTAATTATTGAATTAAATTTATATAAAAAAATAAATTTTTATCCAAATATGAAGTCAAGGTCAAAGTAGATAATAAAGTGATTTATTAATTTCTAATATTTCAAAAAGTTGAGTTTACAAATATCTAAAGTGAGTTTTCATGGCTCATAAATATCTCAAAATGACTTGTCAAGTTTTCATGAGTGCTTTTACCCAACCATGGGTTAACCTGACTCAAACTAAGTTATTTTAGATTCAACTAAGGTCAAAACTAAACCTAACCTCCCTAGGGTTAGAGTTAGTTTTGAGACCTATAAATACAAGTTTCCTCATGCTAACCAAATAATATTTTGTGTGTAAGGTTATTATAAATGAATTCCATTAATAATCCATAAAATAAATGTTATAATTCCCATTTGATACCAATTTTCACACCCATCCAAGCCAAGCCTATAAAAGCCATAAGTGGTCATTGGATAAGTGCTACCAACATGGAGAAGCATTCATATATGTCTCTAATTATATATATTGAGAAAGAGAATATATTATGCTAATAATTGGATATAAATTTTGATAAGGGAGGTAAAAATTTTATGTGTTTTTATCTCTATTTTTATGTCTTGTTCATTATGGTTTTCTCCCCCTAGTTTTTAGACAAGAGTTTTTAGTTTCATTGCATTGTTATAGATGCATTTTTACTTGATTCAATAATAAATATCTAATCAACATTTGTGTGTTATTTGGACTTATAAGATACAAGACCCAAAATTTTATTGATTCATTGTGCAAGCATGTATTCCTTTTTTGGTTATGGTTGAACTATGTTGTAAATATTATGGTAATATGCTATAGTTTGGGGGTGTTTGTCAAAACCATTATTCTAGTTTTGGTAACCACTCAAAAACCATTTTGTTAGTGGAGGTTCTTAAATAATTATAACATGCTAAGGATGAGGATATATGTGAGATACTTCATATGTGTCTGATAGTTTATCATAAAAAGGATAGGAATTTAGATGATAGAAACATAAGAAACATTAGGTATTCTACATTACTAACTAATTTAAGAACAAATAGTATTTGCATAAACTAAAATAATTCATTCAAAATAATTTAGATAGAAATTTTTAAAAAAATTACACATAAGAACTTGCACAAGGAACATAATAAGAAATCACATAGGTAACCATAACCAGATAATCTCTATTGATCTTTTCTAAAAAGTGGAACCCTCTTCTTATTACAAATAAAAGTTTATATAGACATTTATAGTATATTATTATTCATCCTCTTCTCATACTTTGTGCCAAAAGTGGAGTCTCTTCATATTCTAGCATATTACAAGTCATGAAGATAAGACAAAATAGACTATATAATGATAAAATGAGTGCATAATGCACAAATATTGAATAAATATCCTATGAAACTTTAAAATACACATTATTATACCAAAATTTTCATGAACTTAAAATTTTTTCTTGTCTTGAAACAATGTCATAGGATATCCTAGAATGTACAAGTTATTGAGAGATGAAGAAATGGTTGGACCAGTAAGATTTGTAGTAATCACTCAAGGTACCATCTATGGTTTTCACTTATTATGCACTACTTAGAGGCCCTTTGATGTCTTTATCTAAGTAACATACTAATCCTAACACCCTTTATGGGTTTTCAATAGGTTGGCATAACTAGGTAGTTACCCTTTATGGATTTTCAACCAACCTGGCCTGTTTTTTCTTACTAAGTCATCCCCAATATAAAATGTTTATACAAAATTTTCAAATTTTATAGTCTACCTAGTACTTAACTTGATTATGGTGGTATGGACATAGATAAAGGTTGATCAGAAGAGTCCTTGGACCAGGACTAAGCATCCTTACACTGTGTGATGATATGATAGAGCTCTGAAGGTTTCCTATTCACAAGTGTACTGAAAACCTACACAATAGTGAAGGGAGTCAAATCCATTTTGTATGCATTCCAATCCAGTATCACTTATTGTATTGAACACAATAGGGTGCATAATGGAGCATGATATTTGATGATCTATTTAAGGTCTACATCATCCATGATGCTCAAGGTTATCTTGGTTTTTTCAACCCTTGTATGTATCTCTCCACTCAACTTATCCATCTTATTTTCATGTCTTTGAGCTTAGAGGTTGGTGAAAAAATTGTGTAATAGATAAATCTACTAATTTATAAGGTTGTCATGCACATTATCCCTAGCATTCAGTGATTCTTAAAGTGCTTAATCCTTATCCTCCATATTTGTAATGTGAATTATCATGGTCACTTTTTTTGTAGCATCCTTTATAAGATCCATGCTTGAACTAGCTAATATGATATCCAATTAATGCTTTGAATATATCAAGATATGTATGACCTATTTATATTGAAGTGTGGTGGCATAGATTACTCCTTGGTATTCCTCTAATAGATTGATGAGTGTGGTAGCCTCAACCTTAACATTTTGACCCAATGTTCCCACTACATAGAGTTTCTACACTGTGCACTAGTCTTTTTTAACTTAAAGATAAGTTTATTGAGTATACATTGGTCAAACATTACATGGTCCCCATTTTATTGAGTGAACAACTTGGGACAAGTATCTTAGATGAGATTTTTAGCTTCATGAAATTGATCCTTCAACCCAATGTTTTTGGCCTTAGATTTATCAACCTCCTACTCTGGAGAGGCAACCTTCTATGTAATGGACTCCTAGAATGACATAGTGCCCTCTAACTACTTCTTCAATGGTAGTTTAGAAAGATATAATTATGTTTCCAAATAAATTAGGAATGTTTCCAATGTTCTTATGGTAGTTGAAGGATTAGGTCATGGCATGGTCACAAGTAGAAGTGAGAAGGTGGTGCATCGATCACCCATAACCAAACTCCTCCCAAAGGCAAAGCTAGTTACCACTCACTTGTTATAGTGGTAGATATATCTTCTACTTGCATTAGCTAATATAATACATATAGTTTTTGTAGTTTAGGCACTTGTTATTATTGTTCTATATCATCTTTTGTAGTCTTCAATTACCATGTACAATCTTCATCCTATTTTCTCTTAGATTCTTCCACTACTTTCCTATTGAGTTCTTCCTCCAAATATTTTTTTCTCTTATTCCTCCTCTTGTTACTTATACACACACTCTTCTTCCTTTTTTTTGTTATTCAAGCATAATAGCCTTATCTTGTTCATCCTTGGCCTATGTCTTGGCTATATTAGCTTGTTATTCCTCTATTTGAGCCTACTATTTATATAGTGATTAATATTTTTCTTATTTATTCTCCTATGTAACTTTATCATCTTGCTATTATGATAGAGTGGCATCTTCTATATCCTTCTTTTCTTGTGCCTCCACATATTATCATTTCTTTTTTTTTCTACCTTGGCCTTTGTAATGAGCATAACCTATTTATTTTTATGCTCTTCATCTATCTTATTTTGGTGTACCTTTTATGCTTGATTTACTATGTCAATAGATTTTTGTGCCTTATTGGATTATTCAATAGCCTATAATAATTTATCTTCTATGTATTGGGCATTTTTTTTGGCCTTGGCTTCCTTAGTTTGATGACTTACTTGTTCATCTTATTTTTATTGGGCATACTCCTTCTAGTGATTCTTTTTTTCTTGTCAAACTCATCATTTTGCTACATGAGCTTATTCCTCCCATGAAGCCTATGGATCTTCAGTTGTTGGATAATCTAGAATTATCTCTTAGGTCTTTGAGGCTTGTTATGATGGTGGTGAATCACTCAAATGAATTATAGAGCTAGAGATAGATGTTTTCTTGCACCCTAAAGTAACTAAGTTGTGTTTGGGTGGTAGTGAAGTTGTTACATCCTAATTTCACAATATTATCTATAACCTTTGAATCCATATATTAGTATGGTTAGTATCTAATTATTATTTCTTGGATTTGAGCTTAATGGCATATATTGTTGTGGGATAGTGATATTTAGTATACATGATGTGATAACTATATTTTCTTATTTTGTACATTGTGGATGTATATTTGTTAGTTTTGAATCATTAGTTGATATATATGATGACTTAGACTAACTACTTACTTGTTGTGATGTGGATGTAGGATTGATCCTACCCTTAGAGCATAATGAGGGAAAGAATCATCAGAGAGGATGGAATACATGGGATGATTAGGGGATGATAGAGGAATTGTTAGTGACCCTACACATATGCACAATAGATTTAAAATGTTATATGAATAATATTATTTAAATGTTAGTGTGTAATTAAGTAAATATTATTTATGATTACATTCGTATGTGGATTTAGTTATTGATATGCATAAGATTACATAATATTCCTTTACTTATAATTGTCTATATTTTTAAGAATAAATCAATAAAATATATATTTAATTGTTATATATGAGTAGTAATCAATTATATAGTTAGAAACAATTAGAAACCTATCTATCCATTAGTTAAATAAATAACTACCTTTATTTTAATTATTTTCAAGGAGTTTGAACTATCCTAGGATGCTAACCTTGAGTTAATACAACTAAACTTAGTCTTTTTAAAGCATGCATGAAAATACATTAAAAATTAGATATCATTATTTAATTGGTCAACTTAATCTTATGTTGAGATAACATGGGGAAATATGGTGTAGTGATTTAAATAAAAAAATTAAATGTTTTAAATATTAATTATGAAAATTGAATTTTGGAAGAGTACGTATTTTTGAGGAGATAATTGATGTTAATTAATTTAAAAAGAGAATAAAAGGACATGCATAGGGAGAGAGATCCATGAAAAGAATAACATGCAAAGAAAGGGTCAATGATAGAATTAGGAGTTTTATAAATTAAGAGAGATAACAATTAAAAGAGGAATGGAGATATAGAGATAGAGGAATTGGAGGATTTTTGAGAGAAATTTTAGTGGAAAGCATTAAGGGAGGCATATTATTCAACATTCTTCATTTAGGAAATTATCCATCAAGGTAGGTTCTACAATTTTAATTCTTATGTGTAATATTATGTGAAGAAAGATATTTAAATCGTTAGTTTGGGTAATATAAATCTTACATGAAATTATTGATAAAAAAGATTATTTGATAAACCAAAATCCTTCCTAGAAACCTAGTGAATAGTTAGAGGTTTTTAGTTTGACAACATCCTCTCTTATATTTTTAATAGGAAAAATATAAATTAAATATTAGTATACATGGGAAACATTTATAAAACTATAGAAAAAATTTTAGTACATATATATAGGCTGCATCTACAATTATTAGCCGAGTTTTTTTCAAAATGAGAGTAACACTTGAAAACTACAACCATCATGTAAATATATATTTATTTTCTAGTGTTATAGGGTAAAGGAGTTTGGGAAATGTCATAATTGGATATGACTAGGCAGTGCCATATATATTTATATATGGACATTTTAAGATAAGAATGAGGATTATTAAATAAATGATTGGTGCCTTATATTAAGACTATATCTTAATTTCATTACCAAAAATGTAAAAAAATAATATGATAATAACATCTTATTTTTATCTATAACATATTATTTTTTGGATAGTGCCCTATATATAGAAAATGTTTAAAAAAACTATAGGCTAAATTATTTTTTATTTTCAAGTAGCATCTAAAATTGGTAGACTAAGTTTATAATGTGTATGATTAGTGTATTTATTCTTTATGATTGTGTTTAGATTTAAAGAGAAGTCTACCTTTAAAAAAATAGCAATCCACATGGATTTTATCAAATCGTAGAGTTATATATTTTTGATATCATACTTATTAATAAATCAAGAGTTTATTTTGGATAATGTCATATATTCATAGGCTACACTTAGTTGAGAACAAAAATTTTCATCTAAAATTCTAGAAATTATATTTGGTATATATTGACAACATTTTACTTATTACTGATAGTGGGAGTCATTTTACACAGTATGATTGTTATATCATAGTTATTGACTATGTCTCACTTATATTTTTGAACAACATTTTATTTTATCTCTAAAACATATTATATTGGGAATGTGTCCTATATATATAGTAGCATCCTTCTTTACATATATCTAAAATATATAATAGATGGTATCTTTTTATACATACGAGAAATTATGGTTTGATGATGATTTCTTATGTAGATAAATTTTTAAACTCATACCTAGTTAAATTAAAATAGTACTAAATAATTATATCTAAGTATAGAATTTTCATGTATAAAGTATATAAGGAAATACTTTAAGACCAAGATTACATATGTTTTGAAAAACTTACAAACATATTTATAAATTAAATGTTTGGGGTCTTTTGTTTAAAGACATATTAGTATTGGGAAAACGATGTCTTCATGTTAGAGAAATAAAAATTATAAACTTGGATGGGATAAAAACTAAACTATAATTAGTGTAAACAAGTAAGTTACTTTTGACATGCATTAAATTTTAGTCCTTGTTTAAATCATACTAGAATGGTATGATCTATTATGGAATTTGTTTTGTTATACAGTGTATTAATAACATGTTTTAGATTCATTATGTATTTGATGGATAAAATGTATGATTAATATTGTTTCATTACTTATATAGGGAAAAAATAAATAAATATTTAAGTTATATACTATGTATATGTTTAGATTTAGATTCCACATTTATGATGCTAATAGGTAGTGAGACAAACTTCACTAGCCTAGGTAGCACCACCAATGCTGAATGTAGATAATATGGTCAAGTGGTGGTATGAAATTGATCGATCTAGATGATTGTATATTATTTTAAAACTTTGGCCAAAGTAATGTTAGATAGAAATTGTCATTTCATATGTTTGATTTTAATGTTGTGCGATATCATGTTAGAAACATATTTTCTTTATGATACACATCATGTAGTAGAAATATTACATTACATAGTGTACTAGCATGTCTCTCTATATTCCTACACTATTTTATCTACCTATCTATGAATGGAGGGCCATTACATGATATGGATTATGTAGAGGATAGATGTTATATGGTTGGTGTGGAAAAGTGCTTAGATTATGCTGTCCATCACCACTAAAGTACTTACCTGGAGACTATACTTAAAATTATCAATGATACATGAGTTAGTTTGACTCAAGTTATAGAGAACTTGGTATTTATTTATTTTATTAAGGTTGAATTCTTGAAGGAAATGTAATTATAATATATTTATATATAAGTTAACAATAGTTATTGTATTATTAGACCAGATATGACTGAGTCTTAATGTATCTACTTTCCTTATAGTTGTAATAAGTTATATTACATTCAATTTTTGAATCTGGAACTATTATTGTTCTAACTTATCATTTGGATAGGTTGTTGAGTTTTTTTATATGGAAGGAATGTTAAGTAATTTTTTTTTTAAATTACTACATTATTCTAAGTACAACTTGAAGGTTTGTAATAGAAGTTGAGGAAGGAAAAGGTTGTATTTCTTGTTCCATAACTACTCATCTAAATTGGCATTCTTCTAGGAAGGAGAAACTCTAACCTCTCATTAGGTTCTAGGTCTATCCACTAGAGGGTCTTATGTAATTTTAGGAACTAGAGAAAAGATGTCGCTGGTTGCATAAGTGGTAAAATGTTGATGATCAAAGACTTGGGCTATTCTCTACATATGTGTAGCCTCTTTATGCACAATGTTGATAATAATGGATACAAGACATGGCGGTGGTTCCACATAAATATTTTGAGGGACCTTATTACACACTTTAAATATGTGCATTCCCTTCCTAAATAATAACTCCTTCTCCTCTTCCTTATAAAAGTCACCTACCATATCTACAATCATCACCTAGTAAACCTCCTATTCACTTGTTCCCATCTAATGTAGGTCATAAGATATTATCATTTGAGGTAACTTAGGGTCATCTAACTAGGTTATTATGTTCCTTGTTTTGTGATTTAGATGAGGTGACTATGGTTATTTTTTTGGTTGAGAGATTTTGGTTACCTTTTTACTATTGTGAGGTTGTGGTTTTTGGTTGTCACTGTGCTAAAGGGACTACTACACCAGGTGGTATGGCTTTGAGAGGTGTGCCATATGTACATGCATATGATTTTTGTTTGGTGATCTTATCATGTAACATGACCATGGTAATAAAATATGGTAGGGTCCAAGTGGTGACCTAGGTAGCTCATGAATGTGAATGAAGATGTCTTTCAAAAGCAAGATGATAACATCATGTTGTCCAAAGTATTACATGACATTTGAAGGCACCCATATATGTTTAGAAATGAGATCTAAACACTCCTACCACCATTTATTTAACTTTCACTCATTCACTAGGGTACCAAACTCAAGTTTCCATATCAAATTGTAAAATTATTGCCTTAGATAGTAGTTAGCTCTAGGGTGTACCTCTCCTTTAAGGGACTTTCATGGGTGAAACAGAGTATAAAGATCATGAAATGGTATTTTAAGGTCTAATTAGAAGTTATATGACATTTTTAAATATTTTTAGGCATCTCCTATATAAAATACTTGGGCCAATTTAACTACTCATTATGGTGGATCATGTGATGTACAATATCAACTACTCTTTTGGAGATTTATTTTGTAGACTTAGTGGTCTACCATAATCTCTATGTGATACACTCAACCAAGATGCACACTAGTTTTTATTGAATATATTGAATTATGATTCCTATGGATCCTTATAAATATAGGTCTATGACCTCTTGAAGGATAGGAGGTGTTCTTGTCTTATAGAGAACAAGAGAATCACCCTATGTAGACATGCTCAAAGCTTTGGCCATTACTTCAGTGTTGATGATGATGCTAGTATTGAGGCCAATGTAAATGTTTCCATAGTTACAATGGCCAATTAAGATTTACACGATCTCCCCCAAATCACCAAAGTTGGGCATCTGAAGTAAGTGTTTGATGTCTATGTTTTGGAATTGATTTGGGGTTTTAAGATCAAGTGGTTGTACAACATCTACTAGATCTAGTTGGAAGATTTTTTATTCTGCCACTCAAATATAATAAAAAAACTCTAGATCAATATATTTGGTCTACCAAAGTGCAATGTCAATTCCCATTACTTCTTTCTTAGCATATATAAATTTTTTGATGAGTTTCAAATGATCTATGGTATCTAAATACTAAAATTGAGAAACATTTTGTAGTAGGAATTGGTTCATCTATGAAACTTCAACTCATAAAATATGTGCAAGAATGAAATGAAAAATTGGTTCACAAGTTTGTGCCTTTATAGATTTCATTCATGTTAGTTTATACATAAATTTTATTCTCAACTATCCCTTTGATATCAATGTGCATGCTGACGTGGCAAATCTTATCTAATATATCAATACAGGCAGTTTATTGGTGCATGTATTGAGATAATTTGATATATTATTTATTTTTCATACTAGATTATGAATTAATGATGTATATTGGACATAAATTTGGTGATATTATATCAATTGAACCTTGTCTCTAGCATTAAATTCTTGGGGATGACCATTATACATTTGAGATCTTGGTAGATGTGACTTGACCATACATTTCCCAAACTTAATTACTCTCTATGGCTTCTATTGACATCAATAATGATTCACTTAAATTATTCTATAAATGGGTGTCATATGATATACATGTTATCCTGGTTTTTAAATTTAGTGAATAGATCATCTAAAAAATCACACATGCACACACAAAAAAGAAACACACAAAAAAACACATAAAAATGGGAAATATTAATCTACTCAATGCTAATCATCACCCACTCATTTGTAAAAAGGAGATAAATTAAGACTATTGAAAATAGTGATTAAGATTATAGGCATTCACCCACCCTATAAAAATAGTTCCTTATAGATCTCTTAAAAAATGGTTCCTTGATGTGATATGTCATGTATAACATAAAGTCCTTTCCACCTAATATCTAATTTACCTAGAAATGCTCTAAAGTGAATATCATATAAAAAAATCAATTGATCTTTGTGAACTTCTTTATGTCACAAGTTCCTATCATGCCATGGTTTCTAGATCTACTTATGAACTTCATCCAATATAATCTACATCGATACTCATTCATCTATTTAATTCAAGAAGCCTATTTTTGAGAGACTCATGATCCCATAGTCTCCTAAACATTGCAATGTGTAAATAGGGTACTAATTATTCCATAGGAAAAATTGCTTCAAGCCCATAGACCAATTTAAATGGAATAAACCCTATAACCCTCTTATAGTGCATTTGATAAGTCTAAAGAATAATAGGAAGGTGATCTTCCCATCATACCTCTTGACATCATAGATTTTTGTCAACATCTTGATAAACACTTTATTATAAGCCTCAACTTTTATATGATCTTTTGGATGGTGTTCATTACTTTTATGATGGGAAATAATGAATTCTTGAGTAAGATATTTGATATTATTATTTAGGAAGTGTGTCCCTCAATCACTAATAAGCTTGATGGGGCATCTAAATAATATGTGTAGAATAAAAAATACTCTACATTTTATTTTGATTTTTAGTTGCATGATCCAAAATTTTGTCCTTGCACACTTTGGTTCAAGGCGGTGAAGTTTGACTTAGAGCGTGGGCTCAAATTTCTCTTCACCTTAATTTTGTCTAAATGTCAAAATCAATTGAAAGCTACCAAGTGTCATCAGCTGAGGCAACTTTCATAATTTCTAGAAGTTGGTCGAGATGTGCCACGTATCCCATAATAACTCAATAGAGCATAATAAGTGTCAGAATCTGCATCTCATGTTTCTTATATGTCTATAAATCTTCTTTTCAATAAATCTTTTCTTAGAATCAAGTAGAAGGTGCTAGGTGGCAACCACAGAAGGTTTCAATATGCTTTTATTAAAGCATCAGAAGATGCCACATATCTCGAGCTGAAGAAATAAGAAGCTACCATGTGTCAACATCCAAATTATCTTCACTTAGTTTCATTGATAAGTAAAGACTGTGGTGGGTCTTGGGTTCTATTTCTGAGGCAAGCAGAAGCTGCCAAGTGTTGCCATTCATGTAAATATGAAATGAGGACCAAATGTTTCTATAGTATAGACAAAGTGACGTGGATACTAATAAGTGTCACCTTCCAAAAAATTCTCTAAGGGTAGTTAAAAGCAATGGAGACTACCACATGTCCCTAACTAAAGATGTGAAGAAAGCGCCACCTATCCCTATCCCCTTTTTTGAAGTTGCTAGGGTGAGAAATGTTGTGGGTTCCATTTTCTATAAGTTATTAAAGTTTTGAAGAAGTGGACTGTGATAGATGTCAAAGGTGGAACACTACTGAGCAAAGACACAAAAAGAATATAAGTTACGTAGAAAGTGTCGTGTGCGTTTGATAAGTGCTGCAAAACATGCCAAGTGTCATTTTTTGGTGCCTCTTGAATAATAAGAAGGTTTTCAAGTAGAGAGAAGTAATCGGCCAAGTGTCCTCTCCTGTTTAAAAGTGGGAAGCATCCTGGGTATCTATGTCAGCTAATGAAATTGCAAGAAGACAGAATGTTTCAGATCTAAGAAATATCCTATGTTAGACACTTCTAGTTCAATTAGAGTTTAGTTAAGCCATTATATTGGGAATGTGTAGACAATCTAGAGCTAATCCAATGCTATAAATAGGGGTGTAGAGATCACTAGAATCATCATCAGAAGATATAGAGAATTTTTTGCAAGAATTATTGTCAAGAGTTTTTTTAGATTTTTTAGCTATGATCAGGAATATCATTTGCCTTTGTTCTATTTTCTTGAGTTAGAAAGTTTATGTAATTGTGCATGTTTTTGTGCTTTTTATGTGACTGGAGAATTAATAATAAAACTGAGTTTTGTGCCTTTGTTGATATTTTTTTGTGTCACTGCAAAATTATTCTATGTTTTGAGCCTCTATTTCTATTATTTTCTATCTTTTACATTGATCATGCCTTGTTCGCTCTTTAATGTAATTAAATCTCACGTATATCTTCACTATGCTTAAGGTTTGAATTAAATTCAGGTGCATTGCTATAGTTAGAGTTTCTTTAGTTGCACTTGTGTTTCTGTTTAATTCCTATTTCTTTTCCCATTATACCCTTGATATATAGAAGATCCAGCTTCTTTAAAATCTGGAGGTTATTTCAGGTTGCAAGTCCCACATTCCTAAAACTTCCCATTGTTGGTGTTAGAAACAACACAATTTTAATCATCAACAATTTTTGGCATGCCTGATGGGATGCCATCTTGAAGTTTATTTCAAGACCATATAAACTAGAGAGCTACAAGGAGTCAGAGCTTTGGACTAGTGAAATAATCTCAATCTACTGTAAATCTAGGTATTCTTTTTCCACCATTGGTAACTAGTTTGAGATGAAGAGTCAATTAGTTTATACCAATACCAAGAGTAAATATGGGAGATCCTATACCCCCAAAGAATTATGCAAGTTAGAACACTGGCAGTCCTTTGATCCTACCAATACCACTAGCCACTTGGGACCCTATTCCATTAAATACCTTAAAGGCTCTACCCAAATTTAGTGGGAAAGATTTCAAAACACCTAAAGAGCATCTTCAAGATGTATCTGATGTCTATGCTATACATGTGGTCACACAGTAGAATGTGGCTATAAGATTATTAACAACTTCTTTTAAAGGAAAGGCTCTGGAATGGTACCGATCCTTGACTCTAAACACAATATCTACATGGGATCAACTTAGAGATATTTTATTTGAAAGATTTGAAGAAAAAGGTGATAATTCTTCTCTATTGCAACAATTGATTACTATTCAAAGAGCACCACAAGAAGCAATGACTAACTTCAATTCTAGATTTCAAAAGACTTGGGAAAGGATTCTTGCTACAGCTAGACCATTACCAAGTATGGTTATAGTGTTTTATATTAAGGCTTTAAATTTAGATATATCTATTATGATTCAATCACTTAGAGGTCAGACTCTACCAGAGGCTTATGACTATGTGGTCAGAGCTAAAAATAATTTAATAAATGATGGAAAGTTGCCCCCAAGGCCTCCCGTGCCCATGTTTCTAGAAATTACCTTACCATTACCTCAAGAAGCCCCTAAATCCATAGCCCCACCTATGTCTATGTATAAATATCCTCAACCACCTGTTAAAGAACTTGTCCCTACCCAGTCATCTGAGATGGATGATATCAAAAACATCTTAAGGATATTTTATAATGAGCTAATTAACATAAAGAGACAAAAAAATCCTTACCCCAGACCCCAATATCAAAGCTATCAAGGAAATATAATTTCATCATAGCCAAACCAATATCAGGGTCCTTAAAGGCAAAATAACCCTCAACCAACAAATCAATTAGTGGCAGTCCCTACACCCTCACAGATTGTTCCTCCCAATTCAAATAGAGAAATTGTTCAAGGGTAAAATAATTATGCAGACAACACCAATGCCTGGTGTTTTCCTTGTAATAATGCTCATACACCTAGAGATTATCCCATGGGTAATCTATAACAAAAGGTAGCAGAGAAAAGAAGAATGGATGGACAATTTGCCAGTACTTTAGATGCACAAACTTATCAGTCTCTTGGTATGCAAAATTCAGTCTTGATGGCTCAGATGCAAGGGATGTCTCTACAACAAGAAGAATAAATAGCCCCTAAACATGCTTTGTTTTCATGGGTTGAAGATGAATAATCAGTATTCTTGAATGAAGCTTCTGCTTCCAAGAAACCAGTGGTGTAATCAAACTATTGTACTAGATCAAAGAGAAGAATGATGGAACAACCTAAAGTTGCAAATAGTCAAGTTATGGAGAATCCTCCATTTCAAGGTCAATGAGACATAGTTGTTAGACAAGAAGTGCCTCAACCAGTGTAGAACCAAGTGATTCCTATACAAGTTCAAGAAAAAGCAAGGCATCCTTATTTTCCAATAACTCAAGCATTAGGACCAATGAATGTGGTGGAACAGTTGAAGAAGACTCCAACACAAGTATCAATATGGGACATATTAGTTATTCCTAAACAAAATATGCTATTACAAGAAGCTCTAAAAGGACAAGCAATGACTAAACATAATGGCACCAAAGGACTTGCTGATAAAGAAAAACTCAAGGACACAGTTCCTCTAAAGACAACAGCCTTTGTGAACAATACAACAAAGGTAAGTAAATCCAAACCAGAGCCTTTCTATTTGACTCTGATAGTTGGAAAGGAACTCTTGCATAATGCATTGATAGATTCAGGGGCTAGTACTATAGTAATGCCTAAGAAAATAGTTGATACTTTAAAAATAAAGTATGAACCACTAACTAAAGGAGTTATGCAGCTAGATGGAAAATTAGTACAAACAATAGGGAAAATTAAACAACTTCCATTGCAATTATATACTTATCCCAATATAATTGTCAATCAAGATGTAGTAGTCATAGATATACCTCCTATTTTTGGTTTATGTTTATCCAAAGACTTTACAACCAAAATAGGAGGAGATATGTCCCTTGATTGGTTTCACCTCATCCTAAGAACCAAATATGGTTCAAAGATGAAAATTCTATCTGAACCAATATCGAAAGATCACATCACCAATGAACCAACACCAAAATTAGAGGTAGATCATGCTATGTTGAATAAATAAGAAAGTGTTTCTATTAAAGAGTTGGGTGAATGGATAGAACATGACCAAGAAGAGGAAAATAACCATTTGTTAGCTATGATGCATAGTGATCCATACGGAAATTATGACTCTACTGGTTTGGGCACTTATGTCATTTTTGATGAAGATCATGTAATCCCAAATGTTTTAAGGGAAGAGACACCAACTATTCAAGAATCTAAAAAAGATTCAAAAATCTAGACCTTTAAATTTTGATGGGGCCAGAAGTAAAAGTGGTGTTGGAGTAGGAATTTGTCTTTTTGCTCCAAAAGGGGAGAAAATTTTGAGAGCTATTTGTTTTTAATTTGCTTGTACCAATAATTATGTTGAATATGAATCCTTAGTTCATGGGCTCATTTTAGCCAAGAAAAAGGGAATAAAGAATTTAATAGTAAAAGGAGATTTAGAATTAGTGGTGAAGCAAATTAGCAAAAATGTAATAGCCAAAAATGTAAGGATGAGATCCTATAAACACAAAATTTGGGACTTAATAGAAGATTTTGAATCTTTCAATATTGAAGTAGTTCCAAGAACCCAAAATTTTGAAGCTTATAGGATGGCACAGATTGGCTCACAATTTGATCTAGCAATTGGCCTATTAGTTAACAATGAGTCAATAAAAGTTATTGTAAGGCCAACTATCCCAGACAACAATGAGAATTCACAATTATTTGAGAATGATTCTCAGGTACTCTCATTCTTACAACAATCAGGGGAATTTTCTGATCAATTGCAACCAAAGATTAAAGAGGCATATGGGGATCAAATTATACAATTAAAGAATAATAAGCTTCCCAAAGGCTTAATGACTTTAGAAAAACTTTTTGATCCAGAACATGTAGGTCTAGAGAAGAAAAGGTTCTAGGTAAACAAAGCAAATTATTTTGAAATAGAGGTGAGTGAAGGGAAAAAATTAAAAATTGGAAATTTTGCAACAAAAGAGGAAAGAGAAATACTAATTGACTTGTGTAAAAGATATGATAGAGTCATAGCTTGGAGCTATGAAGACCTTCATGGATATAATAGAGATATCATTCAGCACACAATAGACCTGACTGAAGGATCTAAGCCAGTCAGATAGAAGCAGAGGCCAATAAATCCAAGGACTAAATCTATAATGGTAGATGAGTTTTAGAAACTTTTAGATTCCAAAATAATTTTTCCAATCAAGCACTCAACCTGGGTATCAAATCTATTACCAGTCAGAAAAAAGAATGGTGACATAAGACTCTGTGTAGATTTTAGAGACTTGAATAGAGCATCTTTGAAAGATCACTATCCCTTGCCATCTATGGAACAAGTTTTATAGACTGTGGCTAGATCAAAAAGATTTTCCTTGCTAGATGGTTTCTATGGATACAATTAGATTTGGTTGGCTGATGAAGACCAATATAAGACTGATTTTACTACCAAATGGGGAACATTTGCATATGTTAAGATTCCATTTGGCCTGTCAAATGCAAGAGCCACTTTTCAAAGAGCTATGGACGTAGCATTTGGGGAAATTATAAATAAAATCATCTTGATTTATCTTGATGATCTTAATATTTTGTCAAAAAATGTTGTTTATCATTTTAATCATTTAGAATCTATTTTTTTAAAATGCCAAGAATTTGGAATATCCTTGAATCCTAAAAAATGCTTCTTCACCATACCTCAAGATAAATTATTGGGACATATAGTATCTAAAGAAGGAGTCTCCATAGACCTAGAAAGAGTGGCAACTATAACGAACTTACCTCTTCCAATAAATAAGAAAGTAATTCAATCTTTCTTGGGGAAGATTAATTTTGTCAGTTGGTTCATATCTGACTTTGCAAGCTTAATAAGACCAGTGACACTCTTGCTAAAAAAATACCTGATTTTCATGTAGACTACGGAAGGAAGGCAAGCCTTTGAAGAGGTTAATAAAGCTATGTCAACAGCCCCAGTACTTAGAAACCCATAATTTTATAAGCCTTTTGTAATGTATGTCTATGGAGGAGAGCTCACTATTGCTGATGTCCTAGCATAGAAGGATGATAGATAGGAAGAAGAACATCCAATAGCCTTTTTCTCAAGGACTCTTAGAGAATATGAAACTAGATACAACTTTGTGGAGAAATAAGCATATGCTATGGTAAAAGCCCTTAAGAAATTTAGGCATATATTATCAAGAAGTAAGATTCTAATACTTGTGGCTCACCTGAGTGTCAGAGAATACATTATGGAGGGTGAAATTACTCAAAAAGGGAAAACTAGATAACAAATATCCTTGAATATGATGTAGAGGTCAAACCCACTAAGTTAGTCAGAGGTAGGGGGTTATGCCAATACATGACTCAAGAGCTTGAAAATATGATACCTGTAGAAACAGATTCAGAAATGAAAAAGGAAACTATATTAAGGATGCAAGAGGTTGATCAGAACTCTTGGGTCTCAAACAAGATTCATTTTATGAAATATGGGATTTACCCAAGAGAACTCCCTCAAAACAAGAAAATATATTATAGGACACAAGGGGTCCATTTTGTTTTAATTGAACAAGTTATTTTCAAAAGGAATTATGATGGCAAACTTTTAATATGTGTAGAGAAGGATGAGGCTAAGAAAATAATACATGAAATGCATTATGGATTCTCAGGTGGACATTTTTTTGCAAAGACCACAGCCATAAAGATAAGTGAGGTAGGTTATTTCTGGCCTACTTTATTTACAAATTGTTATCAACTGGTTAAAAAATGTCAATCTTGTCAATATTATGTGGGGATGAGGAGGAATGCAGCAATGCCTCTTAATTTGATAATTGTTGATGAACCTTTTGCTCAATGGGGTCTTGACTTCATTGGATTGATAAATTCAATGTCTAGTGTGGGTCACAAATGGATTTTAACTACCACACATTATTTCACTAGATGGACTGAGGCAGTGCCACTTAAAGAAGCAATAGAAAATGTGATCCTAGACTTTCTAGGGAGTATCACTACTCACTTTGGGGCTCCTCACACCATAATTTTAGATAATGCTAAAGCATTTTTAGGGTCTAAAGTATCTGAATTTGCATTAAAGCATGGAATATATCTTAAAAATTCTAATTATTACCCTCAAGGTAATGGTTTGGCAGAATCAACTAATAAGAACCTGATTAGACTCATCAAGAGAATAGGGGCTGATCATCACAGAGAATGGCATAAAGTGTTGAATATAGCACTATGGGCTGATAGAATTAAACCTAAGTAGGTGACAAAAATGTCCCCATATGAACTGGTCTATGGCAAGCCTACCGTAATACCTCTAAGCTTGGAAATTCCTGTTCTCCAACTGATAAAACAGATTGAAATTGAAGAAAATGACCCCATGCAGGTTAGACTTACCAAACTTTTAGAAGTTCAGGAAAAGAGGGATGCGGCACATGATTCATTAATTAAGCATAAAAAATAATTAAAGACTACTTTGATAAAAGGACTTCAAATCCTCATTTTGAAGTAGGCTCAATTGTTTTGAAATGGGATGCAAGAGCCACCAAGCTGAGTCAACATACTAAATTTGAAGCATTATGGACTGGCCCCTATAGAATTCATGCATGCAAACAAAATAATTCATTTGAGTTGGAAACAATAGAAGGTGAACCTAAATATATTCTTGTGAATGGAATCTACTTGAAGCATTTCAGTTAACCTGTGTCTCTAATGAATTATAGTTAGATAGTTTCCCTTTCTCAATTGCTTTGTTTTCCCATTTTTTAATTTTTTATTTCTCTTTCCCACTCTTTCTTTTAAATAAGTGTTATTTGAACACGTAGCCACAACTCAAAGCTTTTTTCAAAATTTTCAAAAATTCTCGACACTTTAAATATCTCCCAAATCTTAAATTCCCCAAGGTACCTTGCACAACCACTTGCATGACATGTATAACTCATTGTTCCATGAAGATTTAGTAAGATTTGCTAATAGTTATCTAGGTTTAATTCCATTTTGATACTTGATGCGTCAATAAATACCTCATAGCAAGAGTTAGAGCTTACAATTTCTCAAACATTCCTATGTCTACTAGAAAACCCTTGCCACTTGCATTTTCAGCTCATAGCAAACCTGCTTAAGTGAAAGTGCTTCCTTATTACAAAAGCTTGATACCTGTTACCATAGTTCACTATTTTCAAAGAATAGATATAGATATGGAGGGAGCACAGTCCTCACAACAAGGGTCTAGGATTTATGAATCCCTTGATAAGTTTCTTACAAGAAAATCATATGCTTCAACCCCCGCACAACCTTTAAAGACCTACCCATAGACCAGAGTCCCTGAAGTTGGTCAAGCAAATGACCCAGTAAAGGTAAAAGATTATGTAGATGGAATCATGGACCCAATTCTTCAAAGAAATAGTAGTAAAATTCTGAAAAAAGGGGCACATAAAAGGTGTCTTTAGAGGGCCAAGGTGGGACAATACGAGACATTCACAATGAGGACATGGACTTCCCAACTGGCACAATTCATTGTCCCAGGTGTGCATCCATGTCCTGACTTGGTTGAAATATGCACCAGTTTGTTTCATGCACCTTCAAATACCATAAAACAAGGTCCATTCATAGTGAAAATTACACCAAAGGCCATCAGATATATGTTGGCCTTGTACCATGATAAGATATCCATATTTCCCATAATTTCCAAGATGTAAAAAATGTGGGCAAATGTCGATACTCAATTGAGGTTTCTGAAAATAGAGCTACAATTAGGTGATGATGATACTACTGTGCCGACACTACCAACCATAAGAGCATTATTTGCCCAAGCTAGTCAAGATGCACTTTCCATGATGGCTTTCATTTTTGGAATGAAAGATGATATAACCACTTATGAGGAACAAATGGCTATCCTCTTCAGATTGAAAACTGTTGACAAGACTCAAGAGTATCAGCTTGATTTCTTTGAGCAGATTGCATATTCAATGGTGGAACAACTTACCCAGTTTAGATCTAAAGGGATTTTTAGGTATTCCTCTTATTTGTTTCACCTTATGTTGTATCAGAACTCTGTTATAATTTCCCAACACATGCATCTAAACATGTATGACCCAAGCTTCGGTCTACATAGGACCACTCCTGTGTCTACATGGACACATATTTTGTCTAAAACTAGCGACCCATATGAATTCTAGGAACTTTTTGTTACCCCTGACTTTTGTCATCTAAGCCTAGAACCAATTATAATAGACTATTTCCAAGTGTATCAAACCTTATGACCAATTGCCCTATCCCTTGTGCTTACTTTTTTGGATCCCATCATTCTATTATTAGAGTTCATGGTTTTTATGGGGAACCAGTGCTGCTACCTAAGATTTTGACCTTTAGGTTAGCATTCTTAGAGGTGATCAGGCAGGCATCTATGGTAGACAATGAATATGGCTCTGGGAAGAAGAGGGAAATATATGATGTCCCATGGATGACAAACAACATGGCACTAGAGGCTGAAGATGCTAAGATTATTTTTCTTAGAAAACTAGCCTTCCTGGGTTTCCTTCTAATTGAAGATAAATGGGTATATGACCCAAATGGTTTCATAGCTTCATGGATCACAACTAATAGGGTTGCTACCAAGATTGCACATGAGGGCCGCTCCTTTTAGGAAAATAGGAAAAGTCCCAGGAAAGATATTCCTAAATTTTATGTTGAATTGATGGATTTGCCTCTTCAAAAAAATAGACCATGGGAAAATTTTTATGCTAAGAAAAGTGAGTTTGACCCAAAAATTAGAATGACTTCTATTTTAAGAAGAGAATTAAAGAATAAAGACTAGAATGCTGAAAAAATAGAAGCCTATTAGAAATATAGGCAAGAGATTTGTGAGACGACCCACTCTTTTGGAAATGTGAATTTAGATGAGAAATGGGAGGAACTCTGGGATGAATGTCATCCTATGTCTAGCCCTTATAGAAGCAATTTGCAGACATAGGGTGGTGAGCCAGAAGCCAAAGTAGAAACCAGCCAAATATTGTAGGCCCCAATGCAAACTTTAGCGGTAGTCACTATAACTGTTTGGCCCCAATCTCTTAGTACCATTGAAAAATAAAAGGGTGTGGTATCTTCACCACCAAAAGCTTCTCCATCAGTGTCAGTCCTTGAAGTTCCTAGTTCTACACAAGCACCACTAGCAATAGTGGTAAATATTGAAGAGAAGGGAGCACAACCAGAAGAAGAAACACCAAGGAGACATAAAAGGCTAAGGTTCCAACTTGATTCAGAGGAGAGGGTAGAACCCTTACAACACCAATCATAGATTACTTTGGTTTCTCCTCAAGTAAGTATTGTTTCTCCTTCTTCGTATTCATCTCTCTCTTCCCCTTTAGGAGTGATGATTCCATCTGGCCTAATGACATCCCCTACCACCTCTGCTATGTCCATTTCTCATTTTTCCCCATCTATCCAAACTCAAGCTATATCATTGCCTCACTTTTCCCCCTCTATTCCCAAGAAAGTATCTCCTCAGATTTCCCATACCCAATAATTAGCTATTCCATATGGCTTGCCACAAGGTTTTCCTTTTGCGGGTGGGCACATTGCCTCTCCTTCTACTTTCACTATGAAGAAGGTGAGGGAAGCCCAAAGGGAGAAAAAGAGGATTAAAGAGAATAAAGCCCTAGTTACACCACATCTGAGGTCATAATTTTACCCAATTTAGTAGCAACTGACAGTGACCCATTTGTCACCAAATATAGTCAAGCCAAATGAGCTGATGTAGCTAGAGGATTACACAATGAATGCAGTGGCTATAGGCATGTCCCTATTAAAACTACAAGATAGGGTCAAGCTGCTAAATGAATCTACTTCTGTAGTAGCTAAAGATTATTTGAAAATATCAAGGAAGCTACAGAAGATGGAGGTTGATCTAGCCAAAGAGAAGGCAAACTATAGCAGTTTGACCATAGAGATCAATACTAAGAATGTTGAAATAGAGATTCTTAATAAATAGTTGCAAGATACTGTTTCTCTTCAGACTCACTAAGCTATCCAGGCCCAAAATGATTCTTTGAAAGTAGGGCTAATGTAGGTAAAGGATGCAGTCACAACCTTAAGGTGGGAAAAGGTAGAATTCTAAGAAAAATGTGAGGAAAGCCTGCTACAGGTTACTCAACTTCAATAGAAGCTATTGAATGAGCATAATTATATCACAGTTATTTAGGCCCAACTTCAAGCTAAGTGACAAAGGGTAGAACAATTGACACTTGAATTGGCTAATAGGTTAAGGAATGTAGGGGTGTTAAATCTGGTGAAAGAGATTTATGAATCAATATGGAAAAGAATCTCTGTGGAGATTATTTAGCTCAGACTTTATCTAACCTTTTTGCTAAATGCACAAAATTTATGCAAAAAGGTGGAGACTTTACTTGAAGACACTCTGTCTACTATTTTTGGGAGAGTATTGGACTCTGAAATGCTGCTAAAAAATCTATATGATACAACTGATGGAATGTTGTCAGCAACAAGGATTAATGATAGAATTGTCACTGCTAAACGAGTGAATGAGGTTCTTAATTGCAATTTTGCCACAATCAATTGTAGAGAGCTTCTAGATGTGATGAAAGAAGGAATCAGTGAAATGAAACAACACATTAAAGACTTAGTGCAATTAGGTCTTCCTTCCCCTTTTCCTAATGACAACACTATGTTGATGATTGAATAAATTAAACCTTTGTTGTTAGCCAGGCAGAATCACCAGGTAGTTTTTCAAGATTTAAAGGATGATTCATCAGTACCTGAAGTAGAAGCTATTTTGATTCCTTTTTCCCAATTCAAATTTAGATTGAAGGCTACAGTTCAGATTTTGTAGAATTTTTCACACAAAGATATTATCAATCTTGATTTAGCCTTTCACAAATTACAAAATAAGTAGGGACTATCTGATAATAAGTGGTCTACTTATCAGATAGCCCTACTGAAGCTGTGATTTCTATCACATTTTGATCATGTGGGAGTTGTGGATTATTTTTGAGTAGGCTCAAAATCCCTTGGGGTCACCAATAATTGTAGATTAAAAAATACTCTATTTTGATTTTTAGTTGCATGATCCAAAATTTTGTCCCTGCACACTTTGGTTCGAGATGGTTAAGTTTGACTCAAAGCGCGGGCTCAAATTTCTTTTCACTTCAATTTTGTCTAAGTGTCAAAATCACATGAAAGATGCCAAGTGTCATTGGTTGAGGCACCTTTCATAATTTCTATAAGTTGGTTAGGATGTGCCACGTATCCTATAGTAACTCAATGGAGTGCAACAAGTGTCAGCATGCACATCTCATGTTTCTTATACGCCTAGAAAGCTTCTTTTCAATAAAGATTTTCTTAGAATCAAGTGAAAGGAACTAGGTGGCAACCATAGAAGGTTTCAATATGCTTTTATAAAAGCATTAGAAGATGCCACATATCTCAAGCTAAAGAAAGTAGAAGCCTCCACGTGTCAACATCCGAATTATCTTCACTTAGTTTCATTGATAAGTAAAGACTGTGGTGGGTCCTGAGTTCTATTTTTGAGGTAAGCAGAAGCTGCCAAATATCACCATCCATGTAAATATGAAATGAGGCTCGAATGTTTCTATAGTATAGACAAAGTGACGTAGATATTGCAAATGTCACCTTCTACAAAATTTTCAAAGGGTAGTTAAAAGCAGTAGAGACCACCACATGTCCCTGACTAAAGATGCACAGAAAGTGCCACCTGTCATTGTCCCCTTTTTTGAAGTTTCTAGGGCAAGAAATGTTGTGGGTCCCATTTTATATAATTTTTTAAAGTTTATAAGAAGTTTACTGTGACAGATGTCAAAGGCAGAACACACCTGAGTAAAGACACAAAAAGAGTATAAGTTACGCAGAAAGTGTCATGTGCCTTCGTAAGTGCTGTGGAACATGCCAAGTGTCATTTTTTAGTGCCTCCTAAATAATAAGAAGGTTTTCAAGTAGAGAGAAGGAATCAGCCAAGTGTCCTCTCCTATTTAAAAGTGGGAAGCATCCTAGGTATCTATGTCAGCCAATGAAATTGTAGGAAGATAGAATGTTTCAGATCTAAGAAATATCCTATGTTAGACACTTCCCATTCAGTTAGAGTTCAGTTAAGCCATTAGATTGGGAATGTGTAGACAATACAAAGCTAATCCAATGCTATAAATAGGAGTGCAGAGATCACTAGAATCATCATCAAAAGATAGAGATAATTTTTTGCAAGAGATTATTGTCAAGAGTTTTTTTAGATTTTTTAGTTGTGATCAGGAATATCATTTGCCTTTGTTCTATTTTCTTGAGTTAGAAAGTTTATGTAACTATGCATGTTTCTGTGACTTTTATGTGACTGGAGAATTAATAAGAAAATTGAGTTTTGTGCCTTTATTGATATTTTTTTGTGTCACTACAAAATTATTCTAAGTTGTGAGCCTCTATTTCTGTTATTTTCTATCTTTTATATTGATCATGCCTTGCTCACTCTTTAATGTAATTGAATCATACATATAGCTTCATTGTGCTTAAGGGTTGAATTAAATTCAGATGCATCACCATAGTTAGAGTTTATTTAGTTACACTTGTGTTTCTATTTAATTCCTATCCCTTTTCCCATTATACCCTTGATATATAGAAGAGCCAGCTTCTTTAAAATCTAGAGGTTGTTTTAGGTTGCAAGTGCCACATTCCTAAAACTTCCCATTGTTGGTGTTAGAAACAACACAATTTTAATCATCAATAATATGATAATATTATCATAAAGAAACTTTGTTGTATCCTTTTCCCCATAGCTAGGTGTCATAGCATATTTAACCCTTTTGGTAAATTAATTTGTCATAGTGATAATATACCATGCTCTGTTGTGTTTACTTAGAGGATTAATTAGTCTTAAAAAATCAATACCCCACTATTCAAAAGTTTATTCAGCTAACAAAGACTTCAAGGGCATTTCATCCTTAGGACATGTCTTACCCATTCATTGACATACATCATAATGCTGCACTACTCTATGTGCATCCTAAAAACTGGTTTAACTACCATAATCCACTCTATAATAGTTTTCATGTAGTATCTTCTTCAACAAAATGACATCCTACTATTCCTTGGTGTGCTTCATGTAAGAGTTATAGGTGTTCATGTTTTAGAACTACCCTTCACAATACTTCATCCTTCCTCAAATGATATAAGAGCCCATTTATAATAGTAAATGGCAAAGCTCTAGTGATAAATTACTTCTTGTCTCTTTGGTAGTGCCTACAAAATACTCCTTGTTCTAGGAAATTAGAAATTACCTAAAAATTCTTAGGTATCATAAAAACTTGAAATAGATGGTCATCAAGAGAATATTCCTATTATTTTTCTAGTTCCTACCCATTCATGAGGTGACTGAGATGATCTATCTCAACATCTTATCTACCTATCATGACATTGATGTGAAATAGAAATTCTTGAAAGAGCATCAACCATATTGAAATGCATCCTTCAATCATAGGCGTATGACTAGGTATCATATAACTTGATGATCTATGAAAACTTTAAATAGTGTCTCAAGAATATAATGTTAGAATTTTTGTAGTGCAAACACTATAGCCAGTGCTTCCCTTTTAGTTATTGTGTATTTATTTTCTATGTTAAATTTTTTTTGACTTATGGGGTGGTCCAGTTCACCATATCTTGGCTACATATTCACAACACTAAATATGATAATAGAAGCATAAATTTGCACATGAAAGGTCTTACACCAATCTAGAAAGATAAGAATACACATAGTAAATAATCTTTGTTTCAATTCTTTGAAGTTTGCTTGACACTCGGAAGTCTAGACAAACTTCATACCTTTGTGTAAAAAATAATCCAATGGGGATAAAATGGTTGCATATCCCTTTATAAGCTTATGATAGTTTCCTATGTATCCAAGAAAGGATCTCACTTATATGGAACTAACTAGAGGAGTCATACTAAAAAAGATTAAATTTTTGGCTTGGTCTACCAAAATCCCTTTACTACACACCACATGACCAAAAAGGACACCAAAAGGTGTAAAAAATAAATACTTTTTAAAATTTAGGGCAATGCATAGAGCTTGAAAGAATTATAGCATGAGGCACAACTAGGAAAAGTGATCTTTAAATAAAGATAAGACTACCCAATCATCTATATATACTTCTACAAAGTCATGAATTAAATCCTTAAAGGTAGTCACCACTATTATAGAAAAAACTATAGGGGTGTTCTTGAGGCCACAAGGCATTACCTTATATGAAAATAACCCTATTCTATGGAAAAATTTGTTTTATCTCTTTATTCTTCTATGATGGGTATTTAATGATAATTTTTGAACCCATCTATGAAGGAGTAAACTTCATGACCTGTGATAGATTCAAAAAATTCTTCAATAAAGGGAATCAAAAATGGATCATTCACACATGTGTCACTCAAAATTTGATAGTCACCACATACTTTGATCTCCCATATTTTCATATGTTACACTATCATGAGATTAACCCAATCTACCTTCTCTATGGGATAGATTATACCTGATTCTTACATTTTATCCAATTTAGCCTTCACTTTCAACATCATGATTACATTCAACTTATACAACTTATTCTTTAGGGTTGTGCTCACTCCTTGAGATTGATATTATTTTCACCTAGGGAAGGATTAATAAATTTTTATAGGAAACATATCTTGATAATCCCATAGGAATTTCATAGCTTTTGAAACTTTGGATTCAGTTCAATAGTCACCTATATGTGCCAGTTTAGGAATCTCTTCCCTTTTTATGTTTTCCACATGATTTTTAATAGGTTGTTGATAAATATTTTGCTTTTCCTTAGAAATAAATTCCTATAAAATTCTTTTCCCTTCCAACTCTAGAATCTATATTTTGTGCAAAATTTATTCTTCAGTGGGTTATATGAATGGATCCTTTAATGGTTCTTTTAGTCATTCAGGTTCAAATAAATTAGTCAAATCGATATCACCATCAATAACTAATCCTTTAGTTTCCTCATCTTCATTTTGTATGTAGTGGTAAGGTTGCATAAGAGATTGTTCTTCTATCTTGGTAACATTATATTTTTATATTATTGTATTTAGATCATAAGTTGCATTATTGTATGTAGTAGACTCTATTGTGGTGCTTAAATATTCTATGCATCCATGGCATAGGAAGTGTTTTAGTTTTAACAGTGTATTATGAACCATAAGATTCTCATCTTCAAAAATAAAAGTCTAAATGAAGTCACTCTACACCTGCATCCAATGCTTTGTTTCCCTCCTATATTCTCGATCTATATATCAATATTATGGTAAAGAGGTAAGTGTGTAATGAAATATATAAACCCATTACATACGTTCCACACATTCTTCAATCCAAACTTCAACACACTTGTGAATATAGATTTTAGGGAACTCACCTTCCTCAAAGTAGGGCCAATTACTTTTGATTACCTATGATAGTTGAAATATTCTAATCGTAAGTTCACACACATCATCCCAATGAAGATGATCATCTTTATGAATTGTCCACCATGATTCTACAACTCCCTTTAAAGAATAATTCAAGGCACTGACCACTGATTGATCATAGGCACAAGAATTTGTAGATTTAATATTAATTGATTAATATCCTCAACTGCATAATATGAAGGAAGTTGTATTTTCATATAAAATACCATTATGATATGTTATATTTCATGATCACCACAAGCCCAATTGAATAGATGAATATCTAAGTCTCTAATTATAGATGAAGTTATTTCCCAAGGTAGGGTACCTTCTCTAGTTAGCTATATATAATCCTACATATGATCATCTGCTGATAAATAAAATCAATTTCTAAAGGAGTAGGTGATTTAGTAGACATGGATGCACAATATTTTATTTCAAACTAAGGTGCCAATGGATGATTAAATATTGGTTTTGGCTTCCATTGTTCATATGTTTTCAATTGGTGAGGGAATAAAGATTGAACTTGAGGTTTATTAAGCTCATAAAAAAACACTTAGCTATGTGCAGAGCTTTTGGTTTCTCCTTAGAGTTTACCTTCATCCAACTCATTTGTTTTGCAACATAAGGAGAGTCTAGTTAAATCATAATGATGTAGGGTTTGTGCACCTTAAGTAAAGGAATTATTACAAAATTATCTCCCTAATTCACCTCTAACTAATTTTATATAGTATTGATAGTCATCAAACCATCATATGCCCATTTTTTACCAATCAGTGTAGGGTATTGAGTTGTTTCTATCTTTTTATCAATGATTTCAAAGTCAACTCATAGGCTCAATTCTAAAAATTTGATCTTAATGTCTTCTAACTGGCTAATGGGTTTGACTCTTCCATAGTCTGCTAAGCTTAGAGTCACTAGGATGTAACTAAGAACTAGTTTTCCAATCACCTACCATGTAGATCTGGGGATCATGTAATCATGATATGAAAATCAAATATGGTATTTCAAATTTCATATCCTATAACTTCAATTTTAATTCATGCATCTACATCCCACAAATTTATTTTTACATACCAAACAAGTTTTTCTATCTTATATTTCCCTATTTTTCACACTCCAATAAATTATGTAGTAAGTTTGTAATGTTTTAAGAAATGTCTTCATTATGTAGTGTACTTAAAAACTTTAGTAAATATATTAGCACAATAAAAATTTAATCCTAGTGCATAATTCATATAATTGGACCATACATTTGGGTATCTATTGTTTTAGCATCTCCTTCAGTAGTGTCTTGGTGTGTAATATTCTTCTACATATACATAACTTCATACATCAACCCCTTTTATACAATTAGGTCTAGGTATTTGTCATGTTTCAATTTTTTTAGAGTTACAATCACTAAGAGGGGGGCCAATTAGTGATGCAAGCAAATCAAATTCAATTCAAATCCTTCAAACTCTTAACCATTCAACATAAACATTCATGAAGAATATAAATAATTTATTACAATGAATAAATAAAACCATGCAAGATCAAAGCACATAACACATGAATTATGTGGGAAACCCTCATGAGGGATAAAACCCATTATCAATCTTAAAAATACATAGAATACAGTCCTACAAGAGATCACATATAAGAGACTTTAGTGAAACACCCACTTCACAATGAAAATCAACCTGTAAACATGGGCAAGCACCCACTTACAATAAATGTTGATCAACCACATAACACCTTATGATATCAACACCTATAAAAATATAATTTCCTTTAAATTTGATGGAGAAATAATTAATAACCTCTCTCTTTAATCCTTCACACTTTATCAATCCATCACACATAAGCATTTCATCCAAAATAACCTTTTAGATCACTCTACACTTATTCACTCAGTATCAATCATCAACCTTATAAAACACTCTTACAACATAATAAATATGACATATATGTGACACATATTCCTAACACTACTCTACTCTTTAATCTATCCACCAATCTTACTCACACTTCACTATTCTTTGTACACAAACTCTATAAGCCTTCATCTTTGTTTATGCTCTTTATATATCCTTCATGATCACCACCTTCTTGATCAGCCACAAGACATTAATTAACCTTAACTCTTATATCCTAATTATAAAAAGATAAAAACCACCTACATAGGTAGACCATAACTTTTATATATCTCCCTTAAGTAACAACACCTTTCAATTAGACCTAAATATCCCTTTTAGGTCTATGGAGACCTATTCACCCCTTTAACACTTCACCTAGCTAAAATAAAAACACAAGACCACTTAGAAGCACATAGGTCCATGACACATGACCCCTAAGACACCCTCAAGTTATTCCATTCATCACTATACTCCTCTTCATATGAAAAACCTTTTAATCAATTACCTTATGCATGAAAACACCATGAAAGAACAAATAAACTTCCAAGAAATGGTTCATATTGAATATAGATTGGTCACACCTATAAATTACATAAAAATGATCCCCAAGGAGTCTAAAACAATATAAAATAGATAATTCACCATGAAACATCCAAAAATCATCAAGAAACACTCAAACATCCTTCTTGGTTACTTGCAGAAGAAAGTCAAACCCTCAATCAACTTTGAATTACAATAAATGAAAATTTACATCCATTCAAACCTCTAAATCAATTTTATTAGATTTAAATTGAAGTTATATAACACTTTTATTTTTAATCTAACATAAATTTCATTCATCATCAAAATCTATAGTTAAAACATTGTAAATTGGTTTTCCTTTGTAAATTTAAATATTTGAATTTCAATGGTCACTTTTTAATGCAAATTTGGGTATGGAAAATAGTGGAATCTACTTCAAAGATCAACTTTGAACCATCATGAATTTTTATATACATCATGTCAAGATATAAAATTTGAAGCACTGTCTCTAGGAACAAATATGAATAATCCCATGTAACCACTTTATTTTGAGACCATCAGATGTGTGAATGCTGAAATCATCAATCTACTTACTCAGGAAGTTCTGCCAAGATGAATAGGATAACCTAGAAAACAAGGCAAGGTCCATGCACGATCACTAAGGAACACTTTGTCATTGACCTACTATCATAATTGATACCTCATGAACACCATTTTCCACCTTGGAGACATCATTGAAAAAACCTAAATAGTTTCCCCCTTTATTATTGATGTCAACACTTGTAAACACCAACACAAATCTATGCACATACTCTTTCTCCCTCTACAAAAATTTTCTCCCCCTTTGAAATAATGATAAAGTGGGCTTACCTATTAATCTAGAGGACCTACAAATGCTTCCAAAGAAAACGTAAAAAATTCACCTCATCTAAGAGATGATAAAAACCCCCTATTACTTTGCATACCATTTCTTACCATGTGTTGACCAAATTTGACCTTATAGGTCAAATTGGGACCTCTATAGGTGAAAATTTTATTTTTATATGTTTTAGAGGTCTAATATTATGTCATCGGGTGTATTATAATTATTTTTATGTAATTTAATGTCAATTTATCATTGGTCATTATCTAATTAGTATATATGTCATTTTGAGTCACTTAATAGCCATTTAGGGGTCATAAATGCAAATGGAATGGTTTTTAAGGTGTCCAAGTGTCCTGGTTGAATTTAAAACATTTATTAAGTTAGATTACCTATCAATAATGTTATTCTCATCTAAAACTTGTAGGTTATCTAACTGAAGATGAAGTAATCAACTATAAAATGAGGAGTTTGGCACTTGTATGGCCCATGATGGAGGGTGACACATGGGATAAAGTCATAAAATGTCTATTCATATTCATAAAACTCATATCAATGTTTTAAATGCTCTGAAAGTGCAAGAAAAGGTCCAAAATCATTATGCTCCTTCTTTCACCCTTCTAGACAAACAAAAGTGGTCATCAACTTTATGCTTGGTATAGACAGTTGGAGAATATTTAGGTCAAACACATTTGGGAGGTGGTAGTACACTTATAAATATTCATTTCAATAAAAATATTTTAATAATTGGTTAACCATTCTTTATGAACCATCTCTAACAAGTTGACTATGTTTTTCTACTCACTATTTCTTACACCCTACAGGTTTTATTATAATTTGGATAGATTTTTACAATAAAATTGGTGATGTTAACTACAAATTATTTTGGATATATGTTAAAATTATATTCATTCTTATTTTCATGTTTCATGGTGTTTTGATAGGCAAGTCATCTCATATTATATGGAAGTGTCATCATATGAGGTCTCAAGCAAAAGTTCCTTATTTTAATAATTTTTGGTTATCTATAGAGGCCTCATAGGAATGGAATGTGATATTTATAATGTATAAATTCCATATTATCATCTTCTTCCATGATTTTTTTTCATCACACCATGATTTGAGCAAACATTCAGTCTTGCCATTCTCATAGTCAACTCTCCACTCACTCTCACCTGTAGTCACATGTATGAGACTTGCATAGATTGTTCATGGTATTATAATGAGGGTGCATCAATTATTTCAAGTCATAAATATATTAGGATATTTAATTTGAATTTTTTAAGAATATTAAAGGTTGGTTGCAAGCTCATGGACCATACAAACCAGTCACTAGTTATCCTTGTTTGCTTTATAACAGGTGTTTGCAAGAGGTCTTTATATTAGAATGGAGGTTTTGATATTTATATCAATATTATAATAAGGTAAAACACTAATTTTATTAATTTTTAATGAGCCTAATCCTATTCATGATACCTTTCATCAATATACATTATTCAAATTTTATCCACTACCCACATACAACTCAAATGAACCTACAAGAGTCTCCTTGATGATGTCATATTGAGATGGAGAATTTGACAGGTGGTTAAATTTTTTAAGAGTGATAAGAGTTCATTTGAATAATTTTTGAGGGAATATAAGTGATCATAAACCTATGTATCTTGCATACTACCCAAGTTTGTTTTATTGCTTGTATGTGATAATACTCACCTATAAGTGATATTACAAAGCTTTGAATGTCCTTGTATGAGGAATTAGAAACATGGTAAAAACATATTTCAATTATATAATGTGACTTGATAATTATATACCTATATAAATTTTTAGATAGGCAAATGGAAGTATGGATCACCTTCAAACATAGGATGTCTGAGTTTAGGGACATTTTCCATAAAAAGTGAAAACAAAGGTCTAAGCTATTTTATTGATATCCTATAACAAGGTTACAAAGACTCTTAGTGAATAAAAATTACAATTACTTATATTATCCATGAATTATAATATATATTCAAAATATTAATTCAATATGATTGGTGGAGAATGATGGTTGGAAGGCTCAAAGTTGCCTATTTCAACACAAAAGCTCTACATTGACATCTACATATTTGATCCTAAAATATACCTCTTCACGTAATGTTGAAAATATAGACTATGAAACCATGTTTAATGGATATAAATAATTAAATGGGAAATTATTATCTAAAAAATCATCAATAATAGTTAATGGGTGGTTTTTCAAGGTCTAATTTACACCAACAGGTGTCCCATTATGCTAAATGCACACCTACAATTGACTGTAGTAGCACATAATTTAGATAGAGGCTTGAAATTTAAGGAATAAAGTTTAGATGATTAAATATGATCCCAAATTTTTCATGAAATATATAAGTGATGTGTGATATTTCAAACAAATAATCTTCACCTATAAGGTTTTACTCCTAACATAGTTGATTATGTTTGACCATGATATGCAGTGAGAAATTTTGAGGTTGTGAATGATATCAATGCATAAAAAGGTATAAAAATGGGATAAAACAAGAATGTAATTATCCTAAGGTATTTTAAATTTATATATATAAATTTTATCAAGTTCAAAGATGCATGATCACCTATAGGTGTACCTCCATGACATAAAACACAGTCAAGAGTTGAAACTCAGTTTTGACCAAGCAAGGAGTATGGAGGGTATGTAGTAAGTTGGAATGATAAAAAATATTAAATAATATTATCCATTATGTTTAAAACCTAAAAATTCTATAATTAATTATCATAGGGTAGAAAAAATACTCTATGAAGCAACATACATAGTCTACATCTTACACCCTGCACAGTTTGTCTTAATGAGGGTCTATTTGGTTTTTGGGAGAGTTGGAAGGGTAAATGGTTTGAAAAAGGATTAATTTTTGGTTTATAAATTCCTCATAAATTGTGTAATATCCTAAAATAATTTTTTTTCTATATAAGTAGGGTAAGTTCCCTTTATTTTGTCTTAGACATAGGGCACTCCTTTCATGCACAAACCTTAGATTCTTGAGGAAGGAGGTTGATAAGACAAACCAAAAGATAAATTAATACTTATAGGATGCATGATGAGATATTTTATGTATATAAAAAATTATAATCCCTATTAATAAGGATATAACTAAACAAGATGGTCTAAAACACCAAATTTGTAGTTAGGTCTATTAGGCAGGGTTTTGGCTTAAAGCCCAAATGAGGGGTCAATGTCATTTATATCCTTTGATAGTAATTATAGCATATTTAATAATGTTTTTTTGGTCACTAAATATTATTTTAAGCTATTTTGATATGGAATAAGCATAAATAAGTCATATTTTGTCTCAAAGGTAGCATTAGGCCTATGTAAAGCAAAGAAAGGGATCAAATAAGAAACTTTAGATGATCACATCTTCTTGGAGGTTATTAATGAAGATATATGGAGTTTGGGAAAGTTTACAAGTTAATAATCTTCATTATTGTGAAATTTTTTTGCATCTTCAACATCTTATTTTTATAAGCAAAGGTTAAGAGCCTAAGAGACCTAAAACCCTTAGAAACCCTTAGATAAGGACCCAACTGAGAAAATAAAGAGGGAGATATATCAAAATGGGATTAAATTTAAATTAAAGTAATTTTATGATGTATGGGACTCTATATATATCAATCTCATACAATTGAATTTTTTCATACTTGTACAAATAGGGTATAGAGTTACTTTTCTTGACTATTTTATGCATTATGCAAGTAAGAGGTTTTAAGAGATTAAATAAACTTTGGGAATAATATAGAGACTTAATATAAATCCCTATCTATTTAATGATTCATCAAAACTCCTAAGTATGCCTATTACATCTCTCGTCTCAGCCAGTCAAAACTAGCAAAGTGAACGTGATGGTGAGAAATGTGAAAACTTTAAGTGGAAGCATATTTAAGGTGAACTTGATAAATATAAGGCCATGGATGGTATTGACATATTTAATTCACCCCATTTTACTAATTTTAATGAGAAACTAAAGACCTTGTGGAGGCCAAGTGTACAAGGTGTGTGAAAGAGTAGTTTTTGTAGACTATAGATGGTGATAACTCAATTATAGAAGATTCAAAATGATTAGGACTTAAACCAATGTATGGATAATTATTTATTAAACCCTTCCATCTCAATAAAATCATTATATATATATTTATTTAGTTTGGGATGTTACAATAGAGGTGAATGATCAAGGTAATTTCTTTGTGTAGAATGAGAACTCCTATGCCACATTTCATGAGTTTCATGATTTATAATTCCACTTTCCTCTTATGACCTTGCATGATCAGTTTAAAATTATATTATCATGCACATGTAACTCATTTTATCAGATTTACAAGTGTCCAAGTGACTTTTGGACTTCCCTTGTCTTTCCCCTCTCCCAAATGCTATAAGTAATAACTTTTTAGGATCTTTTGAGCATCCTTCATTGGTTAATGGTAAAAACCTAGCCAATTTTATATTTTAATGTCTCTTTAATAAATAAAAAAGTGAATTTTCCTACTTACATGATGCATAATTGAGTCTGGTTATAAATTTTATTAATCTTATCTAGTAAAATATAGCCTTTTTTAGCATGTTATCTTTGATTGTCCACCACGTATGTAGAAGAGTGATTGTTATAGGTCTTTGTTAGTTTTATTTCTTAGTTCATGAGAGTTTTATAAGTTTTTTATGACTATATTCTCCAAATTATCATTCATTATCCCTCCTAAACATCAAATATGCCTCTTAAACCTAGCATATGAAACATTGATGTAACAATCTATCTTGAGTTGTGAGTTATGTGTGAAATAATCTTTGATTTTCTCCAAGTAGTATAATTTCAGTCAATAAGAGGAAAATTATTAGTGGTGCATCACATGTTAACTTCTTTAGTTTGTATTCTTAACCATTTTCATGCAAAGTTGATAAATAGGAAGGTGTTTCAAAGCTTGCATCAAGGAAACTATCCCTTCTAGAGATTCATCTCACCAATTGATCACCCACAACAAGTGAGATGTTTCCATTATGTCATTTAGATGAGGATATATTATAAATCTCCTCAAAGGGTGAAAATCCAAGTGATAATAGTTTTTGGCATGCCTAGTGGGACTCTAAGTCCTAGAAGATTGTCCAATATTGGTACTACTCTTGGCATATTTTTAGTTAAAATAACATCTACATTCAGTACTTGGTGACTCCACTAAGTTTTCAACTCTTTGGTTACTGGTCAATCCTTAATTTCCATACCAAAGGTGACCACTAGGTTTTCTTCTAAAGGTATACTTTTAAGTTTGTGCAATTTCCTTGTTATTCTATCAAAAGGTTTAGATTTGTGAATACTCATCCTTATTCAAGGGAGTTAGTTTTTTAAAATTCCAAATTTCTACATGGTTCAACCCATAATACTCATAATCTACTTTCCAATATGGCTAAAAACCTTCCTTTTGTAGCCTTCACTAGATCAACTCCTTTAAATCTTGCTCAATATGACCAAATTATTGGAGTAGTCGTTAAGAGTGTTCCATATTTTAGTGAATAAGGTACTATTACTCCCATTGAACACATTAGAAACATGGAGAATTTTAGAAACATCCATACTATCACTCAAGAGAATGTAACCATTAGGCTATTGGCATTGTCTTTCAAAGGGAAAGCTTTAGATTGATATGCAAGTCTACCTCATGCTTCCCTTGCTTCATGGGATGAACTCAGAAGTATATTGTCTAAGAGGTTTGAAGATAAGAGTGATTATTTATCACTAGATAAGAAATTGACTACTATAAAGAGTGTTTCCCAAGATTTCATGCAAGATTTTAACTCTAGATTTCAAAAGACATGGGATAAGATCCAAGCCCTTATAAGACACACTCCAAATTATGCCTTTTTATATTAACTAAAAGCATTGAATAGTGACATAGCCATGATGATCCAATCCATGGGTGATAATAAACTACCTAGTACCTATTACATAGCTATTAATTATAATAATTATCTTTTTTAAGTAGGGAATATTGTTCCTAGCCACTAATGCCATTGTTTACTAATTTACAACCTCCTAGTCAAATTACATTACCTACCCTAGCTCCTTTAACTAATAGCCAAGAGAAGTCTACCCTTGCCCCTCCCAATGAGATTCATGAAGTAAAGATTTTGTTTCAAAGTTTTAATAATGAATTAGTTGCTCTTAAAATATAAGATTCTCAAAATGTTTGGTCTTATCAGCCTTACAATCAATTTGGACAAGCAAATAGGCCTCCTTTTCAAGGTATTTCTCAAGGAAAAAGTCAAATAGCTCAAGAGAGAACTTACAAAAACTTAAATCCTAATTCCCCATAATCTTATAAATCTCTTGTTCCCACTCGAAAAAACTTTATTTAAGAATAACCATTCTATCCTTCCTATGACCAAAATCAAGGCCAAGTTGCATATGCCAATGAAATGCCTAGTCAAGCCATGATAATGCAAGGTAGTCAAGTAACTCAAGTTTCTAATTTTGAGGTGAAAATGTAAAATGGAATGGAAAATGGACAAGAAAACTTTTATTTTAATCTCATAAATCATTTAATGGGAGAATTTTGTGTCATGAATCATTTGAGGAGTTCAAATAATGGGAATGATAGTGTATCTTCTAACACTATATCTAAGAAAAGGGATATATAAGATACAAAATGGAAAAATCAAGGACCCTCTTTAAATACATCACCCCCAATATTATGTGGGACTAACTCAGCTCCTAAGGTGTAGGAACATAAAATATCTCAAAATTCAAGACCATCTCCCACACATCCATCTTTACATGTTACACCATAAGGTACTAGTGCTTCCAAAGATCCATTAAAGATGAAAAATACTTATATCAATGTTTTGGATCATATGAAGAAGTTACATATGAATATTTCATTATGGGACTCATTGGTAATATCAAGACAAAAGGATATATTTTAGAAGGAGTTACTTGGACCAAGTAAACTAGTTGGACTAGCAAGGACTAAAAATATTGTTTAATTTATTAGAGCTCAACCCATTGATGTAAAAGTAAATAAAATTGATAATAATCCTCATTTTTATCTATCCTTGATCATTTCTGATTTTTTATTTCACAATTGTATCATATATAGTGGGGATAGTACTTCAGTTATGCGTAACTCAATAGTAGATAAACTAGGCCTCAAGTATGAACCAATGGCTAAATGAGTTATATAATTAGATGTATCACAAAAAAATACCTTACTAACCAATGGTAAAAGATATGAATTTTATTTTACACACTTTTCCTACTTTATCCATCCCTCATGATGTGGTTGTTGCAGATTTACCCCCATACTTTGCTCTTTGTTTGTCAAGAGAGTTTACAACCAAGATAGGTGGATAATTGGAAAAAAATTGGTCATATATGGTTTTTATAACAAATTATGGTACCAAGGTAAATATTTAATCATAACCTATTCATAACAATAATTTAGAGACCTACATGCCTAAGGTTACAAATGTCAATTATGTTATTCTTGATGAGGAAGAACTTCACATGGATTAATCCCCAACTTCTTCTCTTGAAGGAGTTTTTGATGTACATATATATGAATGGGGATTTGAAAACTATGAACATGATCCTTATAAATTAATAGAATAATATTATCTTGGAGTGTATTGTCTTCATGACTAAGGATCTTTCATACCAAATTTGATGAAGCCAAATGACACTATGGATGGTCTATGAAAACTCTATTTTGATGGATCAAGAAGTAAGGTTGGATCAGGTGGTGGAGCAATGTTGGTTTATCCATCCAAGGAAAGGTATTACTCTACTTTCATATTTCAATTCAATTTTACTTGTAATGCGGTAGAATATGAGGCCCTCATTCATGGCCTTGAGTGGGCTAGAAAGAGAGATGTGAAAGAGTTACAAGTTTATGGTGATAGTGAGTTGGTTCTGAATCAAGTGAGAGGTAAAAATATGACTAAGAAATTTTTTCTTAAGTAATATAATAATATAGTGTGAGATCTTGTATGATATTTCCAAGATTTTAAAATTCAATCTATACCAAGAGAAGATAACAAACATGATGATAGGTTGATAACCATTGGAGCTTAGTTTGATATTCTAAAGGAGATAAGAGATGATAAGAACCAACCTTATATCAAATTGATTATAAGGACCTCTATACCTGATAATTTCACTAATTGGAAAGTGTTTTATAGTGACCAAAAAATATCTCTTTTTATACAAGAGGATGTTGATTTTTCCTCAAAGAACCAGTCCAAACTATAACAATAATATGGAGGGTAGATTGTAAAATTGAGGACAAAAAATCTCCCTAAGGGATTAGTCACACTTGATAATATCTTCAATGATGATTATTAGTTGAATAAGGGAAAGGTAAGAATGTCTACTAATCAATAAAACTATGAGAGAGTAAAAATTTTCAAAGATAAGTTGCTTGCTCTTGGGAAGGTATGCACTAGATAAGAAAGATATGATTTCATTAAATTATGCAAATAATTTTTTGAGGTATTTATATGGGAATATAGTGATTTAAAGGGATTTTATCCAAATATAGCTCAACATACCATAGATTTAGATGAGAATGCTAAGATTATCAATTAAAAACAAAGGCCAATCAATCCTAAGATTGATCCTCTCATGAGAAGGGAGCTTACAAATTTGATTAAGTCTAAGATAAATTTTCCTATAAAGCATTCATCTTGGTTGTAAAACTTAGTCCCAATAAGGAAGAATAATGGGGATATTAGGTTATATGTTAACTTTATATATTTGAATAGAGTTTAATTCAAGGATAAATATCTTCTTTGTTCCATAGAGCATATTTTGCAAGTTGTGGTAGGTAGTGAAAGGTTTTCACTCCTTGATGGATATCTAGGGTATAATCAAATTTTGGTGAAAGGAGATCAATACAATATATCCTTTACCACTAAATGGGGCACATATTCTAATAATAAAATTACTTTTGGTTTGTCTAATACTGGTGCAGCCTTTTAATGTGCAATGGATATGGATTTTCAAGGTCTAATAAATGATATAGTGTTGGTATATTTTGATGATATCATAGTTTTATTTAAGGATGTAAAGGACCATTTGAATCATCTTAGGCATATTTTTGAGAGATGTAGAGATTTTAAAATCTCTCTCAACATAAATAAGTGTGTGTTTTATATTCATCAAGTCAAAATTTTGGGAAACATTATTTTAAATAAAGGTCTATCATATATCCTGAAAGGGTGAGTAAAATCTTGGCATTGACTTTACCCAAGAACAAGAAAGGTTTTAAAAGTTTTTTTGGAAAAAATAATTTCATAAGGAGTTTTATTCATGATTTTTCTAATTTAGTTGATCTTATAACCTCTATGCTAAGGAAAGATGAAGTGTATACTTGGACAATGAGAAGGAAAGAGTTTTGAAGTTATCAAGCAAGCTATTGCTCAAGCCCCAACTCTTGCAAGTCCTAATTTCTCAAAATATTTCAACTTATACACTTTTGGAAATGAAGAAGTAATATATGCCATGCTCACTCAATCAAATTAAGAAAAATTGGAGAAACCTATTGCCTTCTTTAGCCAAGGATTAGAAGGCTATGAGGTAAGGTACACTTATTTAGAGAAACAATTACTTTCAATTTTTAGAAGCCTAAAGAAGTTTAGGCACATGTTATCTAACAATAATATTCATAAATTAGTACCTCATACCAATGTCAAAGGCTTCCTTTTGAGTATATATTTTAATGAAAAAAAGGTTAGTTGGATTACAAAAGTAATGGAGTATGATGTAGAAATCAAGATAACCAATCTAGTGAAAGGGAAGGGATTATGTGAGAACCTTACTTCAGACCTGAAGGAACAAAAATAAGTTGTTTTAACCCTTTAAGATTATCCTATGATATTTAAATCTTCACCAATGAGGAGTTAGACACAAGAAATGATCAAGTTTATTCAAACTGATGAGTATCCACATGGCCTAGATAGAGCCAAAATAAGGTACTTTAGATTACAATTTATTCTTTATGTACTTGTTGATGGAGTGTTGTTTAGGAAAGATTTATCAGGTGTAATATTGAAATATTTTGAAATATATTAGATTGAGAATATATTATTTTAGTTTCATGATGGACTAGTAGGTGGTCACTTTTCTCTAAGGACCATAGCTGTTAGGATAATGAGAGCTAGATAATTTTGGCCTAGTTTGTTTAAATATACCCATGATTGGGTAATAAAATGTCAAAAAATGTGCTATATTTGATGGAAATAAAAAGCTTACAACTTTACCCCTTCATCCAATACAATTAAACCAACCTTTTATGCAGTGGGGTCTAGATTTCATAGGATTAATCAACCCACCTTCTAGTACTAGCCACAAGTGGGTGTTGACTACCATAGATTACTTTACAAGATGGGTGGAGGATGTATATATAAAGGAAACAAATGAAATTTTGGTTTTAGACTGATATGAAGGTATAGTGATAAGATTTCTATCTCCTTCAAAAAAAAAATTATACAATGCATTAGCATTCCTTAGAATAAAGACAAGTGAGAGGGCTTTGAAACACAGTATCTATCTTAGTACTTCATCCAACTATTATCCAAAAGGTAATGGACTAGTTGAGCCCACTAATAAGAATTGAATTAGGATTATCAAGAAGACAATGGATGAAAACCAAAGAACTTGGCAATCCAAATTAAAGATAGCTCTTTGAGATGATAGAATCACCCCTAAGAGAGCCATTAGAAAATCACCATATAAACTTGTTTATGGAAGATAAGTTATATTTCCAATTTCACTTGAGTTACCATCTTTGAATCTCTCTTACTAGCTAGAGTTGATGGAAAATGAAAGCATGAAGGTTAGGTTATGTGAGTTGATGGAGCTTGAATAAACAAGGGATCAAGCTATGCACAATATGAGAGCTTATCAAGATCAAACAAAGAAATATTTTGATAAGAAATCCATGCCAAGAAAATTTTAATAATGAGACATTTTTATAAAGTGGGATGGAGATAGGGATAAGCATGGAAAACACACAAAGTGTTTATGCTTTGTGGAGTGGCCCTTATGTCATCACTCAATGTAAGCAACACAATGATTTCCAAATCTCAAGGTTTGATGGAGAGGACCTTCATATCTCATTAAATTGGATATATCTTAAACATTTCTACTAAGGTTCTCTCTCTTTGTACATATATATTATTTTTCTTGTGTTCCCTAAGTGTTTATGCACATGTGTGATTCTTGTTAGTGTCTTGCTTTCTTGTGTGTTGTTTGGTGTGTTTATTTAATGTGTGTTTTATGAAATTACTTACCATTATTCTTAAATAATTCATTAAATACCTTAACCCATGGATAGGATAAGGCTACTGATCTTTAGTATAGTAGGTATACTACCCCTATGAGTCACTAATTTGTTGACCAAATTTGATCTTATATGTCAAATTAGCACCCCTATAGGTAAAAACTTGATTTTTAGATGTTTTAAGGGTATAATATTATGTAATATATTGTATTATAATTATTTTTATGTAATTTAATGTCAATTTATCTTTGGTCATGGTCTAATTAGTTTATATGTCATTTTGAGTCACGTAATAGCCATTTAGGGGTCACTAATGCAAGTGCCACAATTTTGAATGTTTCCAAGTGTCTTGATTGCCTTTAAAATGTAAAATAATTCATATTACCTATTAATAATTTTATTCTCATCTAGAAATTATAGGTTGTCTAATTAAAAATCAAGTAATCAAGTAAAAAATGAGGAGTTTCACACTTATATGGTCCATGAGGAGGGTGAAATGTAAGATAAGGTCATTAAATGTCTCTTAATATTTATAAAACTCATATAAACATTTTAAATTCTTTTAAATTACAATAAAAGGTATAAAACCATTATGTTCCTTCTTCACCCTTCTAGACACATAGAAGTGGTCAACAAGTTTATGGTTGGTATGGATAGTTGGAGAAATTCTAGGTCAAACACCTTTGGGAAGTGGTAGTAAACATATAGAGATTAATTTACATAATAATATTTCAAGAATTTTCAAGCCATTCTTTATGAACCATCTCTAACAAGTTGACTTTGTTTTTCTACTCACTATTTCCTACACCCTATAAGTTTTACTCTAATTTGGATAGGTTCATACAATACATTTGGTGATTTTGACTCTAGATTATGTTGGATATATTATAAAATTATATTAATTTTTATTTTCATGTTTTATTGTGTTTTTATAGGAAAGTCATCTCATATTACAAGGATGTGTCACTATATGAGGTCTCAATCAAAATTTATTTATTTTAAAAATGTCTGGTTCTATGTAGAGGCCTCATGAGAATGGGATGTGATGTTTTTCATGTATAAATTTAATATTATCATATCCTTCCATTATTTTTTCATCACACCATGCTTTGAACAAACATTTAGTATTGCCATTCTCATAGTCAACTCTCTATTCACTCTCACTTGTAGTCACATGTATGAGACTTGCCTAGCTTGTTCATGGGATTGTAATGAGGGTGTATAAAAAATTTTAGGTCATAAATATCTGAGGATATATCATTTTAATTTTTTAATAATATTAAAGGTTGGTTGCAAGCTCATATACCATACAAACCAGTCACTAGCTATCCTTGCCTGCTCTATAATAGGTGTTTGTAGGATGTTTTCACATTGGAACCAAGGTTTTGAGACTTGTATCAAGATTAAAATAAGGCCAAACACTAATTTGAGGAATTTTTAATGAGACTAATAATTTTCATGAGACCATTCATCAACATACATTGTTCAAATTTTGTCCACTACCCACATACAACTCAAATGCACCTACAAGAGTCTCTTTGATGATGTCATATTGAGATGGAGAATTTGATAGGTGTTTAAATTTTTTAAGAGTGGTAAGAGTGAATTTTGATACTTGGTGAGGGCATATAATTTATCATAAACATATGTATCTTGCATACTACCTAAGTTTTCTTTATTGCTTGTATGTAAAAATACTCACCTATAGGTGACATTACAGAGCTTTGAAGGTCCTTGTATAAGGAATTAGAAATATGTTAAAAATTTATTTGGATTATACAATGTGAGTTGATCATGATAGACATATCTGAGCTTTTATATAGGCAAATGAAAGTATGGATCACCTTCAAACATAGGATGATTGAGCTCATGGGCATTTTCCCTAAAAAGTGAAAATAAAGGTCCAAGCTATTTTATGGATATCCTATAACAATGTTGCAAAGAATATTAGTTCATAAAAATGACCATTCATTTTAGTAAACATGAATGATAAGATATATTAAAATTATTAATTTAAGAGGATTGGTGGAGAGTGATGTTTGGAAGGCTCAAAGTTGCCTATTTCAACACTAAAGCCCTGCATTGACATGTAATGTTTAATCCTAAAAGAGCCCTCTTCACCTAATGTTGCAAAGCTAGAATATGCCACCATGTTGAATGGTTATAAATAGTGAAATTGGAAATTATGATCTAAAAAATAATCAATAGCATTTAATGTGTGTTTTTTCAAGGTCCAATCTACACTTATAGGTGTCTATTATGTCAAATGCACACCTACAGTTGACTATAGGAGCACACCATTTAGATAAAGGATTGAAATTGGATTCATAAATTTTGGTTGATTAAATTTTATTCCAAATGTTTCATGAAATATATAAGTGAGTTGTGACATTTCAAACAAGGAATATTCACCTACAAGGTTTTACTCCTAACATATTGACTATGTTTGACCATGACAAGTAGTGGGCAATTTTGAGGTTGTGAATGTTATCAATGAATAAGTAGGTTTATAAATGGGATAAAACAATAATGGAATGATAATAAGGGATATTTAAGTTATATAAAAACATTTTATCAATTTTAAAGAGGCATTATCACCTATAGGTGCACCTCCATGACATAAAACATAGTAATGAGTTGAAACTTAGTTTTGATTGAGCAAGGAGTATGAAGGGTATGTATTAAGTTAGAATGATAAAAAATCTCAGATAATATTCTACATGATTTTTAAAATCACAAAATTATATAACCAATGGTAATCATCTATAAAAAATATTATATGAAGCAACATACATAGTCTACATCTTACACTCTGCACAATCTATCTTAATGAGGTTTATTTTGGTTTTTGTGACAGTTGGAAGGGTAAATGGTTTGAAAAATGGATTAATTTTATTTTATAATGTCCTCATAAATTTTTTAATATCCTCCCATAATTTTTTTGTCTAAAAAAGTAGGGGAAGTGCCCTCTATTCTGTCTCAGATAGAGGGCACTCCCTTCATACACAAACCCTACATTCTTGAGGAAAGAGGTTGATAATATGAGTTAAGAGATAAAGTAATACTGATAAGAGGTGTGATTATTTAGGTTACATCTAAAACAACATGATAATACCTATTCAAAATGATAAAACCCAACAAGATGGTTTAGAACACCAAATTTGTAGTCAAGCATATTAGGTAGGGTTTTGGCTTAAAGCCCAAATGAGGGGTCAATGTCATTTATAGCCTATGGTGGACATTATATCCTATTGGAGAATGTTTTTGGGGTCACTAAATATGTGTCTAATATATTTAGATGTAGAGTAAGCACAAAAAAGTTATCTTTTGGCTCAAAGGCAACATTAAGCCTATGTAAAGCAAAGGAAGGGATCAAATAAGCAACCTTAGATGCTCACATCTTCTTGGAGGTTTTGCATGAGGATAAATGGAGTTTTGGGAAGTTTAAAAGGGTCTAAGATTCATTATTGTGAATTTTTTTTGAAGCTTCAATGTCCCATTTTTATGAACAAAGCTTAAGAGCCTAAGAGACCTTAAACCCTTGCAAACCCTTGGATAAGAACCCAATTGAGAAAATGAAGAGGGAAAGATATAAAAATTGGATTAAATGGACATGAAAGTAATTTTATGATGTATGGGACTCTACAAAGATCATTCCCATATAATTAAATTATTTCATACCTATACAGATAGGGTAAAGAGTTGCTTTTCTTGACTATTTTGTGCATTGTGTAGGTTATAAGAGGTTTTAAGAGATGAAATAAACTTTGGGAGGAATATAAATAATTAATATAAATATCCATTTCCATTTAATTCTTCATAAAAACTCCTAAGTGTGACTAGAGATCTCATCTCATCCAGTCAAAAAAAGCATAGTGAACATGATGGTGAGAAGTGTGAAAACTTCAAGTGAAAGCATATCTAAGGTGAACCTAATAAATATAAATCCATGGATGGTATTTAAATATGTAATTAACCCCATTTTACTCATTTTAATAATAAAATAATGACATTTTGGAGGCCAAGTGTACAAGGTGTGTGAAAGAGGAGTTTTTTTGGACTACAGATGGTGATAACTCACTTCTAGAAGATTTCAAATGATTAGGACTAAAAAAAATGAATAGAGAATAATTTTTTAACCCTTAAATCTAAATAAAATCATTATATATATATCCCTATTTAGTTTTGGAATGTTCCCATAAAGGTGAATGATCAAGGTAATTTCCTTGTGTAGAATGAGAACTCCTACACCATATTTCATGAGTTCGTGAATTGTAATTCCACTTGTATATTCTAACCTTGAATGATCAGTTTAAAATTATATTTTTATGAAAATTTAACTCATTTTATTGTCTTGATAAATTTATAAGTAACCTTTGGACTTCCCTTGTCTTGCCCCTCTCCTAAATGCTATAAGTAGTGACTTTTTAAGATCTTTTGAACAGCCCCTATTGGTTAATGGTGAATAAATATCCAATTTTGTATTTTAATGTATATTTTAGAAATAAAAAAATAAATTTTACTACTTACCTATTTCATAATTGATTTTGGTTACAAATCTTGTCGATCTTGTTTAGTAAAATATAACATTTTCTAGCATGTTGTCTTTGATTGTCCACCAAGTATGCAGAAGAGTGATTGTTGAAAGTCTTTGTTAGTTCCTTATTAGTGTAGGAGAGTTATATAATTGTTTTATCATTATATTATCTAAAGGATAATTCATTATCTCTACTAAACATCAAATATACCTCTTGAACCTAACATATGAAATATTGATGTAACAATCTATCTTGAGTTGTGAGTTATGTGTGAAAGAAGCTTTGATTTGATATAAGTATTATTATTTCAGTCAATAGGGGGAAAATTATTATTGGTTCATCACCTCTTAAATTCTTTATTTTGTCTTCTTAACCCTTTTCATGCAAAGTTGATAAATAGGAAGGTGTTTCAAAGAGTGCATCAAGGGAACTATCCCTTCTAAATATTTATCTCACTAATTGATTACCCAAAAAAAGTTTATGTTTTAATTTTGCTAATTGGATGAGGATATATTAGACATATTCTCAAAGGTTATAAATCCAAGTGACAACACCATGATTACTTTAACCTTACTTATTGACAACACTCATCTTTGACCATGCACTGCTCTATGAAAAAGAAATGAATAATATCAAGAAAATATGAGTGATCACACCTTAATAATGTTTATATTGCCTCCCCATAAGTCACTTGAGATTAGTCACCCATTGATCACCTTTAAACCATCTCCAACCATGATGAAACTTCATAGTTTCCTTCAAATTTTCTCTCACAAGCAAACTTCACTATCACTAACAGATGTTCAAGCCATTGTTAAAACATGAAAGATTATAAAAATAGACTAAAAATCTCATATGAGGGTAATAATCCATTGGTATTTTGTAAAAAATGACTAAAAAGTCCATTTTAATCACATATCCTTGTCTAGAGGCTAAGTAGCCCTACCTAAACATTAAAGAGCCCATAACCTTCTATGTATAAAACGTCATGACGTGAAATTCCATATATTATTCACACTAATATTCCCCCTCATGTATGCCAATTTTAATCATCCAAATCTTCCTCTTCACCATAGCTCTTTCACAAATTTACCTATTAATTAACCCTTCATTTACATAAATGCTCAATCATATAACAAACCATACACTTACAAATGATTTTAAAGTAATTTTTGATCACCCATTTTTCCATTTCAATAGATTAAGAAGCCTTAAACCTCAAATCCTTTGGTAAGGCCATCAACCCATATGGGCTAAAACACTAGGGCATCAAAGATAAATGTGGTCAACTTACCATCTTTTAGTCAACACTAGCTCGTAAAAATTATCTCAAAATTTTATGTCACCAATACACACCATTGGAAAAATTATTTAGGTCTAAATCCTTGAGTAACCCATAGAACCTTGAACATGGTTTTTGTCCTACTATCCCTTAAGTAGAGACTGTCATACCCAAAAGCTATCAAAAATATTCAACTTTCCCTCAAGAGGCCTTAAAAACCTAAAACAATCTATTTCACACATGTATGAGGTAAAAACAACTTTATATGCCTCAAAGTCACCTTGAACACTCACCAATCTTCATTTGACACCTTTAAAGCTTATGATTGTGCCTGCAAACCCTATGTATACCCATGTCACTATGTCAAAACACCTTCAACTGATCATGTGATGAAACATAAAATTTTAAGGAGCCTATTATACTTTAACACATCAAATACAACTAGATTCAACCCTTGGTTAGACTTATAGACCCCAAATACACCTATTTTACATGATGAGCTCTCACTAGGTAGTGAACACTGAACAAAATGGTCAAACTAAACAAATGGTCATGAATGCTTATTTTAAATATTTAAGTAAATTTAAACCAATGGAATACACTTGTACAATTCCTATCCATACTCTAAATAAATCTTACCTTCATTCTTCATGATTTGACCAACTAAACCAAGTTTCAAATATTGACTAAAACTTCCCTATAGGACCAATGTCACTGAACAAATTTCTTGAAGCTTTTCATCATAAACCTTTGGAGAAATCACATGAAATTATTGTTCCCCATTAACCAATGACCTTATATTGATTTATAGAAGAGTATATGACTCCCAAGATTTGTCTTAGATATTCAAATGTTGTTTTTGTCAATCATTTAGTCATAATATTTTCAAGTTCATTTGTAGGCACATACTCCAAATTAACGCTTTGATTACTCACTTGTTATCTCAATAAATGATATATAATAGGAATGTGTTTAGTTTTTTAGTACATAATAGGATTATTTGAGATATTAATTGCACTAGTATTGTCATAATAGATAGGACAAGGTCTATTTTATCTTACCTTGTAGTCTTCCAAGGTTGGCTTCATCCACATTACTTGAGTAAAACATGATGAAAAAAATATATACTAAGATTCTATAGTTGATATGGATATAGAGACTTACTTCTTTCTTTTCCAAGATACCAAGCATTCACCTATGAAGAAAACACCACCACTTTTACTCCTATCATCCACAAATCTTACCCAATCTACATTAGTGTATGTCCTTCGAGTGAATTATTTCCTCCTAAGGTACCATAAACCATATTCATGGTGCTCTTGAGATACCTCAAGATTCTTTTGACTGATTTCAAGTGAGACTCTTAAGGATTATATTGAAACCTACCTACAAGGCCTATTGCTTGCATGATATTAGGCCTACAAGTAGTAGATTAAAAAATACTTCCAATCATGGATCTATACAAGGTTTGATCAACTTTTGGTGAGTCATCTTGTTTACTTAACTTGCATCCTCTGATCATTGGAGTACTCATTATCTTACAATACAACATGAAAAGCTTATTTAGCATATCCTTGATGTATTTTCCTATGAAATTAATATACCTACATCCTATTAGTTAATCTACAATCCTAAAAGGAAAGAAAGCTCTACTAACATTACCATTTCAAACTCAATCTTCATCACATGTACAAAATCATTACTCATGGTGTCATTGTTAGATCCAAAAACTATGTCATCAACATATACTACCACTAATAATTAATGACTTCTCTCTATCTTAATATACAAATTGATGTCAACTACCCCTCTTTTGAAGCTTTAGATAAATAGATAATTGTCTAACCTATCATACCAAGATCTTAGAGCTTGTTTAAGACTATATAAATCCTTTTTTATTTTACAAACATATTCTTGATTAATTTTAATGGAAAAAAATTCAAGTAGATCAATATAGACTTCTTCATCTAAGTTGCCATTCAAAAAAGTAGATTTCACATCCATTTGGTAACCTTTGAAGCTTGCATATGATAAAAATATTCTAATTAATTATATTCTTGCCATAGGAGAAAAAGTCTCATCAAATTATATCCCTTCAACTTGAGCATATCCTTTACACACTAGTCTAGCCTTTTTGCTTATGACCTGTCCTTTCTCATTCATCTTGTTTCTGAATACCCACTTAGTTCTTATCACATTTTTGTCTTTTGGCATAAGTACCAAATTCCATGTTTCATTATTTATTAGTTGATCAAGTTCCTCATCCATTTTATGTGTCCAATTTTCATCTTTGATATATTCCAAGAATTTTTTAGGTTTAACCTTCGATAACAGAGTTGTATCTTGTTGATTTTGATTGATCAACATTCTCCTTCTAGTCTACAAAATAGAATTCACATTTCTAATTACCTGAGAAACTAGATGATCCTTTTGTATTCTCTTAGATGGAGATTCAATATATGTCCTTACCTTTTCCTCTTCATCATTTGATTAATTATATATGACTTCATTATTTTAAATAGGGTTATCTATAGTGTCATTTATCTATAAGTTAGGATTCTTGATTTCACCTACCTCTTCAACTCTTAAATTGGAAATTTCAACAACCTAGTTGAGTATCTTATTTAAACATATATAAACATAAATTATGGAGTAATAACCCAATAATATGCCCTCATCAGACCTTGAATTGAATTTTACAAGATTTTATTCATCCCTATTGATAAAACACTTGCTCCCAAACACTCTAAATTTTTTGACATTAGTTACCCTAATTTTCCATATATTATATGGAGTCTTATCACCATTTAATCTAATTTATCATTTATTTAAGATGTATACTAATTTATTAACATCCTCTTCCCAAAATCCATATGATAGTTTGGAATCTTGAAACAAGGTTCTACTCATCTCTTGAACAGTTCTATTTTTTCTTTCAACTACCCCATTTTGTTGGGGTGTCCTAGTAGGAGAGTATTATATTCTCATACCTTTATATTAATTAAAATATCAAACTCATAAGACCAAAATTTTCCTCCTTGTTTGATATCACACAATTATTTTTTGATCCATTTTCATTTTAAACTAGATCTTTAAATTCTTTAAACTTTGTAAAGGCTTTTGATTTTTCTTTGAGGAAATATATCCAAGTCATCCTAGTAAAATCATCAATTAATATCATGAATTATTTGTTACCTTGAATACCTTGAGTTATTTTAGGTCCACATAGATCAGTGTGGATCAACTTTGATGGTAATATGATGGAATTCTCCTTATATTTTTAGCTTATTTTGGTTTTATTCCCATGAAGGCATGCCTTGCAAAGAGTATGAGGAATATTAGCTATTTTAGGCATATGCATCACTAACCCTTTTGAATTTATCCTCACCAAATTGTAAAAATTTAGATATCTAAGTATCTTATAACAAATCTATCTTTCCTATAATTAATTCATGAAACACTCCTCCGTTTTGGATTCATGGGACACATACAAGTTGTTTTTTGCCTTGTGAATATTTGCAAATAATTTTTTAGACTTGGTTCTTCTCACTTCACATCCTTTATCATGAAAAGTCAAAACATTTCCTTTCTTACACATTTGGCTAAAACTTATAAGATTATGTTTCAAACCTTATACATATGAAAAAATTTAGTTTTATTATGACCATATTCCAAAATTTCAAAACCTTTGCCAACTATGTTAGCAAAATTGTTGTCACCAAATATTACTGAACTTGAATTGTGTTTTTTGAGAGAGATAAACTTGCTCTTGTATTATATCATATGATTTGAGCATCCATTTTCTATGTACCATTTATTTTTTTCATTATCTTGAGTATGAAAATAAGTTTGAACAAGCATTGACTCTTCCTTTGGTTTACTACCTGAATTTTGTTTCTTTTCTTCAATCTTGGATTTGTCTTCCTTGAACCATTTGATGGTGTCAATGACTTGTGTATCCTTTTTCTAATAGTCCATCTTATAATACTTGGCTATATATCCATATTGATTGAAACTATATCATAAAACCTCATTTTTGTTCTTTGAAGGGAAAGTATAGTCCCTATATCTGTGACCATATTGATTACAAGTGTGACAATACCCATTAAAGATATAACTATAGTTATTCATGTTATACATTCTTTTTACTTGACCATTAATAACCTAATAAGTTTCATCTTTAAGTTATTTTGTATAGATAGGAATCTTCTTCTCTTTAGATAAAATAACATCTATATATGTTATAGCTTTACCTTCTAAATTATCCATTCTTTGATTCAAGCCTTTATCCATCATATCTTTCAAATTCTTGACTATTATTTCTAGTTTATCTATTTATGTCTTCACACCATCAATGCTTGAATTAATCTCATAACATATTGAGGAATTTAGATCTAAATTTTTACTTCCTTTCCTTTTAATCAATCTTTAATTATCTTCCTCTAGATTTTTGATCTCTAATAGATCACATACTATTTCACCTTAAAGGTATGTCTCAACCTCTTTATCATCCATTATACCTTTGATCACCTTCAATTGGTTAAACTTGAAAATAAGATGTGGAATTGATACCCATTATTAGAGGTAAAATCACTCAAAGGGGGTTGAATTAGTGATGTAATCAAATCAACTTTAATTCCAATCCTTCAAACTATCAACCATTCAACATAACCATGCATGAAGCATATAAACCATTCATTGAAATGAATAAAGAAAACCATGTAATATCAAATCACATAACACATGAACTATATGGTAAACACTCATTGGGGATAAAACCCACTCTCAAGCCTATAAACACATGGACTACAGGCCTATAAGATATCACAAAAAATAGACATTAATGAATCACCCACTTCACAAGGAGTGCCAACCCCTAAACATGGACAAGCAACCACTTTCCCTAGATGTTGAGTAACCACACAACATATTCTAATATCAACACTTAAAAAACTATGATTTCCTTTTAATCTGATGGAGAAATAATGGCTTAAAACTCTCTTCAACCCTTTAAACTTTTTCAAACCTTCACACACAAGAAATTCATCTAAAACAACCTTTTGGATCACTCTATACTTCTTTGATCATTCTCAATCAGCAACCCTAAAAAGCATTGTTAAAACATAAAAAATGTGACCTATAGTTCACACACATATTCTTAAAACTATTCTACTCTTAAATCCATCCACCAATCTTACTCACACTTCACTATTCTTTGCACATCAACTCTAGAAGCCTTGATCTTTGTTTATGATCTTTATAGATCCTTCATGATCACCACCTTCTTGGTCAGCCAAAAGACATTCCTTAACACTTCAAGCTTATATCCCACTTATAAAAATATCAACACCACCTACATAGGTCAACCATAGTTTTTATTGATCACCCTTAAGTATAAACACCTTTTAATTAGGCATAAGTAGCCCTTTTAGGTCCAAAGAGACCTATTCACCCATTTAACACTTCATCGAGCTAAAATAGAAACATATAACCAATTAAAATCACATATTTCCATGCCACATTACCCCTAAGACACAATAAAGTGATTCCATTCATCACTACACTATCATATGCAAAACCTTTCAATCAATTTCCTTATGCATGAAAACACCATGAATGAACAAACAATCAACTTTCAAGCAATGGTTCATACTGAATATGGATTGGTAAAACCTCCAACATACATAGAAATTATCCTCAAGGAATATATAACACTCTCCAATATATATTTCACCTTGAAAAATCCAAACACCATCAATAAAAACTCAAACATCCTTCTCAGGTCACTTGAAAAAGAAAGTGAAACCCTCAATCAAATTTAAATTGCAATGAATGTAAATATATGACCAGTCAAACCTCCAAATCAATTTTATTGGATTGAACTTGAATTTATATACCCTATTTATTTTTAATCCAACATAAAATTAATCCATCATCAAAATTTATAGTTAAAACATTACAGACTGGTTTTCCTTTGTAAATTCATATATTTGAATTTGAACAAACACTTTTTAATGCAAATTGGGTATGGAAAATAGTGAAATTTTCTTAGGAGAGAAAATTTGAACCATAAAAAATTTTCATATACATCACACCAAGATATAAAATTTGAAACACATGCTCTAGGAACAAATCTAACAAACCCCATGTGACCACTTTCTTCTGACACCTTCACATGTGTGAATGTTGATGTCATTAATATGCTTACTAATGAAAATTTGCCAACATGAATAATATAACCTATACATTCAAAATAAAACTTAGATGAATTTGTTTTACTTCTAAAAGTGAACTAGGAACTCATTACACCCCATATGAACTCTCAAATAATGTCAACACATCATCAACATCCATCATCTTGCCTAACCAAGTAAAGAATACAAGGTCCATACATGATCACTAAGGCACACTCTATCATTAACCTACTAACATAATTGATACCTCATGAACACCCTTGGATACCTTGGAGACATCATTGAAAAAATATCAACAACTTTCTAGTTTCCATGGTCTTCAGGCATTTTGAGAGGAGGCAATCCTCTCTATGTGTGATGGTGTCTTGTGACAGTGTTAAAAAATGCATCCTCCTTTGACTGCACATTCACCATGTTAACATTTTTGATGTAATTTTCCTTTATTTATTTTTCCAAAAAAGGATAGTATTATATCTCATACTACTCATATACCCTAAAATAGGCATAGTAAGATTGTCTTTGGGGATTTAATGGATAATTGTGCTTCACATTGTTATATTCTCCACATAAGTAGCATTAAAAAGGAGGGCATTGATAATTATTTCCTCTACCACCTTGATAACCCCATCTATATCCAATCCTATATCCTCTTCTATTTTACTAATAACCTCCTTATTATTCTATTGTATTCTAATGCTGATGTTGTTGGGTATAATCTCCAGTCTCAAATTGTTATTGCACAATTGGTTGGGTCTAACTAGTTTTTTATTGTTGAGTCATTTTCAAAGTCTAGGGTATTGAGTATTGGTATTAAAATGATGGTGGTGTCCAACCTGGTAAAGGAGGGGTCCATCCAACTAGACCTTGAGGATGGTACTAAGGATAACTAGAAATCCATTATAGACCTACTTGGTTCATATACCCCTTATTAACTTCTAGGCCTGGAATCATCTGCTTCATTGAGGATGGTAAAGGAGGGGTCCATCTAACTAGACCTTGAGGATGGTACTAAGGAGAACTAGGAATCCATTATAGACCTACTTGGTTCATATAACCCTTATTAACTTCGAGGCCTAGAATCATCTGCTTCATTGAGGACACTTGTGAAATAAAGGTAAATACATTATTTGTAATTTCTTCTTTGAGATCCTAAAAATCCCTATAATTCTTCTCATCATGATTGTGTGAATTAAAAAAATTACAATACAAACTCTATGGGATTTTTACATACTATTGTAGGAGATGGAACTGCATTGTTGTGTGTCCTACTACTCTATAGATTTCACTAAACTCTATCTTGATCTTAGGACAATCATTATTGTGATGTATTTCTTTCTCACACTCCATGTACCATATATTTATCTTGGGTTTATTTTCTTCATGATATTTTTCCATCCTCTTCATAAATCTTATAATGTATTTTCAATCTTAGAACCCATTATAAGAGCTTCCCCATAATCTTCAATTTAATCCACCTGAAGAGTAATAACTCTAACATCTACCTTAGTAGGATATTGAGTCTATGTTATAGAAAAATTTATCCTAGAATGTAGTCCTTCGAAAAACCATGTAACTTTATCTTTATATTATAATGCAAACTCTACCTTATTCATAACATACAAAAATCTAAGATCATAATCATAGACTAATTTTCCTTACTTTTGCCTAATCTCTTTTAGGTCTTGAATAGTTTGATTTGTACATCTCTTGATTTTAAATTCTATGATGAGCCACTCCTTAACCTACCATATAATTTCTCAAGAAATATCTCTTTGGTAAAAAAATTCAAGTGATTTTCCATTCAATGCCTTGATTAATTCACACTTCTTTATAGATTCATTGATAAGAGCCTTATATTGTCATCTCATATCACATTTTAGTAAGTACTGTTCAGGATCTATAGACCCATCATATGTCACCAAATTGTTCAATACTCCTAAAGTACACATAATATAAGATGGTTTCAACAAGATATATTGTTTAGCTATTATAGTGGGAGGTTTTCATTTTGTGCAATCCTACCTATGTACTAAAAGGATTTACCTATGTACTAGTTGAGTTTGTCTATGCACTCTACTTTTTTGTAGTTCTTGATTTTCTCTGCTTGGCTTCAATGAACCTTATAACCTTTAAATCTTTATGAATTGATTTTTTTTCAATTTTAGTACCCCATCTATGCACTTATTCTAAAAAAGACCTTCCTAACTACTATATGCCTATCCTTCTAGGTGAAATTTTTTATTGAAATATAATAAATTGGGTTGTGGGGACATGTACTCTTCCATTGATTGATTATTTCTTGTGACTTTTTCTCCTTCCAAGATTAAATCTACCATTATTTTGTAACTTTTACCTACTTTTTTTCTTAATAATTCATATCCTTATTCTATTAATACCCATTCTTATAGTTATGCACTACACATATCATCTAACTAATATATCTCTACACTATTATCATCTTGATCTTTAAACATCTCTTCTTCCTCTCATTATTCGTCACTTCTTTCTTTTTACCAGAATTCATCTTATTTTTTCATATAATATTTATTTATCATTCATTCTTTATCTCTTCCTTATTGTTCATCACTTATTCCTACTCATTCATTAACTATTTTAATTTTACTCTTAACTTTACTCACAACTACTTGGGTATTTTTTGTTTACTCCTATTTTGTTGTTGTAGCTCACATTCTAAATCTAGACTCTTTTTTTACTCTTATTCCCTCATTTATCCATTATATATTTAGGTTAAAGCCTTAATCGATCATATAATCATCATTCCCTATCATATTTCACACACCCCCATATACCCTAAGTGACTACTCCATATTGGCTAGAGTAGATCTCATGACCTTGTCCACAACTAACATCTTCACTAGGATAGGTAGTCATTGAAAAAATTTCCCTCAAATTTCCTTGTACTACAAACTTAATTATATATCTATCTACTATACTATAAACCCAATTATCTATTGCTGTTATCTAGTTAGTTTCCAATCTCTACAACTAGTCTATCTTTTCTTCAGTCTAGATTATAGTTTCTTCCATCCTTGAGTTAAATAAATAATATTACAACCATGTTAACCAGTTAGATATTAATTGATCCAACACACACTATAAAATTTCATAGATTTATCCATAAATATGCTCTCAAATGATCTCTAATATAGTAAGACCAGTCATTTTTTATTCTTCTTCTACGAAATTACATATCCTTTGGTCTAACCATATCTCAATATATCTCTACCTTGGTAGCCATCTTAGCGTAATTTACTCCAAAAATATTTCCATGCTCACTACACCATTAATATCAAAGGTTTTTAAATCATCATAGCATCCTAAGAATGATAGTAGCTATGAGATACTTCATGTGTGTAGGATAGTTTATCATAAAAAAGACAAGAATTTAGATGATAGAAACATAAGAAACATTAGTTATTATATGTTATTGAGTAATTTAATAAAAATAATTATTTGTATAAACTAAAACAATTCATTTAGAATAGTTTATATAAAAAGAAAATAAAACATTACACACAAGAATGTGCACAAGGAACACAATAAGAAATCACATAGGTAACCATAACAAGATAACCTCTATTGATCTCTTCTAAAAATTAGAACCCTCTTCTTCTTACAAAAAAAAAGTATATATAGACATTTCCAATCTATGACTATTCATTTCTTCTCATACTTGGCACTAAAAGTGGAGTCTCATCATATTCTAGCCTATTACAAGTCATTAAGATAAGACAAAATAGACTATACAATAACAAAATGAGTGCATAATGCATGAATATCGAATAAATATCCTATAAAACTTTACAATCTATGTTATTCTACCAATACCTTTTATATTGAGATTGACTCTAGTCTGTAATTCCTATCTTCATTATTGAGTCAAGTTCATTAACAGTTTGTTGATAATTAGCTATTGGTCTATTTTTTAAGTTTTTTAGCACTGTTGGATGTAGCTAAGATATATTTTTATATTATAAAATTTGTAACAAGATTTGAGACATGTAAAAATCCTCATCTCTCATTTATATCTCTAGTTTCAAAAGTGTTTACACTCAATGAAAAATGTAAAAAATATATCTCAATAATCTACACATTATTTATTATGATATAAAAAATATACTTTTTATGAAGATAAGATAAAAAATTTGTGCACGTACACTTACAATTTAAATTTTATAGATTTATTTACTTGTAAAATTATTTTAAAAAGATATATTAATTATATAATTAAGAAACAAAATATCAACAATTTAGACATTTTTTATATCTATATATGTGATTTCATAATAAAATTCATTTTTAACTCCAAATAAATGTGAATGTAAACATGCAATCTATTTATTTTTTCATAAATAGTTACTATATCATTGAAATGCATCAATTTCTCGTACTTATCTCATTTGGGTATATGTATGTATGTATGTATGTATCTATGTATGTATGTGTATGTGTATGTGTATGTGTATGTGTATGTGTATGTGTATGTGTATGTGTATGTGTATGTGTATGTGTATGTGTACACACACACACACACACACACATACACACATAAACTAAATTGAAAATTATGCAATTCATCTTCTAACATTGTCATAAAATTATTAATCCATATTTCTCTAAGAGTCTCTCCAAGTTAAGGTATTTCCATTTTATAAAAAAAACAACACTTTAAGCCCATCCTTTTGTCCTCCATTACCTTACACACATGCTAGTAATAAAATTCATATCAAATTGAATGTTGTGAAAATAATATTGGACAAAGGTTTGAGATTATTCATTGGTAATTTTAGACTTATAATTGTTCTTGTATTTGATCATTTTTACTCATTTTTTACATAATTAATAAAAAATATACACTACCCATCTAGAAAAATATGAAAAAAAATAACTTCATTAATTTATATTTTTTATATCCATAATTAGTGTAGTGTTGGGGAATAATCAAAAATCAAGTCTAAATATAAAATGATAAGGATCAAGAATGTGAAACCCTGTAAGGATGAAACCCTAGTGAATATCTATGAACACAGGTGAAATTATTCTTTGTGTATGGAAATTAAAAATTAGATAATGAATCCCTAGGATTAAAAACCTAGAAAATGATATTTTTTTCATGTAAGAATATCATAAGTGAGATTTGAACCCCTTTGATAAAAAAATATGAATTGTTAGATCAATGTATATGGGTTGATCAATATGTTCTAATTTAATTTGTATTGAGATGAGTTACTTAATCTAATTAATTTATAAACTTTTAAAATAATTTAAATATTAAGATATGGCATTCCAACATACATATAAATGTAAAATACCACAATTGATTGTAATAATCTGAAAAGTGGCATATTCTAAATATAGTAAGTACAAAAAATGGATGGAAATTTTGATTTTTTGGGTGATTGTATAACTACAATTATATTTTGGAATGTGGTTAATTTAGTTCAAGATAAAGTTCTTTGTTTATGCAAGTTCAGTTTTATCAGATTGGGTCAGTATCATTGGTTGATATTGACCTACACTGGTTAATACTAAAATATGAGTAAATTAAGAATGATGACTAGATGATAAATTTCATATGTATATATACTTTTTATTTATGATATTGAATATTATTGATGTGCACAACTCCAAAAATTAGTCTCATTTTTATTGAAACCCTGTTTGTGCTTGTGAAGGATAAAAACCTACATAAAACTAGGAAATTGTAATGGTACGAGATGACATCAATTACTCTCATTTTATTATTGACTATTACCTAGTTATTTGATACTTAAAGGAGGGAAATCAAGACAAATGAATTTATCCAACCTAATGTTGTTTTGAAATTGTTCTCTTTCATTATATACATATTTAGCTAATGATCTGGTTTGGTTACTTGAAAATGCTTTACTTTACTTGGATTTAGTGTGCTTCAGACCTGGGATATGACTAATACTAGTGTTATTTTTTAAATTTGGGAATAAGAAGGTATATTTTATGCATATAAAGTAGTGTATATATGGATATTAGAAAATTTCCCAATCTATTTTAATTGAGATCTTAATTTATTTATTTATGTATGAGCCAATTAATTTATTAGACTACTAACATGCTAGGAAAATATGTCGACCCTAAGGTGATATTTAATTTTGAAAATTATAAATTGGGAATGAGTTGGTATTAAACATATTAGGTCAATATAGATAGGTGATGCTAACCAAATATAACATAACTAACTTTTTTATATGTAGAATAAATTGAAAGACTAAATATATTTGTCATGTCCCCTTTTTCATGGACATTGACAGACTTGATGATTAGCCTATTATGCGACCTTCGTAGGCTGATAGGATGGATAGAGGGTCATGATGGAGATTGGCTTGGCTTTAATTTGTAGAATTCCTATAGTTGGCTTTCATTCAGGCTATTTCAGACACATTTAGCCTAAGCTCCTATTATTTAGGGATATTTGACATGCAGCGGAGCACCTTTATTTTGGTATGGTCATGTGTGGAATCACTCCCTGGTTCACTAGCTTTGAACAGTTCGAGGATCCGACATGTATTGAGGGAGATATTAATATTTGATTGATTTAATCAAATATTAATTATTTAGTCTAATTTTAATTAGAAACCCTAATTCTAATTTAAGGAAACCCTAATTAGGGCAAGCACATCTTTTAGAGGGTATAAGGGTTTCTCATGGAGGCCATTATTGGTTATGCATATGATTATTGATTTTGATATTGAAGAATTCTTCTGTGAAGACTGAGCCAAGGGTTCTAGGATTCCATTGTAGTGGAGAATGTCAACTCTTCATTGTGTGCGATTTAGAGGCTATGAGATATCAGTTGATTTATTGCCAAATTGAGAGATAGCTTCATACAGAAGTTATCACAGAGGTATACAGATTTGAGAGATAGCTTCACACAGAAGTTATCATAGTATTTCAGGGATTTCTTTATTTAGTTTTGATCTAATAAGTTATACAGATATAGATATTCTATATTAGAATCATATATTCTTGAGATCAGGTTGTTCAGCTATTAGGGGTTGAAAATAGACAGGTTGTGTTTAATTGGCAAGCGTACTAAGTCTGTACAAGACTGTACAGATCTGCTCAGACACCGAACTCGATAGACAGTGATTCCCAGTGATCAACATCGGCTGACTGAAGACTGACGTTGGCCAAGAAGGACCTACAAAGACTGACGTCGGTAGTATATCGACCGACATCGATGACTGTGTGTTCGATACAGCAGGCCGAGACATCCAGATTCAAGCTCAATTCCCAGATTTCCAAAAGCCCAGGGTTTTAAGATAGAATATTTCATATTATTTATTTGTATGACAGAGACTCAATTGTGTAATCATCCAGAAGAACAAGTGATGAGATCTTTGATTTGCTAGAGAGAGATTATATTGTGATTTATTTATGCATATCTGAATTTATTTTGCAAGATTGTATCTTTGTTCAGAACTGTTTGTGTTTCTATATTCCTTGTTTTAAGGGGATATCATAGTGGTATCAGAGGCAAATTCTTGCCATCCTGTTGGGCACATCAGAGCTAATGTCTTGCCATCCTATTGGGTAGTTTGGGTAGGTTGAATCAGCGAAGTATCCATGATGTCTTCAAGTACTCAGAATTGGTGGGACTATGATATGAAGAAGTTGAAACTAAGTTTAAAGAGGTTGAATGAAGCTCTTTCATACCCTTCATTTAAAGATAAACCCACACGGTATATGACAACAAATGAGGAGTGGGACTTATTACCACCTCGAGGTCGAGAGATGTTGTCTTTTGATCACTTTATTGAGTTGAGGAGAGAGCACTATAGATCAATTGGACAAGATAGTAGCATGTCCTATGATTCTTATGCGATAGGAAATAATAGGTGTGCTACTATTAATAGGAGAAAGCTTTGCTTATACTAAAAATATCCATATGATGCCAATCACAATTGTCATTTGAGGCCTAAGGGCAAGGCATATCATGTAATATGGGAGTATTATGAGGATTCAAAATTAGAAGATTTCGAACAGCATGATAATTTTAAGGAGTTAGAGGCAGAGGCTTTAGAGCCCAAGATAGAGGCAATGAAGGTGGCTTCCCAGGATTCTGATAGACATATGGTCGAGCTTAGTCATGAGGATTTGGACTCTCAATTAGTTGTAGAGGACGAGGGAGCTAGAGATTGTAATGATGAGATAGTTTCAGTAGTCACTTCTTTAGAGTTAGATGAGGATTAGTCTGATGTTGGCATTCAGAGTGTAGAGGTATACTTAGAGGTTAGTACATTAAGTGTTGATTGTGAGTATATTCCTACAATTGTAGCTGAAGAACATGTTGTTGGTACTGACACACATGTTTAGGATTTGGGAGTTCTTGGTCCTAACGAATTTGGCATACCAGTGGAGTTGAGTCTCCAGATTTATTCTTCTCATATAGATGATAGTGTGGTACAGTTGGTTGTGCTGCCTTTACAGAGGGATCAATTATGGGATGGATTGGCACCATCACTTGCAGATGGAATTGGCAGTTTGAGTTTTCCATTCTACTTGGGTTATGATGCTTTGAGAGTTTGGTTCTCATGTGTTCTTGACTATGGCAGTTGTGATCTTAGAGTTTGGTTAAGTTGCATTCACCAATTTGACTATGGGTTCCTCTTTGTTCTACTTCTGATGATATTGTAGGTACTTGCATTGATTAATAGCAGTGCAGAGCATAACTACATATGGGATCCAGGTGGATTGATTGGTTTGTTGTTCTGAGATTGCTTGGGGTCAAGCAATTTCAGGAGGGGCAGATTGTCATGTCCCCTTTTTCATGGACATTGACAGACTTGATGATTAGACTATTATGCGACCTTTGTAGGCTGATAGGATGGATAGAGGGTCATGATGGAGATTGGCTTGGCTTTGATTTGTAGAATTCCTATAGTTGGATTTCATTTAGGCTATTTTAGACACATTTGGCCTGAGCTCCTATTATTTAGGGATATTTGACATGCAATAGAGCACCTTTATTTTGGTATGGTCATGTGCGGAATCACTCCCTGGTTCACTAGCTTCAAACGGTTCGAGGATCTGACATGTATTGAGGGAGATATTAATATTTGATTGATTTAATCAAATATTAATTATTTAGTCTAATTTTAATTAAAAACCCTAATTCTAATTTAAGGAAACCCTGATTAGGGCAAGCACATCTTTTAGAGGGTATAAGGGTTTCTCATGGAGGCCATTATTTGTTATGTATATGATTATTGATTTTGATATTGAAGAATTCTTCTGTGAAGACTGAGCCAAGGGTTCCAGGATTCCATTGCAGTGGAGAATGTCAACTCTTCATTGTGTGTGATTTAGAGGCTATGAGATATCAGCTGATTTATTGCCAAATTGAGAGATAGCTTCATACAGAAGTTATCATAGAGGTATACAGATTTGAGAGATAGCTTCACACAGAAGTTATCACAGTATTTTAGGGATTTATTTATTTAGTTTTGATCCAATAAGTTATACAGATATAGATCTTCTGTATTAGAATCATATATTCTTGAGATTAGGTTGTTCAGCTATCAGGGGTTGAAAACAGACAGGTTGTGTTTAATTGGTGGCCATACTAAGTCTGTACAAGACCGTACAGATCCACTCAGACACTGACCTCGTAGACAACAATTCCCAGTGACCGACATCAGCCGACTGAAGACCGATGTCAGCTGAGAAAGACCTATAGAGACCGACGTCGACAGTATATCGACTGACGTCAATGATTGTGTGTTCGACACAATAGGCCGAGATGTCCAGATTCAAGCTCAATTCCCAGATTTGCAAAAGCCCAGGGTTTTAAGATAGAATATTTCATATTATTTATTTGTATGATAGAGACTAAATTGTGTAATCATCTAGCAGAACAAGTGATGAGATCTTTGATTTGCTAGTGAAAGATTATATTGTGATTTATTTATGCATATCTAAATTTATTTTGCAAGATTGTATCTTTGTTTAAAACTATTTGTGTTTCTATATTCCCTGTTTGAAGGGGATATCACAATATTTATTTTAATAGGTTTGAAATAGATAATGAGTTTATTGTATGCATGTAATAGTAGAATAGAAGGGTTGCCTCATAAGATAACATGAAGGTGTGATATAATAATAAATTAGGAATTTTTTGGCACTTAAGTCATGTGTGGTAAATGTATGTCAAGCTTGTAATTGTCAAGTACCAAAGAGCATATTTTAGTATCTACACCCCCATACCTTGGGTAGATGTCACATATGTCAATGGAGGTGTAGATGTAGGGATAATATTAATCATATAGGTCTAATCACTTGATATATTAGATTTTTATAACTTTTTATGTTCATTTTTGATAATAAATAAATTATATCAATTTGATTTGGATTCATGTTAATATATTTAGTGAATTTTTGGTTATCCATGGCATCTATTTGATGCGTAGTAGTTTTTTATGAGTATTATTGGTTTCAACATTCATAATGAGTCTATAAAAAGGGTATATAATATGTACTATAAATTTTTTAGTAGGAATAGCAAATCAATTCATGCATGTATTTTTTCATCTAGTGGTAACAAAAGGCAACTTGATTGGATTTTATAATAATAGGACTTTAGGAAGGCTTGAGATTGTGTACTGCTAATTATATACTTATTAGGGTGCATAGATTTGATATATATGACACATTTTATTACATACTTTATATAAATAATATCCACTATCCATATTGAAATAAAAAAGAAAAGATTACATTCATGACTTATGTTTACCAATAATGTTCATTCATTATATCCATAAGAAGTGTCTATTTTTATAGAATAATCATAAATTAAGTTTAAAAATAAAACCTTAAGGATAAAATATGAAACCTTAAGAGAAACATTAGGTTCAATATAATTTTATATGTGCATAGGTTCACTAATATATTTTACCCTGATATTTGTTTTAGAAACCCTAATAGAATAAAAACTAGTAGAATAATTTAGATCAATAGATATGGAATTCAAACTTACCATCTAATTGTAAAATAATGAAAGTGATTTTAATGATTTGGTAAGTGGCATATGCTAAATATATTAAATGAAATTATTTTAACAAAATAGAATTTAGTTATAGTGTATTATTCCTAATTATGATAAATATATGTAATAAGACAATATTTAAAATACACTTCTAAACAACATATTGAAAGTAAATGACTAAAATAGATGAAATTAAATTATTGAAAAAAGGCTAAATATGAAAATAAATTATTGATTTAGTTTTTTTGTTGTATGTTGACTATGTTTGACCACTAGAAAGATGGAAATAGAAATAGGGTGTTCATCTTAACATATGCTTATAGGTGTTTTTAGCTATTAGATCATTTATGTGAATGGTAGATGATAGATTAGAAAATAACATGGTCTTCACAAGTGATTATAATATTCCAAGGTGTTGAAAAAGGTTTGAATTAAGTCCATAAGATAATTAAAGTGAAAAAGGGATAAAATGACATGATCAAGTATTTGTGACCAATTTTAGGTGTATACAGTCACCCTCCCCGATATAAAAATAAATGTGTTAGATTAAAGGAAAAACCTTAGTGTGTAAGACACACATTATATTTTAGCTAGTACTCCAATCATGAAAGGCACCGTACTCTTTGTCAAACCCTATAAACACATGAAATAATTACTTTGTTCATTTGAAAACTAAATATTGAAAAATCTTGAATTTAAAATTTTAATATATTTGAACTTGAAATTTGATTTAACTTAAAATTTAAAAATATTTGAATTTAAAAATTATTTGAACATAAAATGAGAGGAATGGGAAGTGTTATCATTCTATATTTCACCCCTTTAGGTAGTGGTGTTTAATCCCTACATCATCCAATTGATATAATGGGATCACCTCTAGTGTGGGTGGCCTAGTTGATGAGGTGAATCTCTAGTTTTGGGATTAACTCCCCTAGTGCATCAATTATGGTTAAAATTGTTAGAGGTATAATCACTAAGGGGGGAGGGGGTGAATCAGTGAGCCTATAAATTCTAATTTAAATTTAAATCCTTTGAATTTCATAATCAATTACCATAATCATTCATGAAGTATACACAACATTCATAGTAATGATCAAGAGAGGCAATGAAAGATCAATCACATAACACATGACATAGATGGGAAAACATAATAGGGGATAAAACCCATTAGAAACTAAATTGGACTATTATCATATAATAACAAGATCTAATTTAGACAATCTATAATTGATCAAGGAACTATAATCCCTATTTAGTGAGACTACAACCCACAATGTGCCACAACACCTGTCTAGCTGAGTTAAAAACTAGAATTATAGCAAGTTTCACATTGCAAGGAGGCTAAAACCACCTTATATGCTGAGATACCACAAAAATAACTATTAACACATCTACCTTTGCACCAATGTATTCAGCACTTGATGATGGACCTTTGATTATCACTCTTTACCTTCTTTCATACTCAAATAAAAAAACACTATTCTACCAATAGAATTATGACCTATAGGTTATACAAACAAACATCAATCTATATTGATCTTAAAATCATCCATAGGGAACTCTAACCCTCTTTTTCTCCATAATTCAGATGCGCGTGCCTTTCTCAAATAGTCTCATGAGCATACTCACTCATTCTATCTCATATAGGCTTATTAGGTCCAATGACCTATGTGATCACCTTGATTATATAATCATTTCTGATTATCTTTACTCTCTACTAGTCCTCACTAACCTTTAACTTCTTTTTAAAATGTTCTCTCCTTCACTTGGCTCTATATCTGCATAACCCTCAATCAAGTCTTTCAAGTCTATAAATCACCATGTATGATTTCACTATTTATAGTGCATTCATGATCACCACCATCTTGGTCAACCATTAGGCATACCTTAACCATTAAGGCATCTATCTAATTGAGACATATCTAAATAAAATTTTCATAGGTAGGTTATAGCATCTATGGGTCACCCTTAAGTAGTTACACTTTTTAATAAGGCCTATGTAAATATTATAGGTCTTATGGAGACCTATTCACCCATTTATCACATCATCAATCAAAACAAGAACACAATGCCACTTTAAAATACATGGATACACTATTTATGCCCCCTTTGACATCCTCAAATGATCACAACCATATTTTCTAACTTCTAAATATGGTCAAATAACTCAAACACTAACCTGTTACATATGAACATTATGAACAAAAAAATAGTCAACTTCTTAACTTTTGTTCATACAAAATATCAATTGGTAAAACCTATAAATACCATATAAATAATCCTCATGGAGTTTACAACACTTCCAAATAGCTAAGTCATCATGAGACATCAAAACAACATCTACACAAGCTTAATTATCCTTCTCGAGTCACTTATAGAAGATTTATGAAAACATATTCAACTTTGAACATTCATAACTATGTATATACAAAATTTTGGATATTAAAATATATATCATTAGATGCACCTTGGATTCCTATACAAGTTCACTTTTTACAACACTATCAAATTTTCTTAGATCAAAAGTTATGGCCCAAAAACTAGACACTATTATTTACTTCATAATTTCAAATATTGAAATGTAAACGGTCATAATTAAACTTTGAACACTATTCTCAAATATCATGTCCTCTTATCTTTAGATCAATATCACATCATCAATCTACTTTGAACTTTAATGCATATGCACCAATGATCAAATGTTAAACCTCAATCATTTTGACCTCATCTCATGTAATATTACAATTTTGAATCATCATGTACCATCAATCTCTTGTACATATATTGGTCAATAAAAATTATCAATAGATATCACTTTGACATCTTGACTTTAATATGCACCTTTGATCTCTATATGTATGATCACCCACTCATAGTTGATCCTTAGAAGAAGATCAATCTTTATCTCTGCTTGGTGTTAAAAATCATGCACTTGTCCTCATCTTGCTACTTAATGACATTTTGGAGTGATTTTCATTGTCGATTTTTATCAAAATTTAACTTGTGAAAATTTTAAAAAGTATGGGAACCTTACTTATCTACTTAGAAGGCCAACTTCAAATAGTCATATCTTTTGTTGCACTTAGATGCATGATCTATAATCTAGACTATATGATATTACAGAGGAGAATCCAACCATATAAAAATATACTCCTATAACCCTAAAAAATGTGAGATATATCACCATTAAAATTCCTTATAAAAATCTTTTGTCATAGAGACAACTATGCTTAGAACTTGTCTGGGAGACCAACTTTGAACATGCATAACTTTTGTGATGCTACATTGCATGACCTAAAAATTAGCACAAATGAACTAGACACAAAAATAAACAAACCCATATGATAAAATTCTCCTAAAACATCCAAATGTGTGATATAATACCATAAAAATTCTGATTTGGCTATTTCTTTCCTTATGCAAATTTGACTATGGGAAAACACTGTCAAAATGCTTGGAAGCCCAACTTTACACTAACATATCTTTTGATGAACTTAGGTGCATGACCTAATATTTAGTTAATAAAAAATAAGTAATAATTTTATCAAAACCATATGACCAACTCCCCTTGACTCATCCACATGTGGTAATTATGATGTCATCAAACTACCTACTAGGACTTTTTACTGTTGGACCCAAAGTGTCTAGATGAAAATTATGGACTACCAGATGAATTTCGCTTATACACATAAGAAATTAAAGCTTATAAAAAAATTTAGGGACATTTTTCACATGCTCATACTCTATATTCATCCTTTAAAACTCTAACCATGCCAAAATAGAATATCTACCAATTATACTTCAAGCATACTAGGAAAAACACATTTCACACTTTATCATTATCACTTAGACTATAAAGGAACTTCATCCACTCAAAAATAAACATACATTAAGTAATTAAAAAATATACATAAATATTACCCTTTTTCATTGATTTCAACACCCATCATAAAACAAAATACATCTCATCTTCCTTCTCTCTTTTCAAGCACTCTCATAATAGGAATTTTCTCCCCCTTTGACACAATGATAAAGTGGGCAAAAAATAATCTTGAGGACATAAAAATAACATAAAATATAAAAGGAAAATATTATAAATATGATAAATTTTCCCCCTTACCTTGAGCCTATTTTTTCTTGCCTTGATAACTTCCTCTTACTCCATGTCAACACTCTCTTCAACCAAGCACTACAACCAATAAAGAAAGAAAACAAAAAAACCATTATAATCTGATGAGACTCACCAATAAACATATAATAATGAATCCCCATAATATATTTAATCCATTTAACCTTTTTAGGATCTTAAAATCTCCACACACCATGAGGAATCACCACACATGCTTACTAGCCTTCTCTCTCAAGCTACTATAAGGACCACCAACATAACTTCATGACACTCACCAAAAAGTAAACATGCTCTCAAAAAAATTTAGAATTTTTATTAAAAAAATACCTTACTCTTTTGGATAAATTGAGAAAAAGTTACTCTTCTTCAAACTAGGACTGTCTAGCCTCCTTATAGCCCTGCCTAGAACCTTGCAAAGCCCATAATTTTTAGTAGACACATCTTCAAGAAATAAAACTTCATATCTATATAAATATCATATTCCCCATAAATTAAATCAATTTATATCACCAATATCATATTTTTTAACATACTTCCTTCATAAACCAACTACCCAATTAGGCCTCCAACATGAAAAAACTTTGAATAACCTAAGAACCACAAACCTTCAATTTTATATGAAGATTTATTTAACCTTATATTTATCCCATTAAACATATTAAGAATCCTTATGCCTAAATAAAAAAGGCAAAATACTCTTCTAGCATAGCCAAAAGCCTTATAATCTCAAAATAAATAAGGTCAACAAACCTCTTTTTGGTCAATGCACACCTTTAAAACTTATTTCACACCTGAAGACACCCATCACACACTTTTGGACCAAAAATTGATCCTTAATACATTAAGGAACATATACTTCCTATAACCCATTTTAGGCCTACTTTCTCTTAAGTAAAAATGAAGAAAACCAAGAGCACTCAAAACTATTCAATTGATACAAACATACCTTCAACCCTCAAAAAAATCTAGAGCACATCATAAATAAATGCATAAACCTTTCTGAGCACCAAAGTTTACTTGACATTGCATCAATCTCATTAAGCCACTTGGAACCACCCATTCTGACCCTACATAATAGCTCCTTCACAAATCTCTAGAGCAAGTTCATGAACTTGTTTCTCTCTCTAACTTCATGCTTTACTTGAAACATGACATCTTCAAAATTTCTTCAAATACTCATTTCTAGCCTTATAGGACCTTCAAAAGAGAACCATAAAAACACTTGATTCTCCATTAAAAGGAGTCTCTTAAGAATCATAGATAGAGACACTTCACATATGCTCCCCCTCACATAATGTACATCTTCAAGCCATTAAACTTATATGGCATACCCAACTGCTCTATAGGCCTTAACAGGTTTAGAAAGATCTAGGACTATGCCTAGAAGAGAGGATTTCAACTTATAGGCTCTCCTAGCATCTACCATAGACTGATATGTAGATAGATATTTAAAAACTCACCTATATACTAAAGCATCCAAATCATGATCAACAATCCATATCCTTCTCAAGATAAGGCCACTAATATTTTTCACAAGCTTTTTTTCTCCAATAAATAGATATATAAAAATAATGCACAAACATACCTTATTTTCATACCATCTCATCAAATAATATTTGACAACCACCAAGCTTTCTTTTACTGACAAGTGTATCCTTAAAGCCTAGATAGAGACACCCCTTTGACATATAGAGACTAAAAGTCCTAAAACTAAAAAAAAATCCCATATATCCATATCTTTCTCTAATATGTAGTCTTACCTCATCATCCAATTGGATGGATGTTTGACTTCATTCTTTGCTTTAGATTTGTCAATAAATTCTGACAACATAAACTTTTGACTTTCCTTCATTTCTAATTTTTTTTCCACCTTTGCAAAAAATCCATCAAGACTCTTGGACTCAATAGGGTTAGTCTATTTAGTCTTTACTAACTCATATCTCTATACCATTGTTTGAATCTTCTTGTTTTCTATAGCCAACTTATCTACTTGATCCTTGAGCTTAACCTGATTTGCAACATAGCCTTCTAGAGCAACTTTCTTATCAACCTTATGACTAGAATAATTGGTAATGATTACCTTTAGTTTCCATACCTTAGTTTATTCTTTTTAAGACCTTCTAGGAGATCTATATCCTTTGACATACCTTGAATACCTATTAACACTATTTGGATAGAATCTAACAATATGTTCACTTTTATGACAACTAAAACAAATAATATCGTTCATGTCTTTTGATAGATTTGAATTATGATCAATATTTTGACAAAAAATCCTTCTATCATAGCTCCATGAATGTCCATACTTGACTGATTTCATTCTATAGTCCTTATCTCTATGACCATAATTATTACATGTATAGAAATAACCATGAAATAAACTAGCATACATTGAAACATTTAGTTGTCTAACTAGTCTTCTTTCATTGCTCTTGACATGATCTAACTTATTTTGATCTTCTTTAAGCTTGTTTATCTGAAGAAAAAAAATTCTCGTGCTCACCCATTAATGAACCTAACTTGGTGTCTAATTGAATGCTCTCATCCTCTTTAGCTCTTACACTTGAAATTGTAGCCATCAATTGACCTTTCAGAACTTGGATAGTCTCCTTATCACTCTTAGCTTCTTTAGCAATGTCATCCTTTATTATACATGATTGCTATATCAAACTTCCCTTAAGAGAATTGATTTGTGCTTGAAGACCTTTGATCATATTCCTCATTTTATGATTCCTCTTCTTCTGCTCCTTTAGTTCACCAAGTGCACTCATGAGCTTAGTGTCTAAATCAACTTCTTCTTCCTTATTGTAATATTATTTTCTATTATGGAAAGATTTTTTATCAAACATGATGTCATTTTATCTTGAACACAAATTTGTCTTGGCATCTACTACCTAAACCTTGAGATTATTGATAATATTCTCATCCTCTTTGGGATCTTTCTTTAGAGTACATATCTATTATTCAAGTGCTTTAATCACAACGTTCCACTATTTATTTTCTTTCTTAAATTGATTAGCCATATTTTTACCTACTTAGGATCACCTTCAAGCTCTTAGGCTTCCTCTAAAGGACCCACTCTAATACCAATTATTATAAGTACAATCATTACAAGGGGGGAGTGATTTAGTGAGCTCAAATAATACAACTTTAGTTTTGATCTTTACAATCACTTAATCAATAACAATAAGCATTAATGAAGCATACACATCATTCATATCAATAATTCAAGATCAATGACATAATACATGACATACATGGGAAACTCTCTTGGGGAATAAAACCCACTGGAACCTATAATTGGACTATTATCCTATAAAACCAAGAACCAATTTAGACCAACTATAACTGATCAAATAACTACAATCCCTATTTAGTGAGACCACAATCCCACAGGGTGCTTTAACATATGTCTAGTTGAGATACAACAATAACCATAATTTTAGCAAGTTTCACCTTACAAGGAGGCTGCAACCAGCTTAGATGTTGAGCTACCACAATAACACCTATGAACACATCCACCTTTGAAATAATGTATTCAACACATAATGATGGACCTTTGATTATCACTCTTCACCTTTGCTCATACTCAAAAATCAAGATAATTAATATGATAATATAATTATGACCAATAAGTCATAAAAATAGTCATCAAATAAATTTTCTCACCAACTCATCCACAGGGCACTCTACCCCTCCTTCACTCCCCAATTCACATACACAAGATTCTCTCCAAACACTCCCAAGTCTCTCACTTCAAAACACCTACAACAAATCTATCATAACAATAGAAAAATGACTAGATGATAATACACATAGTCCACACCTTGATTTACCTCTATGATCAACCACCAAGCTCATACAATCTTCACCTTGCCTTCATTCATAATATACTCTCTCAAATAGCCTCTTGAATAATTTACTCATTCTGCCTCCTCTAGGCTCATTAGGTCCGCTAACATATATGTCCTCCTGCACCAACTTAATCAAACAAGCATGTTTGATTCTCTTTTATCTCTTCTAGTCTTCATTGACCTCTACCTTCTCTTTCAAATTTTATTACCTTCACTTGGTTCCACATTCTCACTCCCTCATCTAAGTCTTATAAGTCTTGAAACCATCATCTTTGATTTCACCATTTGTAGAGCTATTATGATTATCAACACCTTGGTCAACTATTAGGCATTTATTAACCCGTAAGACATATATATCACTAATTCATATCTAAATACAATCTTCATAGGTTGGCCATATCATCTACGGGTCACCCTTAAGTAGCTACACCTTTTAATAAGGCCCTTATAGCTCTTATAGGTCTCATGGAGGCCTATCCACCCATTTAGCACATCATCAAGAAAAAAAATAACATAGAAACACTAAAAAATGCATAGGTCCACAATAAATTAACCCTTAGTCATCCTCATATGAATATAGTCATCATTACACCCTTTTGTGCAAACTCAATCAATATTTTATACACACAATCACCATGAATGAATACACAATCAACTTCTAAACCTTTGTTCATATTGCATATGATTAGTAAAAACTACATAATGCACACATATAGTCTTCATGGATTATAAAAATTATACAATAGATTATTCATCATGAGACATCTAAATGGCAACAATACTGGCTCAATTATCCTTCTTGGGTCACTTAGAGAATACACACAAACACAAAGTAAACTTTTGAACTTTCATAACTATGACTAGAATCATTAGTAAAAATAATAACACAATACCACTTTAAAATACATGGTTCCACTCTTTATTTACCCTTTGACATCATCAAATTATCATAGTCATCTTTTCTCACCTTTTCATATGCTCAAATAACTCAAACACTAACTTGGTACACAAAACATTATGAATAGAACATAGTCAAATTATTAACTTTTGTTCATAAAAAATATAAATTGGTCAAATCTATAAATACCATATAGATCATATTCATTGATTCTAAACACTCCCAAATATCTAATTCATCATGAGACATCAAAATAGTATCTACACAAGCTTAATTATCCTTCTCGGGTCACTTACAGAATATATACGAAAACACCATCAACTTTGAACCTTAATAAATATATCTATACAAACTTTCAAATATTCAAATATATATTTATAGATGAAACTTGGAGTCATATACAATTTAACTTCTTACTACATTATCAAATTCTACCTAGATCGAAAGTTATGGCCCAAAAATAGACACTGGTCTTTCCTTCATAATTTCAAATATTCAAATGCAAATAGTCATAGTTAAACTTCAAAAACTATTCTCGAATCTAATGTAATCTCAAATTTATATCAATCTCACACCATTGATATTATATTAACTTTAATTCATAGGTTCCAATTCTCAAATGTTAAACCTCAATCACTTTGACCTTATCTCATGCAATCTTGCAATGTTGACTCATCGTGCATCATCAATCTCCAATATGTATCTTGGTCTTTAAAAATGTCAAATAGCTTTCACTTTGACATATTGAATTTAATACACATCATTTATCTCTATCTATACAATCACCCAGTCACCATTGATCCTTTGAATAATATCTATCTTTGTCTTTACTCAGCCTTAAACATCATACACTTGTCCTCATCTCTCTACTTCTTGATTTCTTAGAGAAATGCACACCATTGATGTTTCTCAAACATTAATTTGTGAATATTTAACTATGGGAACCTTACTTATCTACCTAGAAGACAAAATTTACATATTCATATCTTTTTCTATGATTGGATGCATGATCTATAATTTGGACCATATGATCTCCTTACACAGGAGAATCTAACCATATAATAATATGCTCCTAAAACCCTCACATGTGTGAGATATATATATATAATGACCAAATTTGACCCTAAAAGTCAAATTAGGACCCCTATAGTTAAAAAATTGAGTTTTAAGTGTTTTATGGGTCTAATACATATGTCTTAAGGTCATTTAGTGTGATTTCATGTTATACTAGCCTTGGTCATTAGTTATTTTAGTCCTTTTATCATTTTGAGTCATTTTAGAGGTCAAAATAGGGCATTAAATGAGTTATATGACATCCTATGTAAATATGAAGGTGTTAAAAGGTTATGTCACATGCCATGTGTCCTTTTATGTCTTAGGCAACTATTTCTAACTGAAAGTGGTAGGTGATTTAGAAGAAAGAGAAAATTTATTAGGAAAAGAGAAGTGTTTGGCACTTGTATGACCCATGGAGAAGTGAGACATGTGATATAAGGTCATGTAATGACTATTAAAATTCCTTATATCCATATAAATTATTTACATTCTTTGCAAGTCCTTAAAAAGTCCCCAAACTATTTTACTCCTTTTTTGCCTTTTTAGGCACATAAAACCAATCTTCAAGTTTGTACTTGGTATGATCAGCAAGAGAAATTCTAATTCAAATGACTTTGGGAGGTAAAATTAAACTTAGAGAGATTAATTTACATAACAATATTTTTAATAATGGTGTCTTGTGCTTTATGAACCATCCTCATGAAGTTGATTGTGGTTTTCTACTTGTTATTTCATGCACCCTATAGGTTTTGCTCCATTTTGGGCAACTCCATAGAAAATAGTTGGTAAAGTTGACTCTATAGGATGTGGGATATTTTATAAAATTATCTCCATATTTATTTTAATGTTTCATGGTGTTTGGATGAGCAATTTATCTCATGTTTTAGGAAGGTTCCACCATGTGCAATCTCAGTCAGATATCCTTATTTGTAGAATGTTTGGTTCTTAGAAGAGGTATCATAGGAATTTGATGCGATATTTCCCATGTATCAATTCCATATTTACCATCCTACCTTCATGTTTAATCTCATAATATCATGCTTGGATCCAAATTTTAGTCTTTATCATGCTCATAACCAACTCCTTGCCCTTTCTCACTTGTAGTCATGTGTATGAAATTATATATCATGCTTAAGTAGGTATATTAAAGGTCTCAAGATACTAGTTATGTCTTTATAATTTGTATAAAACAATTTATATCCTTCAAAGAGTGTAAAAATAATTTTTTTTTAGTCCTGTACAACATATGCTCATAGTCACCATTAACATGCTTACCTACAAGTGTTATCATGAAGAAAATCACATTGAGGAAGAGATTTTTAAGATGAGTAATGTCATTGATAGTGAGAATAATCTATTTTGAATAATTTAAATATCTCAAATCTTATTTTAATCTCATAAATCATGCATTATACCAATTTTATCACCCTTACTGCCTGCATAGTGAAATGCACACCTACAGGTGGCCTAACAAAGAGTTAGGATGTCATATAGGAGTTTTGAAGCAAGTGTTCAAACCCCTTTTGGAATATTTTTAGGTTTATAATACCATATAAAACTCATTTGAGGTGTCAAGTTATAAAATTATAGTGGAGAAACCTTCAAAACACAAAATGACAGTATACAGGGACCTTTTCCCTAAAATGAGAAAATAGAGGTTTGAGGTGTTTTGTCAGTATCTTGAAATAGGGATGTAAAGGGATTTTAAGAATATATATATGTGATTTTTATATCCTCTATTAGGTAAAATATATTTGAAAATTTTAAATGATAGAGGATTAATGGAGGATGGTGTTTGAGGGCCTTAGAGTTACTCATTTAAACATTGATTTTCTCCAGTATCATCTACATGTTTGAACTCGTAAGTGACCATTGGTATGCTATGGAGAAAATAGGGAATAATATTATGTTTTATATCCTCATGAAGTGAAATTTATACCAAATTTACATGAATATCATCAATATGATGTGGACATGTAGTGTTTCGAGCCTCATTTGCACCTACAGGTTTTACATCAAGAAAATACTCACATATAATAGGTAAGGAAGATAGTAGGTTAGGAATGATGTATAGGTGATTGTATATAGGAGTTTTTTCATGGAAAAAAGTATTATATTGTGAAAAATAACCTAATTTTGTTTAAGTTTTATCTACAGATATCAATATATAGGATATAACCCCATCTAATACTTACAAGCTGGCTGTAGGGTCACTGTGGAGAGTAGACTATATACCTTAGTGATGGACCTCACTTCAATCATGGAAATGACAAGTATAGATATGGAATGGTTTTTAATTATTAAATTAGGATATAAATCATGAATTAAATGCCTAGGTCATATAATCTACACCTACAAGTCTTGATAGCTACAATATAATCAGTTGTAAGTGAGTATAACTAATAGTGACCTAGTTGATAACTACTCTCAATCTTTGGCATGGTAATGAATGGTATAGGTGGATAAAATAAATATGTAATGGTATTAATATTTTTATTAGTACCATAAATCAATGAAATTACCTCTAAAAGTACACCTTACACCTACAGGCATGGGAAGCACAACAAATAGGGTTGGCTTACCAGTCAGGTCTAACTGAGTGAGGATGCTTTCAAAGTGTAATAATGGGTAATGAGAGTTGTTAAAATTTTTAATTATCTCACAAGGGTGTAATTTACATCTCTATATGTGCTTATATCAATATTATATCAATAAACCCTCTCTAAATGGTAATACATAGTCATTTTCTAATTGTCATACACATAGTGTACCTTTTAAATAGTTTATCTCAAATATTGAGGAGGTTAATGGGTATAGAGACATAATAAAATAGAAAAAAAACTAAATATAACATCATAATAACATATATAATACTCTTAAATACCTATTTTATTTGTAAAAATAGGGTAAGTGCCCTCTATTTTGTCTCAGATAGAGGGTACTTCTCCTCATGCATAAATTGGTAGGTTTAAAAGAAAGGGATGAAATGATGGACCAAGAGTTGTGTGAACATTTCAAGATGGTTTGGGGAGATATATTACACATATAAAAATAATTTAAACCAATAATATAGGAATGAATCCCAATATGGAGGTCTAAATCCTTAGAGTTACAGTCAAGCTTACTAGGCACATTTAGGCCTAAAGGCCAAATAGAGGGTCAATTCTAATTATGACATGAGATGAGAATTTAAATGGATTAATACATGCTTATTAGTTAAAAATAGTGGTATATAGGCTATTGATATTTAGTTATAGCCATCAAAAACTCTTTTTGGGCTTTAAGGTGAAGATAGACTATTACACATGGTGAGGCCTAGAAGCCAAAGAGGAGGCCATTTTCGATTTTATCTTTGGGGAAAAAAAAATTGTATTGTTACATGTTTTTAAGGTATTTATAGATATTTTAAATCTTTCACATTGTATAGGATTCACAAAACCCATTGTTTGAGCCCAAAACTAACTCAAACTTATAGGGAATAAGAAAAAAAGCTTGATAGGTCAAATTTGAATGCTCATATCTCCCTTGATGCTTTGCATGGAGAATAAATGAATTTATAAATGTTATATAGGATTTTTATTAACCATTTTGTGGCATTGGATTGAAATTTAAATGTCAAATATACATGAAAAAACCTTAAGAAGGTAAAATAGGCTAAACCCTTGCTAGTGACCAGTTTCAGGAAATGAGGTTGGAGAGCTTTATAATGGCATAGTTTGCCAAATATGACAATTTAAAATTTTATGAGACTCTCTTATGTTTCTCCCCATGCTTTTTTATTGTATATAATTATATGGATAGGGTACAAAATAGGTTACTTTTGACTATTTTTCATGTTTACAGGTTCCAAGAGGAGTCCAAAGATGAAACCAACTTTGGAAAAATTATTAGGACTTAGTATAAACCATAATGTCCATTTAATTTTATAAAAAATCATAAGTTTTTAAATAAATAGCTTCATCTTAGCCAGTCAGAATTGGCATAGTGACCAAGCTAGAGAGAAGTGTGAAAACTCTAAGTGAAAGTTATTTTAAGGTGTCCCTAATGCTTATAAGGACATGGAGAATATGTAAAGGTGTAATAAACTCAATTTTATATATTTTAATAAGAAACTAATGCCTTTTTATAGGCCAAGTTTTCAAGGTGCATGAAAGAAGAGTTTTTTAGACTATATATGGTAATATCTCATTTTGGGAAGATTTTAGATGACCAAGACTAAAACCAATGCATGGAGAGGAATGTATAAAAACCTTCCCCTTCATTACAATCATCATGCATATCCATAATTAGTTATATGATGTTCAAATATGGCTAATCATGAAGGCAATTTTTATGATCTAGAATAAGGAGTTTTATGCCATTTTACAAGAGTTTCATGCCTTGTATGGACACTCGTGCTTCCTAAACTTAAATATTTCATCCCACATCCTATTATAATGTATAATTAACTCCTTTTATTAGATTAAAAAGTGTCCTTGTAACCCTTGTCATTTATTTATCTCCTTTCTTTCTCTCAAGTTCTATAAGAACTAGCCATTTTGTCCATTTTAACTTATGCTCCACCTAAGTATGGAAAATACCTACTCATTTTCATACCATTTGATCAATAATACTACTAATTTTTACATATTATATGACTATTCATAGTGTTCTCACTTGAATTTTTTATTTTTCTTAAGTGATGACTCTTATTTCAATCAAATATTGCTTCATTCTCTAACCTATTTGTAGTTAGAAAGCTTCTTATTTTAGGGTATGTGAAGTGTTTTAGGAAGTGTCAAGTTTGAGTGAGTTATTATATTCACTAGTACCATTCAATTCATCTTATCTGGTCCTCTTTCCCTAAATATTCATTCATAACCTCATAATGTAACATTGATGTGAGAAGATGGAAATTAGAAAAGTGTATGTTTGGTTAGTCTCTTGGTTTCATGTGTAACATGTAGCTAGCTGGAATTCATCATTCAATTTGGTGTATCACCTCCCTTAGGATAGTTTTATTTTGATTTTATCTCTCCCATTTCCCCCCAAACATTTAGGTGTAGTATTGATCCAAATTGGTACATCAAGGGAGCTAGCCCTACCTAGAGATTCACCTCATTTTTAGGCTACCCACAAGCCTAGAGGTGTTTATATTGTGGCACTTGGATGAAGAGATATTATACATATCCTCAAAGGGTTCTAATCCAAGTGACAATAGTTTTTAGCATGCCCGATGGGGCTCTTAGTCGAAGAGGTTGAAATATTTTTGTTGTTAACTTTCAATAATCAACCTTTAGAGGCATTTATCTAAGAATCAATGGTGAATTCAATATTACATCAACTGGTCAAGTATCCTAGGTATTCCTTTGGAATATTGTTGATAACCATTCCTTTTATTATTGTTTCATAATGAAGCTTTATGACTAACTTTTGTGTTGAGTTTTGTTTTACATAAGTTGGTGAGGTATATCAAGCCTATAACATCCCCTATCAATCTTGTCATGATCATTACCAATTCTAATATGACTCATACCATCTCTAATATATCCATTTCCAACCTATTCATGAAGTGTATCATCCCTATAACCAGCCTTCTCCATAACTTGCTCCTTTTAGTCAACCTAGTCACTTTTCAAGTCAATACATTACAACTTTCAAGAAAACACTTTTATGATATGAGAAATGTATGTTGGAGATTGACACACAAAGGGGATATGGCTAAGAGTTTCCTAATCATCTCATTCATAAGGTGATATATGTATTAGAGATGGTAAAAATAGAGTGGGCACCTATTGAGAGAGATAATTGGCAAAGGCTCACAAGTGAGATGCTAGATGAGAGTGGCCTAGTTTCATCCTTAGAAGATAGGCTAAAAATTATTGAGAAGTAGACTCACCAAACCTATCAGCCTTCGTATCCACTTCCTCAATATTTATATTAGTCCTATTTGACCCCTACTAATGAACCCAATCAAGCTTACCAAAGTCATTATTTTCCCAATCAGTTGAAAGAGAAAGTTGAGAAGAGAAACCTTATTTTTAAAGTAAATATTGATAAGAAAATTGAGTTGGCTAATATGCATATGCATCATTCCATGTCATAAACAAAGGAATTATAATTTAATCCCTCATTTCCCTCTCTTATTGCATCCCAATCTCAATAAAAGACCTCTAGATATGAGATTCCAAGTTGGAGACAAAGTGGAGAATCCAAGCCTAAGGAGATCCTAAGTTTATTAAATAATTCATCCACTCCTCAAGTTTCATAACTACCTAAAGAGAATAATTATAATCCTAACATCCTAATATAGAGTAACATAGTGTATTCATGGGGAAAGAAATAGGAGAAAATCCTAAATAAAGAGTGTGATGTTGAAGAAAAACTTGATCCTATGCAAGTTCCTCCCACCCTTCCTCAAGATACATCTTGTGTTCCATGTTAGTCCCCTTATACTCCTTATCCTCATGATAATTATTATAAAATTCAAGAGATAATTTTCCAAGAGAATATATCCAATAAAATTTAAGAGTTAGAGTTAAGGATGAAATTGCTAAGTCAATGTGTGATGGAAGGTTTAGACCCAAAAGAAGATCCTATGCCTAAACACACCCCATCTAACCTCCCTCAAGAAAGTTTTCAGGATAAATAAAATGTGAATGAAGTGATTTTAAAGTGGAAGGAAAATAAACAAGATATCTTATGCCAATGTCTATTTCCCCTTCCTCAACAACTCCCAAAAGAATCCCCTACTATGTATTCTCAATCTAATTTTGAACCCTATGTTCCACCTCCACCAACTATTTCATCTTTTTCTCATCCCATAATCCTTCTAATTTATGGACCTATGTTATGGGAACCTAAAGAGGAGAATTTGGTTAAGGAAAATTTATAAATCTTGCTTGAGGAAAGTATAACTCTTTAGCAGCCTCATTGGTCCAGGTCACCAGATTTTGAGATGCCTAGTCTTGGCATCACCAAAAAGGAGGAGATGGAAGATCTTACAACCCTTGAGAAGAAAGATCAGATTATGATACTTGAGATATATTTTTATTACCCTTAAGAGGTCCTAAGTGTTGAATAAAAGGTGATTCCTTATGCTGATTCTTCTTATTTGGTTGATGATGAAGAATGCTTCCCTTGTGTCAAAGAAGAAATCTTGGATGAAATAATTTTGGATTCTAAATAAGATGATGAAAGAGTTCCTCTTGTTTTCCCCCTTCATGATTTTGTTAAAATAGAAGATGATTACTTGTGGTAGTAGTTTGAAAACATTTACAATGAGTTTGAGTCTCTCAAGGGGTCTACAACATCTTTAGAGCTGATTACAAGTGATGATAATCAAGATGACATTTTTTAAAATGTCACATATGAGAAAGAGAAAATTACACATCAACCTTTGGAGGTGAAATCAAGCTTCTATTTTCCTCAATATTCCAAGGAGTAATAAATCATTCCTCTTAAAGTCATGCCTACAAATAAGATGCAAGTTGATCATGAGAAAGAGAGTGGGAAATAATATGAGGTATGTGTACAAGACCAAGAGGAATAATTTTACATTGGTGACCTATTTGAAGATGGTCTACTTGAGAGCATAACAAGTGAAGTGCCATGAATAATGTCTTATCTATCAATTGTTCTATCCAAAGAGAAACATGATTGGCACCATGATCCATCTCATGAAGAACGAAATGCAAGAAACTATATTTTCGATCCTTGAAAGGGAGGTATGATTGATTGTTAGTTGTATATATTTGTTTGTTTCTTGTTTTTCCTAAGTTCTTTGAGCACATGTGTGTCATTTTAGTTTGTGTATTTTGTTTTATGTGGTTGAGATAGTCAATTAGTGGCCTTATCTTGATCAAATCTTTTGGTCTTGGTCAAAGGTCTTCTTACTATGTTTTAGACTTTAGATGACTCCATAAGACTAATGGATTGATAATGCTACTAGTTTAGTTAGTATAATAGGCATACTACACTTATGAATTACCAATTTGTTGACCAAATTTGACCCTACAGATCAAATTAGGACCCCTATACTTAAAAACTTTAGTTTTAGGTGTTTTATGGGTCTAAAACATATGTCTTAAGGTGTATTATAAGTCATTTAGTGTGATTTCATGTTATAATATCCTTGGTCATTAGTCATTTTAGTCTTTTTATCAATTTGAGTCATTTTAGGGGTCAAAATAGGGCATTAAATGAGTTATAAGTCTTCCTATAAATGTGAAGGTGTTAAAAGGTTATGACACATGCTATGTGTCCTTTTGTCTTAGGTAACTATTTCTAACTGAAAGTGGTAGGTGATTTAGAAGAAATAACTATTTTCTTGGGAAAAGAGAAGATTTTGGAACTTATATGGCCCATGGGGAAGTTTGACACATGGGATAAGGTTATGGAATAACTCTTCAGCTTCTTAGATCCATCTTAGTGATTTACATGCTTTAAAAGTTCTAAAAAAGGCCCAAAACTATTCTACTCCTTTTTCACCCTTTTAGGCACATAGAACCAATCTTCATGTTTGTACTTGGTATGGTTAGCAAGACAACTTCAAAGTAAAAAAAAATTGGGAGGTGAAATTACATGTAGAGAGATTCCTTTCAATAATAATATTTTGAAGAATGATTGCTCGTGTTTTATGAACCATCCTCATGAAGTTGACTATGTTTTTTTGCTTACTATTTCATGTACCCTATAGGTTTTACTCCATTTTTGGAAAGTTCATACAAGGAAATTGGTGAATTTGACTCTAGAGGATGTGGGATCTTTCTCAAACTCTATACATGTTTAGTTTCATGTTTCATGGTGTTTTGATGAGAAATTTATCTCATGTTGTAGGAAGGTGCCACCATGTGCAGTCTTAGTCAATTTTCATTATTTATAGAATGTTTGGTTCTTATAAGAGGTCTCATAGGAATGTTATGTGATATTTCCCATGTATCAATGCCATATTTCCCATTTTCCATTCATTTTTAATCTCATAATATCATTCTTGGATCCAAATTTAGTCTTTGTCATGTTCATAACCAACTCCTTACCCTTTCTCACTTGTAGTCATGTGTATGAAACTATCTATCATGTTCAAGTCGGTGTATTATAGGTCTCAAGATATTAGATATGTCCTTATAAGTGGGATAAAACAAGTTATATCCTTTAAATATTTTAAAAAGAAGATTTTTAATGTCATGTGCAACATATGCTCATAGTCACCATGAACATGTTTACCTACAGGTGTTCTCATGAAGAAAATCACATTGAGGAAGAGTTTTTGAAGCTAAATAATGTCATTGACAGTGAGAAGAATCTATTTAGAATCATTGAAATATATCAAATCTGATTTTAATCTCATAAATCGTGCATTCTACCAATTTTCTCACCCTTACTACCTACATAGTGAAATGCACACCTACAGGTGTCCTAGCTGAGAATTAGGATGTCATATAAGAGTTTTAAAGCAAGTTGTAAACCCCTTTTGTAATATTATTAGGTTTAAAACACCATATAAAACTCATTTGAGATGTTAATTTGGAAAATTATAGTGGATAAACCTTTAAAACACAAAATGACAATATACAAGGACCTTTTCCCTAAAATGAGAAAATAAAGGTCTAAGATGTTTTGTTGGTATATTGAAATAGGGATACAAAGGCATTTGAATAATATAGATAGGTGAGTATTGTATCCTCTATCAGGCAAAAGATATTTTCAAATTTTGAAGGATAGATTATTAGTGGATGATGGTGTTTGGGGGCCTTAGAGTTACTCAGTTAAACATTGATTTTCTCCAGTATCATCTATAGGTTTGAACCCTTATGTGACCATTGGTATACTAGGGAGAAAATAGGGAATAATATTATGTTTAGATGGCCTCATGGAGTGAAAGCGATACCAAATTGACATTAATATCATCAAGATTATCTAGACATGTAGTGTATCAAACTTCATTTTTACCTACAGGTTTTACATCAAGAAAATACTCACCTACAATAGGGAAGGTAGATAGTAGGTTAGGAATGGTGTATAGGTGATTATATATAAGAGTGTTTTCATGGAAAAAAGTCTTATATGGTGAAAAGTAACCAATTTTTTTAAAGGTTATCTATATAGATCAATATGTAGGATATAAGCCCATCTAACACCTACAAGCTAACTATAGGGTCACTATGGAGAGTAGACTATATACCTTGGTGATGGACCTCACTTCAAGAATGGACATGACAAGTATAGATATGGAATGTTTTGGAAGACTTATAGGACATAAATAATGCATTAAATTCCTATTTCATATAATGTACACCTACATGTCCTAATAGCTACAATACAGTCAGTTGTAAGTGACTTTAACTAATAGTGACCTAGTTGATAACTATTTTGAGTCTTTGGCATGGAAATGCATGCTATAGGTGGCTCAAATAACTATGGAATTATATTAAGAGTTAAATAGTACCCTACATAAATTCAATCAGCTCCAAAAGTGTTATTTACACCTATAGGTAGGGGAAGCATATAAAATAGGATTGGCTTACCTGTTAGGTTTGATTGAGTGAAGATACTTTCAAAGTGCAAGCATCGGTAATGAGAGTTTTGAAAATTATGAATTCTCTCACTATAGTATCAATAACATATATTTAGGTCCTCAAATCAATATCAAAGCAAGAAACCCTCTCTAAATGGAAATACATAATCGTTTTCTAACTTTCATACACATAATCTACCTTTTAAGGAGTCTATATTAGATCGTAAGGAGGTTAGGGGGTATAGAGACCTGATAAAAGATATAAAAAAATTATATAACATAACCATCACTTGGAGAAGCCTCTCCATACCTATTTTATTTTTACAAACATGGGAAGTGCCATTTATTTTGTCTGAGGTATAGGGCACTTCTCCTCATGTATAAATTAATAGGGTTGAAATAAAGGGATGAAATGATGGACCAAAATTCATGTGAACATTTTAGTAGGGTTTGGGTAGATATATGACACCTATAAAAATCATGGAAACTAAGCATAGAGGAAGGAATCCTAATAATAAATTCTAAACTCTTTGAGTTGCAGTTAAGTCTACTAGACATATTTAGGCCTAGAGGCTAAATGGAGGGTCAATTACAATTGTGACATGAGATGAGAATTACCATGGATTGATACATGTTTATGAGGTCACAATAGAGGTATACATGCTATTTATATGTATGGATAACCATCAAAAACTCATTTTGGGCTTTAAGGTGCAGATAGACTATTAGGCATGGTAAGGCCTAGAAGTCAAAGAGGAGACCATTTTCAATTCTAGCTTTGGGAAAACATTAAAATGGGTTATGAAATGTTTTTAGGATATTTTTAGATATTTTTAATCTTTCAAATTTCATGTTAGTCACAAATAATCCATTTTTTGAGCCCAAAACCAACTCAAACCTATAGGGTATAAGAAAACAAACTCGATAGGTTAAATTTGAATTCTCATATCTCCCTTGGTGATTTTCATGGAAACTCAAGGCATTTATAGATGTTATATATGGTTATAATTAACCATTTTATTGAATTTTATTGAAATTTTAACATCAAATCTTCATGAACAAACCTTAAGAAGGTAAAATAGGCTAAACCCTTTCAAACCCTTGTCAATGACTAGTTTGAGGAAATGAGGTTGGATATATTCTTTAATGGAATATTTTGCATAGGATGATAATTAAAAATTATAGGATACTCTCTTAGTCTACTCCCAATGCTATTAGACTATACATAATTATATAAATAGGGTAAAAATAAGGTACTTTTAAATATTTTGTGAGTTTTTCAAGTTCTAGGAGGAATATAAAGATGAAAAAAACTTTGGGATAAGTATTATTACTTTTTAAAACCCCTCATGTCAATTTAATTATTTATAAAAACTCCTATGTGTTCAAACAAATAGCTTCATTTTAGCTAGTCAAAACTAGCATAGTGACCAAGCTAGTGAGAAGTGTGAAAACTCCAAGTGGAAGTGATTTTAAGGTGTCCCTAATGATTCTAAGTCCATGGAGAATTTTTAAAGGTATCATATACTCAATTTTATGTATTTTCATGTGAAATTTAATCCTTTTTGGAGGCCAAGTGTGTAGCCTACATGAAAGAAGAGTTTTTAGACTACAGATGGTGATAACTCATTTTGGGAATATTATAGATGACCAAGACTACAACCAATGCATGTAGATGTATGTATAAAACCTTCCCCTTAATTAAAATCATCAAACCTATCCATAATAAATTCTTGGATTTTCAAATAGGGATAATCATGAAGGCAATTTTTGAAATCCAGAATAAGGATTTATATGCCTTGTATAGACACTTGTGCTTCCTAACCTTGCATGGTTCATCCCACATCATTTTATCATGCACAATTAAATACTTTTATAATATTAAAAAGTGTCCTTTTGACCCTTATAATTCCCTCTTCTCCTCTCTCTCTCTCAATTTCTATAAGAACTAGCCATTTTAGCCATTGTAACTTATGCTCCACTTGAGTATGGTGAAGCTCTGCTCATTTGCATACCATTTGATCAATAATACTAATGATTTTTACCTCTTACATGAATTTTAATAGTTTTTTCACTTTAATTTTTTAATTTTATTAAGTGATGACTCTTGTCTCTTTAGCATATTATTTCATTCTCTCACCTATTTGCAATTAAAAAGTTTGTTCTTGCAGGGCATGTGAAATGTTCTAGGAAGTGTCAAGGTTGAGTGAGTTAGTATATTCACTAGTGTAATTAAATTACTCTTTTGTATTTTTAATATAATAAACATTCATCAATATCCTCATAATGTAACATTGATGTGATTAGATGTAGATTAGATAAGTACATGTTTGGTTAGTCTCTTGGTTTCATGTGTAACATTTTGGTGTACCACCTCCATTATTATAGTTTGATTTAAATTTTATCTCTCCCTTTTCCCCTAAAAATTTTATGTGTATTAGTGATCTAAAGTGTTACATCAAGGGAGCTATCCCTACCTAGAGATTTACTTCATTCTTAGGCTACCCACAAGCCTATAGGTGTTTCCATTGTGCCACTTGGATGAGGAGAGATTATACATATCCTTAAAGGGTGAAAATATACGTGACACAAATATAAAAATTAAAATTCATTCTCAAAATATTATATCATAGAGCCAACTATGCTTAGAGCTTGTTTGAAAGACCAACTCTGAACATGCATAAATTTTGACATGCTAAATTGTATAACCTAAAATTTGGTGAAAATGAACTAGGAAAAAAACTGAACAAACACATATGATAAAATTATCTTGAAAAATTAAAAAATTAAATATATACTACCATAAAAATTATTACTCAACTATTTCTTTCCTTATGCAAATTTGGCTATGGGAAAACACTATCAAAATGCGTGGGAGCCCAAATTTGCACTTGCATATATTTTGACTCACTTAGGTGCATGACCTAAGATTTAGAAAATATAAAATATGGAATAATGTGATCAAAAAAATATTACCAAATACCCTTGACTCAGCCACACATGAAAATTATGATGTGATCAAATTATCTACCTAGATTGTTTGCCACTAGACCTAAAGCATCTACGTGAAAACTATGGACTACCAAACGAATTACACTTATGCACACAAAAACCTAAAGACTATAAAACATATTAAGAACATTTATCACATGTTTAATTCTCCATACTCATCCTTTAAAAACTCTAACCATGCCAAAAAATAATATCAACCAATCATACTAGGACAAGCAAATTACACACATTATCATTGTCACTTAGACTATAAAGGCACTTCATCCACTCACCAGGACACCTTCATGACATAATTTATAACTCTCCATCATAAATCCTAAAAATAATTACTTTGATAATAAAAGATATATAATGAAAACATGAAATGAAACCTATGTCACTGGAGGTGATGCAACAATATGACATGTCCACTCTATTTAAACTTTTAACAACACTAATAGATAAGGAAAGGACTAGTAACTAAAAAAATATATACAAAGGCTTATAAGAATAAAATTTTCACATAAATTCCATGATATATGATAAAAAATTGAGGGTTGTGAAGGAAGGTATGATTTAAGACAATTATCAATAAAATTCCACTCCAATCTCAATCACTAACACCTTCACATACTATGTGACCTACATAGAACAAGGTACTAATATCTAGGTGAGGTAAGGAAATAAAAATGGAGATAAACCTACCAATTATGAAAATAAAATAGGCATGAAACACACTACATCATTATAGAGAATCTAAAATAGTCTTTCATAGGTTCAAGAGGTTATACAGTACAAATTTGGGTACAATTTCTTCATACCTAATAGAGGGAAGAGTATAATGGCCTTATATCCTCAATTTATATAACATTATCAATAGAGATAAGAAAATTTGGCATGGAAAATGAATATAGAGGTCATTAATGACAATAATTCATGTAGTAAGTAGTTATAACTAGCCCCTATAACGCCCTTCTTGCATTGCCTTGGCTGCATAATGGCCTTGAAATGAGAGTATGGTGTAGAGATGGAGTGGTGGAGGATAATTAAATATTTTTTTACCCAATATAAGGTATGATCATGAAACTTTGTCAACCACCTCTTTGTTTTATATTTGTAAAGGTGGCATCATTGTCTAATTAGTCTTCATGGATCATAAAGTAGCCTACCTTCCCCTTGTGCATGTTAAATAAGCCTAAAATCACCTAATCCTCCATAATGGAAAATAATTATGACTATTTTATTAAATTTATCTATTAAAAGGCTATCAATGGTCATCCATATACTCATTCAGTAGCCTCCCATGCCAAAAAAACATCTCCTCTTATTGCCAAAACAAGCCTACTAGACAATTATACATATTCACTTAGTGTTACCTATTTAGATGACCATGAGACCTGAATAAAAAATTTATAATATGCAAGTGAGTATTATTTATGTATAATAAATTATATTACACTATGACTTGTTCCTTTAAAATAGTGCACATGTGGAACCTCTACTCATTTGGATGACTAGGTCACCTCTCACTAGTACTTCTATATTGGCTCTTTAGCTCAGACCTATAAAAGAATTTATAGGATTAAATTAGAGTGTTTTTTGATTTAAAAAGTTTAAACATTCTTCATACTACCCTCTTTAAATATCTACAATTCTTCATATATCTCAATACCTTCAAATTATCACTAAAACATGCAAAAATAATGTTTTTGGTGGATACATACAACTGTTTGTATAAACTACTATCATGAGTGAGACCTCATCAGAGTACATAATTTTTTCCAATTATCTCCCAAGACAAGTTATGTAATTTGAGTGAATTTGTCTCAATTTTTACTACATCGGGTCATTAGGATTGATTTAGGCAGGTCTTTAGTGGCATGATGTCTTAACAATTATTCATAGCCCTAAGGGCTTAAACTACAAAAACAATGCCAATATTTTTAGGTATAAAACCCCCTTAAAACTTCCCTAGTATTTAAGGACCCCATTCATTTTCTCACTAATGTTTCAACATGAATAAAGTTGCTCTCAAGCTCAAACCCCTATGTTCTAGGAGGTCAAGGGAGAGAAAAAGGGTGCACCAAAGTAAAATTTGTTTGGTTGTTTTCCAAAATCTCCTATATGTCTTTGAAAACACACTAACCATGTTCCCATTTCTTATATTCATTTCCAACTCTCTAAGGTGTCTTCATACCTCTCATACTCTTGCTTAGGGTATGTAGGCTTTATGGCTTATGTAGCCCTAATATCTTATAGATGCATCTTTTTCCATCTTTTCTAAGTTAAAAACCCTTGGACATGCCTTATGTCATTTATATCCCCATAATAAAATGTTTTCCAACCTAAAACACTTCCTAAATATTAAAAAGTGTTCAACTTTCATGTACAGGCCTATGACTACCTATTTAGGCCTAATAGGTCTAATTAGGCCATGAGGCTCTTTATTGTCTCAAAGGATTAAAACACTTTAATGGAAAATAAAGTGAAATATTTGACTTTAAATTTATATACCATTATTTTAGTCTTTCACTTCACCTAGATGATGGGTATAACACTTTCACCTTCCTACCTAAAGGACTTACCTATAAATGGTAATTAGGTCTACTTGGGCTATAAGTGTAGACATCCTCTTTCTTGGTTGGCACTTTGAGACCTCTCTAAGGAATGAAAGTGTGATGATTATAATGTGGAGATAATTTTATGATCTTGACTATGTGAGTGGATGCTTTCTTTAATTGGATCATCTAGTATTTTGATGAGATTGATGACCATTGGGAATTATAGACCCCATTATGCTAGTATTCACTCATAAAAACCCTAATCTTCTCAAATATTCACCTAAAATATTGTGGCTATCTACTTAGCCCTACTAGTCCTATTTTGACCTTTTTATCCCTTCTTTACATGTCCACAAATGGCCTCATAGTTTTGTCTTTAAATTTAAATCTACATTGACATGTGTTTAGATGTATGGATGATCTCTTAACCAACTAAGTCATTAATTCTAGTTAAAAACACCTTTAAACAAGATATACACCTTGACATAGGTCTGTTAAGATGTTTTAAGTTCAATATTTGAGTTGAGAACCCTAAAAAATAAACATTACTAGATTTTAAACCTCTTAGACGAATGATTTTTCAATATATTAAAATTACCTCTAAATTTTATTACTCTTTGTGATCCCCTCCTTGAAAGGTTGACTAACTATAATAACATAATATATATTTTATACATAGGGCATTTTCATAAAGGATGATTAGGACAAAGATGATATGATATAAGCATTGAACCTTAATCTTGCCAAGGCTACCTTAAACATTGTTAAATTAACTTAATCAATCTTATAACCATTATAAACATTGACTAAATGGTTTTGAACCCTAAAAAACCTTATGAGCCATTTTTATCAACCATTACATAAGAAATATCATGAAATACTATGGAATAACACTCTTTTATTATTTTATGCACTTTATGAAGAACATCTTGAACCTCCCAACAAAGCTTAATATGTTCAAATGAACCTTAGGAGATGTTGACATTGACAAGTGATATGGTCCCTCATCTTGAGATATTCATCACTTAAGACATTCTAATAATTAATTTTTGGATATGTACCTACATATCACTTACTACCATAGGCTTTATAACTCTATTTGACCTTTGAAAACATGTTTCTAAGTCTTGAAGAAGCACTGAAGACTCACTAATTAAATCTAGGTCATTATGACAACTTAAAAGATATATAAATCCCCACCAAAACTTATTATATCATGAATTAAATATTTTATTATATTTATTCCTACCTGCAACCTTATGAAATTTCTCATTAGACCTTGTAAAACCATAGAAACATTATTTTAGAAACCTTCAAGTAGGTTTGTAAACTCATTGATTTGTCTAGGCTACTTGATTATGAGTGGAAACTAAAGGTGATCACCATTATATGGGTTTTTTTGTCTATAAAATCATTTAAACCCCATTTTTTCAGATCCTTAATGAGGTTTGGAAGAGTTTTTATGCCACACCAACACTTAGTAACTATTGGATACCCTCAAGTCTCAAGAACCTTATTATTGTCAACCTGTAAATTTCTCCAAAAGAAGTTTTCTTATCTCCTAATGGATCAAATTTGTGAATTAATTATTTAGGATGGTTTATAAAGTTTTTAAAAACCATTGATAATTCACCTAACTTTCCATTCCTCTTTCATCATGCTCAAAATGGAGAAAAATGAAGCAAAATAAAACCCTGCCTAGATGGATGAGACACTGTGAGTCCTTCAATTTCTTGTGATTATCCATAAAAGAAGGGGAGATAATATGGAAAATAATTAAAAAATATGGAATAAAAATAATTTCCCTTCCATTTCCTATAATATTAGGTCCTCACTTTCTCTCTCCTATTCATATCAAATAGAAACTTGATTGGCTTTTCTAAACTACCAAAGAGGACAATGGAATGAAGGGATTAATTTTTGACCTTTTTTGAATTGAAAATCCATCCAAAGAGTGTATCTCATATTGTGAGACATAAATTAGTCTATGTATGTGTATAAACATGATATTGATATGAAATACATGTATGGACTACCTAAAACCCCTCTTTTTCTACCATTAAAACTATTTATTCTACTTTAAGACTTATGGAGATGATATTTCAAGTGCCTCTAAAGTTTGAAAATGCATGCACATACGTGTAGTAATATTTCAATCTCTCCCTTATTATGTATGCTTATACTTTTCATACAAAACCCTATTTAGCTGTTAATAAATGAGTAATAAAGCATTATAAAGAGGGGTGTAATGTTAGAAATGAATATTACCACCCCCTTTGGCACTTGTATAGACTAAAGGAGGATTAATATGACTTTGAAGCCATTTTAAATGTTTCAACATGACCCATTTAGACCACTTAACCCTCTTGGACCCACTTTATCATGCTATAAATGACTATATAATTGATTTAACTATTTTGGGAATATTGGTGTTTTATTCCTAATTTAGTTAAGGGTTTGAGTTAATTAAGTCAGTAAATAAATATGAAATAATTAAGCTATTGATTTGTATAATTTTAATCTTTTTTAAAATATTAATAAGGGAGAGAACACAAGACTTATCTAGAAACTAATTGAGATGGCTGAGACAGAGTTTAGAATTCATTGTGTAGGACTAGGACATTGTCATAAATCAGTATCTAGCCTTCATTTTATGATTGGATAAGAGCACTAAAATAGGACACCCTAGGGTCTAGTTCTATATTCCTCTTATGTCATTATTGTCTAGGAGACCTAAGCTTTCTAGGTTTTATTTTTTATGTCTGGGTGAGCCTACCTATGAAATTTTGACTATTGAATGTTTACATAACTCTTTATAGATCTAGTTTAGTCTCTAAACCCTAGACTCCATTATGCTTTGACAAAATTTGGAAAAGAGGGGGGGTTAGTTTGTGTAAGATGCACTGAATGTGTATCCACACCCCTTATGTGGGCATACTACCTACATACCAATACTCTGAAGAGGGATCAATCCATATGTAGTTCTCCCACTTGATATAATATATGTAATAGTGTATATGAAGATGCAAAATGATAAACTATATGTGCTTGAGGTGGCTAGGGACTAGTGTAAGGATTTGAATAAGCTTGCTTTAGTATTAGCTAGCTATATGCAGAGAATAGGGAAGATTACCTTAATGGTTTTACATGTATTCTTGCTTGCTTTTTAATAATGTCCAACCCTTTCTAAATGAACTTTGAATGGGATTTTATAGGGATATGATGATCATGGGTTGAATATACTCACATTAGGCCAAAAATAAGGAGGATAGGAACTGAAATAAACTAACCATTAGAGGTAAAAATGTACTTGGATAAGAGTGATATAAATACAAAACTTGATCTTAACATTATAGTCTAATCTTGACACTATTGTCCTGGCCTAAATATGATGATTGTTTTGGAATAGTCACTATCTACCTGGTCTATTATGCCTGGTTTGAAGTCTAGTTGCTATTATGGGTGTTCTAATAACTACTTTTCTGACTATTAGGAGATTTTTTATTTATGATAAAACCCCTATTCTTTGCCCCCTCTTCTAAGGTTAGAAATGAGACCTTGAAATGACTTCCCTCATAATAAAGATCCTTGCAAGTGTGTTATGTTACAAAGATACATGATATATCAATGATAATTGAAAAGATATCTCAATATATAGTAGTGTTTGTAATGGATATTTTTAGATCAATAGGGATATGTCTAGATAGATATAACAATGTAATAGAATGTGTAATGTATTAAATTAAAAATAGAAGTTTGGTTAGTTGTTAGTTGTGAGTTGTTAAGGAGAGATGGAGCATGATGTTTATCATGGCATCTATGAAATTAAGATAATTCATGATGTGGATCATGGCATTAAAAATAATTTAAAACCAATCAAGTAATAAACACACAAAGCAAGAAGTATACAAGAGTGGCCAAGGGGCCAAGAAAACAAGGGACATGGACACATGTCACTTAAACTAGATATTAAGCATACAATGAATGTTTAAATTCCACATACACATACAATTAGAAATAAGCAAGGTTGGTGTGAAAGCCATAATTGAATAGAAGAGTAAAAGTAAAGGACATTGGCAAATGTCCTAAGGCACATACAATAATAGAAGCAAAGGACATTATAAAATGTCATAAGGCACATACAGGTGACAAATAGGAGATAAAAAATGCAATCACATCTAACTTCACAAAGCAAGAAAGGAAAGCATGTAATATACTAGAAATACAATCGCATATAACTAATCAAAGTAAGAAGTAAAAGTATTCAAGTCATGGAGTACAAAACTAGGTATATGCTAAGAAATACACAAGTGATATATACTAGTGAATGTCGATAGAGTAATCTATGTAAGTGAGTAAATAATGTACATCATGATAACTAGAGTGTGTGGTTTAGGAATGACATAACCTAGATGGTGTAGTCATGTGGAAGATTCCTTCAGTGGATATGTATATCGATGTATATCTCAAATGTAGAAGTAGGATGCCCCCTAAATGGGTAGAATGAAGCAATCAAGGATATGGATGTCACTATATGCACTCAAATAAGATCAAGTGAAGCATGGTGATGTACATAAATTGACAAACAATAACATAGAATAGTAAATGTAAGTTTAGCATAGTAGTAGAAATGTAAAGCATGGATAATGCATACAATTGAAATGTTTTTGATGTTTTTGACATATTTTAATGTTTTTATATTTTAGAATTATTTGAATGTTTTTGGATTTTGAAATTTTATATTATATTTGTTATTTTGACATATTTGAATGTTTTTTTATTTTGATATGTTTAGATATGTATAATTAATAACAAGAAACAATATATAAGTAAAGCTAAGGAGAGATGATATTAACCGATGAGTCTCATGGGAGAATCCTTATCATGGTGTCTTATATCAAGGAGAGGAATCATGTGTGATCATGTAGCATGATGAAAAGGTTGAGATTATGGCTTTGAAAGCTATGTATGTCATACCTACTCTAAAATCTCTATAGTGGAAAATAATTGTGGGGTCTCCTTATAAATCTAAGAAGTGGATACAACTTTAGGGCTCTTAGGGACCCATCTAGTAGTAGGAAAATTTCTCTAAGCATGTGATCTATGTGTAGAGGCTGAAACCTCAATGATACTACTATAGGTATGAATACTATAGCTATAAGGTATCCAAAATCCTAAAACTATGGTTTCTATGAAAGAGACCTTTATGGAAGTGTATAAAATATCTATTGGGGTAAATCCTGATTCCAATGAATCCATTGATAACTATGTCTATTAAAGTAAATCCTACTTTGAATATCCCAAATATTGTAATAATGTCATAATGTACATATTCACACTAGATCCATTGTCTTTGAGAACACTATGAATAGGATGATTATGGATGTGAGCTCTGATAAAGAGTGCACAATAATCTAAATCATCCTCAACTATCTCTTTCTCTAAGAAGGAAATAGAAGATCTAGATGAAACTCTAGAATTGTAAACACCAATCATGTTGCTCAAAGTATGTAACTCAGCTAAAAGTGCCCTATATGCATCTAGTGGGGGATGTGCATGATATGCATGGTGAACCCATGATGTATCCCCTATCTCTTGTTTAGAATGATATGGGAAAGGATATGAGAATATTTTCAAAGCTTTATCATATGTTTGCTTTGATTGAGGAGGCTCAACTAAAGTACCAAGATTAATAACATTACCATATATCAAGTCTTATATCTTGTGTCTCAAATTTATGCATCTATTTATTGTATGGCCTTGTACCTTGTGAAATTTTATAAATGCATTCTAATAATATTTCCATGGAAGAATATTTGTTGGATCAACTTCCTAAATAAGAGGGAGAGATATGATATTACAGTCCAAAAGTTGTTGTAAAACTCTAGCTGGAGAAATTGGTAGATTGGTAAAGGTTCACTGAGGAGGTGTTGATAAAACCACACACTGAGGGGGATCTAAAGCTACATTTATCATAGGTTGATTTTGAATTTTGTTATCATTGACTTTGATTTTATATGGGACTTTGTTGTTACTCTTGTTTATTGTTTTTGATATACTTGTGTACTTGAGTTTGCCCATTGAAATTAGATTAACTTCCCTTTCCTTAAGTGTATGACATAACTTAGTGAAGGAAGAGAACCTTTTGAACATTATTGACTCATGCAAAGCTAGTTGAAGACTCTATTTGAATATATATTGTAACTATTTGAATATATCTTGTAACTCTTGATCAACCATGGGGATATTTATCTTAGCCAAGATAGTCTTATATTGAAGAACATAATCTATGAGATGCTCATTTGACCTTTGCTTCTATTGTGAAACTTGGGTTTATGAAACCTTATCACTAATTTTGATACTAAAATGAGATAAGAACATGTTAGCTAAAGGATTGAATGCATTGCCCAACTGATTGAGTAGACTATAGAGCCATTGTAAAGCATAATCTTTTAAACTTTATAAAAATAGCTAAGTAGCTAGTCATCTGGCACATAGTCCAAGCATGCTACATGAAAAGCTCTTAAATATGTATCTAGATCACCCTTTCCATCATATATATAGTAAGCTTGGGTTGAACAAAACCTTCTGGTAAGGGTGTAGAAGTAATGTGATGTAACAATGATGTACTTAGCAGAGAAAAAGAATCCAAACCCTGTGTAGGTCTAGCGGAACCTTGCTCAATATGTCTAAACTTGGATGAAAGAGATCTTATCTCTTATATAAGGGCTACCACATCAGGAGATATAGATGTACTAGTTGTATCTAGTGGTATAGAGGAAGGTTGGGCTGATATAAGGAGTTGTTGAGACATAATTTGCCCTGTAGTGTCATTTGCAACTGGTTGTTGTATGGTTTGAGAAGATTAACCATTGTTCACTTTTTGTTATTATTTTTGAAGTATTTTAAGCATGTCATCTTGCATTTTAGGGTGTTTAGATAAAATTTCTTGAAGTTTCCTTTTATTAGTTTCATCAAAACTAGTGTATTGGGCCATTGTTAAGGTAGGAAAACAAATTCAAAATTGATTAAATTTTTTAGAATAGTTTGTAATAAAAAAGGTTATATGGAAGGAAAGTAATAAAAATAAGAAATGTAAAGTCCTAAAAACAACAAACTAAAAAGTGTATAAAAAGGATATGAAGCTCACAAACATGTAAGGTGATACCTTAAGAAGTAAATAGGAACTAGTACATACAACTAGGTTTTTGAAAGAAATTTATTTTTTAAATTTATCAAGGAATTTTAAAATTTGATGCAAATTTATGATTTTAATATGTAAGTAAAAAATCATAAAAATATAGGAATAATACTAGGAAAATATCAGTACTTAGTATGGGTAACTAGGGTTTGAAATAAAATTATTTTAAAATTACTATGAAATTTTAAAACTTAATTATAATTTTTGATTTTATTATGTAGGTAAAAAATCATAAAAATATAGGAAAAATACTGGGAAAATACCGAGACCTAGTATGGGCAACTAAGGTTTGAAAGAAAATTATTTTAAAATTACTACAAAATTTTAAAATTTAATGTTAATTTTTAATTTTATTATGAAGGTAAAAAATCAAAAAAATATAGGAAAAATTAGTATGAAATTTACCCTAGGGTTTCTAAGGTTTTTATGCACAAACAAAGTAAGTCAAGCTCACCAAATGATTTAACTATTTTGAGAATATTAGTGTTTTATTCCTAATTTGGTTAAGGGTCTGAGTTAATTAAATTAGTAAATAAATATTTAATAATTGAGCTATTGATTTATATAAATTAACTTTAATTTAAATCTTTCTAAAAATAGTAATAAGGGAGAGAAAATAAGACTTAGCTATAAATTGACTGAGACAGTTGAGACAGAGTCTAGAATTCACTATGTAGGACTGGGATAGTGTTACAAATCAAGATCTAGCCTTCATTTTATGATTGGATAAGAGCACTAAAATATGACACCCTAGCATTTGGTGTTATAATCCTCTTCTACCACTATTGTCTAGGATACCTAAGCTTTATAGGTTTTGCTCATTATGTCCATGTGAGCCTACCTATTAAATTTTAACTATTATATGCCCATGGAACTCCTTGTAGAGTTGATTTATTATTCAAACCCTATACTCCATTATGCTTTGACAAACTTTGGAAAGGTGGGGGTGTTAGTGTGTAAGATGCATTGAACATGTATCCACACCCATTGTGTCAACATGCTACCTACATACCAATACTCTAAAGAGGGATCAAGCCATATGTAGTTATCTCACTTGATGTGCTTTGTTCAATAGTGTATATGAAGATGTAAAATTCTAAACTAGATGTGTTTGAGGTGGCTATGGACTGGTGTAAGGATTTGAATAAGCTTATAGTAGTATTGGTTGGCTATATACAGAGAATAGGGAAGATTTCTTTAGTGGTTTTTCTTGTATTCTTGCTTGATTTCTAATAATTTCCAAACCTTTCTAAATTAACTTTAAATGGGATTTTATAGGGATCTATTGGTCATGGGTTGAATGTACTCACATTAGGCCAACAAGAAGGAGGATAAGAACTAAAAGAAACTAACCATTAGAGGTAAAAATGCACATGTATAGGAGCATAAAAAATGGACACCTTAGGGTTTGATGTTATAGTATAATTTGGGCACTACAATCCTATAGGAGTGGGACCCAGGGGGATGGAATTATCACCAGAAAATCTACCTAGAGAAGGTGGAATCACTATCTGGAAGACTATAGATTATTAGGAATTAGTGAAAAGATGCCTATGAGGGTCATGAGAGTAGGCAAGAGGGAATTATGGGTTGGGTGTCACAAGCCACACTCAAGTTACGAATTTTCACATTTTATATGACTATAATAACCTAAAGGTCAAGAATAAAACTTACCTTAATTTAATAAAAAAAACCTTAAAAAATGCTAACCAAAGGCTTTAAAAGGATTTTTGAGTACTTTATAAGGCATAAATTTACCATACACAAGATTAAAGGACATGAAAAGTAAAATTTTGAATGTTAGGGGTTGATATTTGGCTTGGGAGGCTAATTTTCAATAGTCTTGGTGACTCATAGGGGTTAACCAAATTGCTAGTCAAGAGAACCAACTATCTTAAACATGATATGCACTAAACTCACACTTGACAACATGACTTGAGATTGGCAAACAAACCTAACACCTTTAAAACTTTTGATTATTTTAATAACCTCACCACACACAAGGAAACCAAAATAAAGCAACACCTAGATAGATACGAAAGCAACAATACAAGATTAAAAAATTAACTAAGGCAAATAACTCACCACTCTTGTGTTGAAAACACTTATTGGTAACCAAGAAATTAATAAAATAATTGTGTACAACTAACATAAACAAGCCTTTCTCCTTCTAGATCAAAGGGGAAACTTCTTGGATCATCATTTTCCCATGAAATTGGATTTACATATGATGAGTGGAGTGTAATCATGTACTACTTATGGAGTGATAACCTCCACTCACATATTAATATGTTGATGTATTGTTCGTCTCTTTGGGAAATAGCCATACTTTATTTATTCAATGCCTTGTGCATGGGTTGGCTATGTGAACCAAGTATGGAGTCATATTCATCCCAAATGGTTGATTGGTATAATCAACACCATATTTTCACCATCAACAGATTCCCCTTGGTTAGAAATGTCTACTTGACCAAAATAATATGTTTTATAACTCCATCATGTTGATCGGTTATTACTTTAAAAATATTAGGTACAATTATGCCTTCCTTTTGAAGCATATGATTAAATTCATCTTTAAATGCTCCATATTTAATTATAAACTCAATCTCAAATTACTTTATAGGATCAAGGGGTGTTTGTTTAGGATATAAACCAACCATTTCAATCACTTAAATACCCTCATTTGGATGATTGTCTATTACAAGTTGATTAATCTATTCAAGGAGCTCTACATACTCACTCTAGGTTACATCATTATCCCTGATGAATGTATTTTTACCAACCTCTTCATGTTCATTCTCTTAAATAGGAATTATGCCTTTATAAAAGGGTTTCAACCTCTTGAAGTGACTCAATATATCATTTCCACTCCTCTTTGTGATATTGCTTTTGATTGATGAAAGTAAGACCAACTAGATAGACATATTCTTCTCCTTCCTTCTCAAGGTACATATGGATGTAAACATTTGCAAAACCTACTATTTAGTCATGATATGTCTCCTAGGTAGCTCCTTCATGTTGATCTTCTTGATCTTATGTTTTTAGGGTGATGTTAAATTGATCAATGAGTTTTTCTTAGAATATACACTTCTCTTGATTGCCTTGTTCAAACTCAACCTCCTCCTCTATAATCTCAACACTATCATTGTGCTTATCCTACTTTATAAGGTCTGAAACCACATGGATTTCTTCAAGAAAGAAGTGATTATTATTAGTAATTTCATATTTGCTTGTACTATGTCCATGTGACTGAATTTCTTCATCTTGATCATCATCCTCAATGGAGAAAGGGAGATCACCTAAAGAGCTTACTTTGTCATGGCCATTAGAATCACCTTGAGGACTACCCAACTATATGTTCATTAGAGGAGACAATTGATTGCCTTTATTTTAGGCCTTTCGAGGCAGATTTTTAGCTACTACTAATTCTTGATCTTGAAAGAATACCACCTTATCAATGTTCTTCATCAATTTCCCTCTCACATATAAATTCTCAAATTCTACCTTCAATGTAACTAGACTCTCTTCATAGAAGGAGGGGAAGGGAGGGAAAGAAGCTTCATGGGCTTGCTTGATAGTTGATAGAGTCTTTTTCCAATTTAGAGACTTAGGAGCATTAGGTTGACCATGGTGTTGTTGAAGAGGTGGAGAAGGGTAATTAATTGAAGATAGTATATTATCCATTTCCCACTCTTCAAGTGCTTTGTCAAACCTATGTGTATCTTGATTCACATTAATGGCTTCAATATGAAGGATAGATGGATAACTTGAAAATCTTGAAAGATTTATTGGACTATACTCTATACACTCCTACTTATTTAGATGTTCCTTATCTTCTATCTAGCTCATAGGTCATCCCTTAAACACGTAGATGGTGGGAGGGCAGGAATGCCCAAATGAAGGATTTGGAAAATAAGGTTATACAGGCTACTCTTGAGTGAGTTTAGGGGGTGAGGAGGTATTCTAAAATATTGGGAACTTCCTAGGCTTGGCACTTACAACTTACTTCTCTTTTTTCATTCCTAAGCATTCATGTACAATTTGAGAGTGAGGAAGAGATGAGGGGTATTGAAATCTTGGGAACCACCTTCTTATAACTTATGCAATCTTCCTCTCTTCTTGGTTTGGGTTTGGCATGGGAATATCAATCCAAGGATATTGACATGGGGAAGCAGGAGGTGGAAACTTATAGGATTGGTTGCATTTGTATTATTTCTCCTTCAAGGTCAATATCTCACTAGTTATGATTTTACTCATGTCTTTTTAACTCCTCAAACTCATTAGAAAAGTTATGTATAGCTTGAAAGGGTGGTTGAGGAGGGAAGGAGGGATAAAACTCCTATTATAAAGGCTATCAAGGTAGTTGATAAGGATCATAAGGAGGGTAAGTGTGATATTATTTGTAGTAAGGAAGATCATAAGATTGATGTGAGCCATCATAATAATGATAGGGGTCAATGTAAGATTGGTAAGTCTCATGGTGAGGTAGGTATAGGTCATAATGTTATCTATAGGGAGGTGTAAGATATAATCTTACTTCATATGTAGCCATTTCACATCATGAGATAATTGAAGAACAAAGTGAACTATCAACAATAATATGTTCTTACCCTTGGGTGGAGTCCTTCTAATCACCCTTGGCATGAGTTCCTAACTTTGAATATTCCACTAGAGTGCTTGAAGCTCCATGAGATCACCAAATGCCACAATCAGTTTCTCCAATTTTATTAAATCTTAGTCCCACTGTACATGCTAAAAACTCTTATTATTATAGATTACACCCCTTGAGGTAGTGGTGTTTAAACCCTACCTCATCTAGATAAAATGGGATCACCTTTAGGTGTGGGTGGCCTATTTAATGAGGTTAACATCTAGTTTTTGAGATAACTCCCCTAGTGTATCAATTATGGATTAAATCCTAAACCTACCTATTTTGACAGTAAAAGAGATAGAAGGAAAACATGAAATTAAACCTATGTTACTAGAGGTGATGCACCAATATGATGTGTCTACTCTATTTAACCTTTAAACAACAATAATGGACAAGGTAAGGAATAGTAACTAAACCACTCTCTTCAAAGAATTATAAGCATTAGTGTTTCACATAAAGGTTGTGCTATATGATTAGAACTTGAGGGTTGTGAACATAAGGTCTGATTTAGTACATTTACCAATCAAATTACACTCCAAGCTCAACCACTAATAACTTCACACACTATGTGACCTACATAGAATAATGTACTAGGATATAGGTTAAGAAATGACCTACAAATGGAGATAAACCTACCAATTATGCAAATCAAATAGGCATGAAACACACTTAACTAGTATAAAAAAGCTAAAATAGTCCATTAGTTTTAGAGGTTACAAAGTATAAATTTGGGTAGAATTTTTTCATACCCAGTAGAGGTATGAATAAAATGGACTTATATCCTCAAATTATAGAACATGACAAAGAGAGATAATATAATTTTGCATAGAGAATGCATGGAGAGGTCATGAATGACCATAATTCACTTAATGAGCAGTTATAACCAACCCCCATAACACCCTTCTTACATTACATTGGTTGCATAATGGCTTTGAAATGAGAGTATGATATAGAGATATAGTGGTGGGAGTTAATCTAGTCTTGGTTTACCTCAGACAAGGTATTATAATTCTAATTGGTTAACCACCTCTCCCTTTGATAGTTATAAAAGTGGCATCATGGTCTAATTAGTCTCCATGGATCATTAAGTAGCCTACCTTCCCTTGTGCATGATGACCAAGCCTAAAACCATCTAATCCTACATAATTGACATGAATTATTCCTACTATCTTAAATTTATCATTTAAAATGGTATTTATGGCCCTACATTTACTCACTCAGTAACCTCCCATGCCAAAAAAAACATCTTCTCTTATTGCCAAAACATGCCTACTAGGTAACTAGGCCTAATCATGTAGTGTTACCTATATGGATGACCATGAGACATAAAGAGAAGATAAAAAATAGGTGATTATTATTTATTTCAAATAAATAATATTACACTATGAATTTTGTCTTTCAAATAGTGCACACCTACAACCTTTACTCATTTAGGTGACTAGGTCACCTCTCACTAGCACTTCTAGTCTAAATCTTTATCTCATACCTATATGAGATTTTATAGGATGAAATGATATTTTTTTTTAATTTTAAAAGGTTAAATATGATTTAAAATACCTTATTTAATTATTTTAAATTATTTAAATATCTCAATACCTTGAAATTATCACTAGAACTTGTAAAAATAGTGTTTCTAGTGGATCTGTACAAACTACTATCATGAGTGGGACCTCATCAGAGTGAATAATGTTATTGAAATATATCCCAAGCTAATTTATGGAATTTTAGTGCATTTATCTCAAGTTTTCCTCCATATTATCATTAGGACTGGTTTAGGTAGGTTTTGAGTGGCATGATCTCTTAATGATCTTTCATAGCCCTAAGGGATTGAAATACAAAACCAATGCCAAGAGTTTTAGGTATACAACCCCCTTTAACCATTCCTAGCAGATAAGGACCCCATGCATTTTCTCCCTAATGTTCTAATGTGAAGAGACTTGCTCTTGGGATCAAAACCCTACATTCTATGAAGTTGAGGGAGATAAAAGGGGTGTAAGAGAGAAAATTTTATTTGGTTCTATCCTCCAACACCTCATAGAGGTATGTGATAACCCACCAAACATGTTCCCATTTATTTTCTTCCATTTCATTTCTCCAAAGTGTCTACATACCTCTCATACTCTTACTTAGGTTTTGTAGACTTCATGGCCTATGTAGCCCTAATGGCCTATAAATGCATATTTTTCCATATTTTATAAGTTTAAAACCCATATACTTGAATTATGTCATTTATATCCCCATCCTCTAATGTTTTCCAACTTGAAACACTTCCCAAATGTGTAAAAGTCTTCAAATTTCAAGCACGGGCTTGTAACTACCTATTTAGGCCTAATGAAGCCATTAGGCTCTTTTTTATCTCAAAGGATTAAAAAAATTCAATGGAAAATATTGTGAACCATTTGAATTTAAATTATTAGACCCTTATTTTAGTCCTAAACTTCACCTCTATGCAAGTTTCAACACTTTCACCTTCCTGCCTAAAGGACCTACCTATAGGTAGAAATTGGGTCTGCTTGAGCTATAGGTGTAGACATCCCCATTCCTGGTTGGAACATAAAGACATATCTAGGAAATTAAATAATTATTTACATAATACTCTTGCCTCTTTAGACATTTTGAACCTCTTCAAACCATCTTATTTCTCTTCAAGTCTGTAGTCACAACCCTTTTTTTTTATGATTGGCATGTAGACAATAGTTTATGATCTATGTGAGTGGATGCTTTCTTCAATTTAAACCTTTGGTAGTTTGATGATATTGGCCAAAATTGTGAAGTATATATATCCCTATGCTAGTGTTCACTCATAAAATCCCTAACCTTCTCACATATTTACCTACAGGCCTATGGCTATCTGCCTAGGCATAATAGGCCTAATTGGACCATCTATCCCTTCTCTATATGTCTTCAAATGCCCTCATAGTTCTCTTTTTAAATTTAAATATACATTTACATGTGCTTGGATGTATGGAGGATATATTGACCAATTAAGTAATTCATTATATTATAAAACACCTTTAAACAAGGTATGCACTTTGACACAAGTTTGTAATACTTCTTAAGTTTAATATTTGAGTTGAGTATACTGAAAAATGAATTTTCCTAGCTTTTAAACCTTTTGGATGAATGATTTTTCATTATATTAAATATCCCTCTAAATTTTATTACTATTTTTGATCCCCTCCTTGAAATTTTGGTTGACTATCCTAAGATATTTTGTATGTTATCAACAGGTCATTTTCATAAGGGATGGTGAGGAAAAAGATGATAAAACATAAGTATTGATCCTTAATCTTACCAAGGATACCTTAAATGCTGCTAAATTACCATAATCAATTTTATAACCATTATAAACATTGACTAAATGATTTAAAACCCTATAAAACCTTATGAAATTCTCTTCTCACCCCTTACACAGGCAATCTCATGACATACTATGACATAACACTCTTGGAGACTTGTATGTACTTTAAAAATAACATCTTGAACCTCCCAGAAAACCTTAATATCTATAAATGAACCTCAAGTGACGATGAAGCTAACAAGTGACATGGTTCCTCCTCTTGAGAGATCCATGTCTTAAGAAATTCTAAAATTTCATTTTTGGCTATAACATGCATATCACTTACTACCATATGATTTACAACTCTGTTTGACCTTCAAAAATATTTTTATAAGTCTTTAAGGAGGACTGAAGATTCACTAATTAAATATAGATCATTTAGATAACTCAAAAGGTATATAAATCCCCACCAAAACCAATTCTATCATGTCATAAATATTAGATTCTCTTGATTCCTACTTGAAACATTATGGAATTTCTCACTAGACCTTGTAAAACCCTTAAAACATTGTTTTGTAAACCTTCAGGTAGGTTTACAGACTCATTGATTTGTTTAGAATATTTGACTATGAGTGGAAACTACAAGTGATCACCATTTTATGTGTGTTTAGGTCCATTCCATCAATTAAAATACATTTGTTCATAACCTCAATTATGTTTGGAAAAGTTTTGAGGCCTCGCCAACACTTTTCAGCTATTAGAGACTATGAAGTCTAAAGAACCTTATTATTGCCAACCTACAAATTGCTATAAAAGAAGGTTTATTATCCCATAATGGTTCAAACATGTGAATTGAGTATTAAGGATGGTTTATAAAGTTTTTTCATGCCCCTTATAAGTCACCCAAATTTATATTCCTCTTCCATCATGCTTAGAAATGGAGAAAAATGAAGCAAACCAGGACCCTACCTAGATGGATGAGACACTTTGAGTCCTTCACCTTCTCAGTAATTGTTCATAAATGATGGGGAGAAAATCTAGGAGATAATTACATAATATTTAATACAAATATGGTCCCCTCCACTACCCAAAATATTATTTCTTCACTTTATCTCCTGTCTATATTGAATAGAAACCTGACTAGGTTTTTTGAACTAGCAAAGAGGATGATGGAATAAAGGGATTAATTTTTGAAAAAATTTGACTTGAAATTCCATAAAAATAATTTATTTTGTCTTTGGAGGCATAAATAAATCCAATTATGTTTTTTAACATGATCTTTCTCTGATAGACCGGTACGGACTACTTGAAAACCCTCTTTTTTTGCCATGAAAACATTCTATTTTGATTGAATACTTATAGAGATGATATGTCACGAGCTCTAAAGTTTGTAAATTATTGTAAAAAAATTTATTTATATTTACAACTCTCCCTTATAATTTACACTTTTCCTTTTCTTAAAAAAACTTTTTTAGACATTACCAAATGGGTAATAAAGCATTATAAAGAGGGGTGTAATGTTAGAAATGAATATTGTCACCTCTTTTATCACTTTTAAAAAATTAAATGAGGATTAATATGAATTATAAACCATTTTTAAATTTTTAACATGACCCCTTTAGACCAATTATCCCATTTTTAACCACTTGATCATACTTGAAATGACTATATAACCATAAAGTCAAGAATAACACTTACCTTAATTCAATCAAATAACCTTAAATAATGATAACCAAGATTTGAAAAGGATATTTTTAGGAATTTAAAAGACATAATATGTCCATGCACAATATTAGAGGACATTAAAATTATAGTTTTGAACTTTTAGGGTTGATATTTAACTTGGGATTTCAAATTATCAACAGGAAAGATACACCCTAAATGTGTGAAACCAAGATTTATTTTGTCACTTTTATTGAGGATGATTATTCCATGAATAATATGAGATAATTTTATTAAAATGAATCATTTTGAAAAATATGTGTTCCTTATTTGAACTAATGGACAAAATTTGAGGATGATCAAACCCCAAACTTGAATTTCCATTTGTATGATATAAATAACACCCATTAAAGGATGGATAATCCTTAATTAAAATCAGTTGGTCCTCATAACCCCAAGATGTGAAAATTTTTGAAATAAAAAATTAATTTATTGACATAATGGTATAGGTAATTAAACCTCTAAGTCATACACTATACACTTAAACTGGATAAACCAGTATAGATGGCTTGTATATTCAATTGAAACTTTTTTCTTGAATTCATGATCAAAAGATAATAAATTAAATTAATGTTCCTACATGTTGATGTTTTTTATGTGATATGTAGCACATCTTAGGCCAACATTTAGTGTTTTTTCCCACTCATTTTAGGGATGTTAACATAGCTCAGAGCACAAGTTACAGGTATTGGGCTACCTTATGTAGCATGTTGAGAATAGATCTCAAAGCATGTGATTTTTACCATAGAGAGTTCAAACCTCCTTCTTAACACTACATTAATTCAATAAATATAGAGCATATTTTTTGGGAAAATTCTGACGAGCATAATCCTTACAATATTATCTCATAAAATTCTTAGTCTCAAATATTATTAGTAAAACACGTTTATATATAACTATTTAGATAAGTATGATAAATCATAGAGATAAATTAAGATATATAATAGATAATATTAACTATGTACATATATATATATATATATATATATATATATATATATATATATATATATATATATATATATATATATATATATATATATATATATATATAACATTTGAGATTCATATCATAGTCCACAAATCATTAAAATTCACCACTTCACCCTAAGAATGGGGAAGGCTTCCACAAATATAACACAATAACCATGACCACTCTTTTGATTTTATGCAATTTCCTAAGTTTTATATGGTAAATTTTGACCATAAAACAATATTAAAAATTATTATATATAAATATGAGATGGGACCCATCAGCCAAAAGATCAAAATCCAAATCATATCCATCATGGCTAAGTCTTTTACAATAACCAATACGCCTAGCAGAGATAAAAAAAAGTGGGTGCATATAATGGCACCCAGGTGGATGAGAAAAAAACAAATCTGAATTTAACTCCCTCATATTATCCTCAAAATTATTTATAGGCTAAAAACCAAGATTTAACCTCTTAAACACATCCAACTAGAGAAAACAACATTGTACTTACATTTTTAATTTTCAAGCCAAATGATTTACTTCTAAAATCATACTTATGTTTTATAGGAATAAAAAATAAATTTAATTTTCTTTAATTTTATATTTGGATCCTCACACCATATCTTTCCAATCAATTAATCATCACTAGGGTTTGATACCTTAAAAAACTATGGAATTATATAAAATTAAGGACACACAGATCAATGACATATGATTTAATGTGGAAAACATAAAAGAGGTAAAATAACATGGTTGATATTAATTAATATGATAAACTATATACAAAGTAAAATGTAGTTAAACTATTGATCAATCCTAGCTCGAACAAGATAAATCCTACTTACACTTCCATTTGTTGATATATTTAGACATTTAGGGTCATGACCTAGATGGATCCACTAGACCTTCCAAGGGGTCCCTTATCACAATAACATCACTATAGAGGGTTCTAAAGCCTCTAGTAAAGAAACACCATGTAATAACCCTAGTTGGTCCTATGTTTTCATATTCATTGAGTATATTAAAGGTAAAGTAAAGTATAATATAGTGCTCACCAAAGCTTTTGGCACAAAGTGGGGGTAATAAACATAAAAAGTAAAGATGAATAGAAGATCTATAGTTAAATCAATGTATAGGAAATCCTAATGCATGGGAGAGAAGGATAAATTTTAATTGATATACTTTAACAAAAGAGATACAAAGTGAGGAATAATTACCTTTAAATAGAAACCCACCAAGACTCAATATCTCCCTTGGGTAAGGTGATTCGTAAGAGGGTAGCACATATAAGTTATCCCTAAGCTACAAAACTTCTTTATGTATCCAAAATACTTATCCATAAGATAGGATATATATCTCTAAAAGAAGTATTGGAACCCTAAGAAATGCTCCTCAAGTAGAATGGTAGATAAGAAAACATGCAATATAATATTCTTCTTCTTCTCTCCTTCATAATTAGAAAATATGTTTGTGTATATAAAGATGAATCTAACCCTAAAGATTTCTAAAATTTTATCTAATAGGGTACACCCAATTCAAAATTGTATCGTTAATTAGTAAAATAAATTTAGGTCCCAATCTAGATCCACTTAAGCTATTCTAGACCTTTAACATGTAAATATTAATTAGACTATAGGGTTGGCTTATGATGACATTATTCAATAAATATCAAAAGGGGTTTTTGTCTTAGGTAGGGGTTAATTAAGGTAGTGAAATTCTCAAAAGAGTGTGTAAGATAGGAGGAATAACTTAGGTAAATGTATATGAGATGGTTGTGTAGATATAAAGTGGTGGTATAGGGGATAATAATCTTGTAAAACACCAATAGTCTACTCACCCCTTTCTCAGTACACCCTTTAATGCATACACTTAGATATATTGAGACTTGATAGGTCCCTATAAGAGAGAAAGCATAAGTAATTGATAAAGTTTGAAAATATTTTGTATACATATGCCCCACTCAAATCTCATCACATGTAGTGTAACATGAGATGGCGCTTTAGGAAAATAACATAACAACACACAAAAATAAAGACAAATAAGTTGTAGTAAGAATACAATAAGATAAAATAAAGGACATAACTAAAAAATACATACCTTTACTAACCTTAGTGTTCTAGATAAAGAATGAAGTGAAAGAAATGTGAAGGTATCTAATATAGGGAATATTAGGTGAACCTATAAAAATTAGAAAAAAATTGAAATTTTTGAAAAATATACATGTAATATGTGAAAGTATTTTCTATGATGTTAGGATTCTAAAACATCTTGTGGTTTGAGAAAAGAGCTATTAGAAATAAAGATATGGTTGAAAAACAAAATATGATGATATATATTTGATAGGTAAATAATTTTGAATAGTAAATATAAATAAGGTGAAAATAAAATCATTTTTTATTTCACTATTCTAAGAAAATATTACTCTAAGAGACCCAATTTGATCCTAGAGAGCGACCATGGTGAGGAAATGACAACTATGATGTGAAAGATGCATAACAGTCATAGTAGGTGAAACATAGGTAAGAAAGAATTACTTTCCAAATTTTGAGAAATTTTAAGTGAAATTAAGCTAAAAATAGAAAATTAGATGGTAGGAAAAATCTAGATACCAAATCATACCCTAGGAATTTTTTAGGTGAACTAGGGCAAAAGGGGGTACTGGGTAAGAAGAGGTCAAACCAAGAAATTCCTAAGACATTTATGGTAAATGGTCAAATAATTATAGCAAACTAAGAATAGAGTCAACCATGTTGACTTAGTTTGTAATGCAAAATAAAAATAAGGGGTTGAATGCATAGTAGTGGGATAATATAGTATAACTGAAGATGGTTAACTACATAGCAGGAGGTTGATACAATAGAAAATAGGAAAATGGCTAATATAAAACCCTCTAGCTGATGTAATTTGTACTGTGGCTGATATAGTTTATTAATTGAGTTTGACTACATATTAGAGGGTTGATATAGTATGCTAAAGGTGGAAAATGGGTAATTTAGTATCAAATAGGCTGATAGCATCTGAAATAAAAAGGTTGACTATGGACCAAAGGGATGATGTAGTATGGCAATACTGTGACAGGGCTGATTTAGTATTAAATAGGCTAATTATGTAGAAAAATAAGAAAACTAAATCAAACTATCTAATTAAGTAGTTAATTTGTAATTTTTTGAGAATATTTAAAATGTATTTTAATTATTATGACATTGAAATATAAGGCATCCTCTATTATTTTATATTTTTTAGAGATGCTAGATATTTTGGCACCCAGTGGATGTGTCCTTACCACCATATCTACTAGAGCAGTTATCAAACATGGATAGGGTTTGAATGGTCACCTTGTGTTTTGAAGGTATTATTACGATGAGATGGATCCTATTGAGTTTTGATTTCATTGTCATGTTCCTAGGAGCATGGTAATTCTTGACCAACACTTTCCAATGGGAGGTGGAGGGGGATACCATATAGGTGTAAATCACCTTGGAGGATGTCCATGCATTATTTGAACTTATTATATATGGGATGCCATTGATTTATGATACACTAGAGTTAAAGGATGAGAAAAAATCCTTATCTTAGTGGGATATAAGATTGAATACAATATATCTTAGGTTATGCATGAGTTTTTTTTACATTTAACTTTCATCTATTTTAGATATCTAAAAAGCCATGATATAGATTATGATATAAAAAGTGTTGTGTCATAAGTAGGATGGCAAGGTATCATCATATGTGATATCCTTATGTCAGTTGATTTTGGATCAGGGAGGGTTATATGATATTAGTTCTATCATTTGGGTCTAGCTCATGCATGATATATATGAGATGTTGTCTTTTAGAAAAAAGATAATGGGACCTATTATTGTTTTGAGTTCATAGATATGTGAGACATTCATTATATATCAGTCATCTAGGTTTCCCTATGTAGTCAATGATAGGCTACCTAAGGTTGTTTGATTGAGGTAGGACCATCTAACATGGGCCATGCCCCATGTTTTAAAATTTTAGACTATTACATAAAGGTAGATTATGTGACAGTCATACACTCACATAGATTACATATGGTTGAGTTGGGTTAAAATTTCTATAGGTTTGGCATGTATACAAATCATGAGCCACTATAATTTATGGTTGTAGCCTCATCTAATGGTTCATATACCTATATAAATATGAATTTATCATCTAGCAACCCCTCTATTAGTGCCTACTTATTAGGCATGACATGTTAGAGAGCTAAAAGGGAGAGGAGGTAGAGGGGAACCTTTTGAGATACTAGTAATTAAGTCTTGACAAGATAGACAATGGGATAATTGGGCATAATAGTAAGAGGAAATGAGACATAAAGGAGATGAAATCATATATTTGTATGAAGAATAGGATGGATTGTATCAAATACCATAACAAACATTTTAGAGGATATTATGAGCTCACTGTATATGTAGACACTATTGACCTAAGGAGATATGTGTTATATGTCATGTAAGGGGATCCTATAGTAGTTCTAAGACACAATTGGTCCATAGAGAGGACATTAAGGAGAGAACCATGGTAATCTCAGGTGGTGACTCTTAGTTTTTTATTAGTGTGGAGGTAGCCAATGGAGGAGGTTCTTGATAGGTGATAAAATCATGAGATTTTGGTTAGTGATACCAGCATTGGTGAGAAATGTGTTAATTAGATTAAATTTTTTTATTATAGAACACTAGTTACATTATTGATTATGATATATAGATTATTTGAGATGTGTGTGTGTGTGCACGTGCGTGCGTGCGTGTGTGCATGTGTGTGTGTGTGTGCATGTGCATGTGCATGTGTGTGTGCATGCGTGCGTGCGTGCGTGTGTGTGTGTGTGTGTGTGTGTGTGTGTGTGTGTGTGTGTGTGTGTGTGTGTGTGTGTGTGTGTGTGTGTGTGTGTGTGTGTGTGTGTGTGTGTGTGTGTGTGTGTGTGTGTGTGTGTGTGTGTGTGTGTGTGTGTGTGTGTGTGTGTGTGTGTGTGTGTGTGTGTGTGTGTGATCTGATGTTATAATCACCAAAAAGTGGTAATTAGATGCTAATAGTGTTGCTTGAGTTTACTTATTCCTAACTTATCCCTAGACCTATCCTAGAACCTTAGACACATTTTTCCAATAATTTATTACACCAAAGTCACCTAAAATTATCTAAAACATAATCCCAAGATTATCTTCTTAGATCCCAACCTAGTTTTTCCATTAATCTACCAAATGGAAATTAGTGCCACATTTGGAACACTATATCCACATAGTGCTAGTGTCCCCAACTAGGCACTACTATCCTTAGCACTAACTCTTCTTAATGGATACTTTTTCAAATGTTTTCCCTTCTTAAGGTTGACCTAAGAATATTTATTTATCCACACAAGCTACAAAACTCTATAAATACAAGTCTAATTAACCTCTATTCACTAGATGGAAAACAAATGCAAAAGCACATTCAAACCAAAGACAAATTGAGAAAAATTAAGGCATTTGATCCCTATTCTACCCTAATTATGCATAATACCATATATAATATCCCTAAGCCCAATTTTCAAATATTTAAAATCTCAAGCACATTTAAGTAATTTAATTCCACTCTCATTTTGTCATTTACTTTCACTTGAATCAAACACTAGGTGGTAAAACTACATCAAACTTGATCCCTCTTTAGAGTATTGGTATCTAGGCAACTCTATTCATAGTGAACACACAATTTTTTCTCATGTCATACTTGAAATGAGTATTAGGGTTTTCACACTAAATCAAATTTTCTAGGCACAACATATAGTTCCAAGTTTCATGCATGTAGGAATAGGACCTAAAAACACAAGGACAATTGTTCCAAAAAAATAGGAACAATCCTACAAAGGGGACACTACCACTACTTTGAGGAAACTATAGCAACATTTTTTTACTATCCATATGGGGATCTATTATCTAGTGAGTAAACAAACTTTAAAATCTTCTTGATGACACTCAGAGCTATCTAGAACCCATTTTTCAAAACACAGATCATCTGCGATAGTCACTTCCTAGATAAGTCTTTATTTAAGCCTACTTATTACTATTTTTAGAAATCCAAAGATGGTCAATTCTATAAAAAATCAATACTTAATTATTAAAATTTATTTATACGTCTTATCCATTTAATCTAAACATAGGATTTACATAATTAGACCCTAAAAGGTTAAATCATTTGGTGAACACAACTTACTTTGAATATTTCTTCAAAACCTAGCTTATATTAATCCAAGTTTTTGTGAAATAAATCATGGTTGCATACTTCTAATTTTTATAAATTTCTTAGACAACCTAGCTAATTAAATCAATTTAATATTAGGGTTTAAGTTTATTTGAATATAATTTAACTTTTTTGCAAAGAAACCCTAGATTTAATAAATCCTAACCCTAGACACACTTAGGGTTTGTATAATTTTCTATTTATAGTTATATTTTATTTATAAAACTCATATTTTATATTCATATATATTATTATTAATATAATCATGATCCTAATGACAAAATAAATAAATCACTTTTTGTTGTGAAGTCTAATACTTTTATTTACATGTTTGTTCCATTTAATTTGGAATGAACTCAAAAAACACATAACCACATGTATAGATTTTGTTTTATATCAATTTAAATACATGTCATTTCTCATATTACGTTATCTCTTTCTTATATGGAATTCCACTAACAAGAAAACCTATACACACATAGAGGATTTAGAACATAAGATAAAAACTATGTTTTAAGCTTCAATGTCATATCTTATGCATAGGAAATAACTTCTTTCTCCTCCTAATTTATATGAGGATGATAGATACATTCTCTCTAAAAAATTCCATGCTAGAATTACTCCATGAGATGATACATCTATTAACACTATCACTAATCCCCCTACTCAACATATTCATACCTCTTCCCTACAAGGTGTGTGTCTACATGTTTAAAAATAAATATCCTAGGTTTGAACTTGTGAAACTCTATGTGATAAAATTATAAATATGATAAATATAATTACTTTTAAAAAAAATCAAAATCAAATACTACATTAAAATATTACAACATTGAAATAAAAAATTTACAAGATAAAGTCCTCCAGGGCACAATAGTGTAAATAATTTTTATACATCTTCAACTAGTTAATTTATGGAAGAAAAATGTTACATATTAAGACACAAAATCACAACAAAGTACATCTACAATTAGTGATTCAAAAAACATTCAAAGGTCAACTAATAATTCAAGTGAGACACTATGGAAAATGATTATAACTAAGTGGACCAAACTACCTCCTCTACACCTAATGAGGAGATCCAAATATTTTTGTGCATATCATAAAATGCATGGGCACCATACTGATTCATGTTTGCCATTGAAAAGGAAAATACACTAGATCATGGATACATATGACTCACACAATGACCCTTCATCCAAATAACATAAAATTAAATATATACTAATTCAAAAATGGTTACATTAAGAAATAGTATAAAAATGGTTACCAAAACATAACTCAGAATAACAAAAGGTTCAAAAATCATAATCAGATCAAGAAATAGTACAACACACAAATAAATCAAGGAAATCTACCTCTTCGAAATGAAGCTCAATGTTCAATTTGATACATTTTGGTCAAAATTATCTATAACAGTATAATTATCATGTTCAAGGTTTCATAAAATAGGCCCAAGGCATTACTTATCCTATTCTATAAGTCAATGATATTTGTCAATAGGGTTTGGGTTTTATCAAAAATCCTAATACACATAATTCACAGATATAATTTATCAAGGAAAAACATATCTATACACAAGAAATGTTATATAAAGAATAAGATAATTAGTTGCATAGTCAAAACCATGCTATATAAATAAGCATTCTCAAAACAAATTTTTTAGCAAAAGGGCCTCCACAACACCATATGTCTATAATAAGCATAGTTTCAAAGGGAAAAAATCACAATCAATCTTCCAAATCATAACTCAGAAAGGTCAACTCCACAATATGAGGTAATTCCATCTAGAATTTTAGGTTATCATGATTTTGATATTTGATAATATTATTATTATAATGATGAACAATACTTGGATTTCTACTAAAATAACATTCCAATGCAACATAGCAATAACACTGCATGAGAGACTATCATTCTTATTTTTGACAAAAGACATAGTGGTAGTGAGTCTCCCATGAGATTCATTGGTTAGTATGGTTCCTACTCTTATACATACTTCCTACTCTCTCTCACTCCTTATACATAGTTCATTTTCATTTTCATGTACATACCTTATATCCAAAAAACACAAAAACAATATAACATGTTAAAATACAAAAACATTCAAATATTACTCAAAACATAAAAAGTTTATAGATTGTATGCATTTTTATGTTTACATTTATACTACTTGATAGATATTATATATTTATAGCTATCATATTATAGTTAATTTTATCATATATTGATGCTTCACATGTTCCTTTTTAGTGCTTATAGATTACATACAGGACTTCAGTCTATTACACTTATTCAGACATGTTATCATCTACCCACTAGGGGATTATACATTGATCCAGTTTATTCATTTGATACATCCACCAACTTAGGGGCATCTCATACAAAATTTCTACTACTAGGTTCTATCCTACATTTTATACATTCCAATTTACACATTGATATATCTTGATGTTGATCATTGCCATTAATTTCTCATATTTTTGTACCAATTATCACTAGTTAGAATTAGTATATATGCATTCTAGCATTTACATAGATTTATCATACATAGTTATACATGCTTTCATTTCTAGTTTTCCTATATTAGACTTGATTGTCTTTCCTATGATTCTTCCATATTTGATGACATTTGAATATGCCATTGTTCTTGGGATCTACAACACTTCTCTATTTGTATGCCTTGGACATGTGCCTATGTCCCTTTTGTGTGCTTTCCTACTTCTACATGTGGACATTTGAACATGTCCTTCTATGTGGATCTAAGCTAATTTTTTTTTCTTATGTATGTGGACATTTGAACATGTCTTTATATATCTTCATTATTAGATTTAGTGACATGTACCCATATCCCTTATATTATGGCCCCTTAGCCTATCTTTTGTGTGCCTCATGTGTATGTATGTATGCTTCATTATATGCTTATACACCATGACACTTGTATTTTCTTGTTACACACACATACAAACACACTAATTTTTGATGTCATGATAGATCTCATGATTTTACCCTTCCTACTTGGGTGTCGTGATGGACACCATGCCCCATCCCCCTAGGTAGTTACTCATATTTGATGTTATATACATTGATTACATATATATTAACACCCTTTTGTAATGATATATTACAACATACATCTTACATTACCTACTTATGCTTAGATTTATTTATATTATAATTTTATGTTTATACATTGTATTGGAATATCATGCATATGTTCCAGGTAACACATTTTGTAGAGATACTTATTTAGAGGGTTATTTTTACACATATTTCACAACTACCCTCAAAATAGGGGGAATTCACAGGGATTTGTCATAGAGTTCATGATCTTATCTTACTATTAACATGTAAATTTTAGCACATAGTCTTAGATTTAGAAATAAAAAATAGGGCAAACATAAGAAAAAATAAAGACTCAAACAATAATTCAAATCACTTAGATTTTAGACTAGGTAGACATTAGCATCTAAATTGGGACACCAACACAACAAGGTGATACTATCCACTAAAAGGTGATACTATCTAGTAGTAACAACTTCAGGATAATCTAGATCATTTAGACTGGTACACTAGGTACAATACATATTTGCACATATACAATCACAAGTTTGATAGTTATGTTAAGATTTACTCAGATACATTCATTTTAGCTCAAAGTCATAATAGTTTCTCATATTTTGGGGGTATTGTGCATGGCATGATCACTCCTACATGTAGTTTAGATATATAGATTCTATTATTACATAATTTAGATTTAGTATACTTAGATATGAGATTGGGGACATGTACATGGCACATAGGTTCCACATACTTAGCTACACATAAGATGATAAGATGGAATGATAAACTCCATGTCATTCTCTACACTATATACACTTTTTATTTCATCCTATGTTGTCACCAAATTCATTCCTTACTCCATCTATACTAGTTGGCATTCTCGAGTGGCCCAGAGCCGCCAAATATACCTAAGTGGCCATAGAGCTAATACACAAAATTAGATGTACTTAGTTAGATACTTTAATCACTTTACACATTTTATTTATAGATGAATCTACTTCACATAGGTGGAAAATGATGGATTGATGACCTAATTGAGTTTTTGATCCATCCACATGAGAGGGTTAGACACACATTCTTATCTAAGTTATTCCTAGATCATGATCCACTAAACAAGGTGGGAAATGATGGAGTCAAAACTAGATTGAGTTCTTGATCCACCTATATGAGGATTGAGTAATCCATTATACTAGTCTAAGATATTCAATGATATGTTCACTATGTACACACACATATGGTCACGAGGTTTATGCATTAGTTCACATACCCAATGAGTTGTATTCATTCATTTCTTATCTCTTTACTTAGCATTACTCAATTACTTTATTTCAACATAGTCCTTTGATTTTGATCATCTCTTAAGTAGAGAATTATTTTTGCATGTTTCATTACAAAACATTGCTTTGGATCATATTCCATATACACATACCTAGTTTCACATACTCAAACTTAGATACATGATCTCCACTTCTAAGTTAATTATAGGTATGTTTTTTTTCCTTTGCACTATTCATTTCACTTTAATACATTTCTATCATAAAGGTGGAATAAATGTGATCATATAAAAGTGGTAATTGGATGCTAAGCATGTTACTTGAGTTAACCTATTCCTAGCTTAGCCCTAGACCTATCCTAGATCTATAGACATATTTTTAAAGTCATTGAGTAGACCAAATTCACCTATATTTATCCAAAAAATAGTCTTAGGACTCTCTTCTCAAATCCCAACCTAGTTTTTCTAGTAGTCTTCCAAGTAGACATTAGTGCCACATTTGGGACACTATAACCATATGGCACTAGTGTCCCCAACTAGGTGCTATTATCTTTATCCCTAAATCTTTCCAATAGATACTTTTTAAAATGTGTGCCCCTCCTAAGATTGTCCTAATTATATTTCCTTATCCACACAAGATATAGATCTTTATAAATATAAGTCTAATTATAATCTATTCACTATATGGAAAATAGATGCAAAAACACATTTAAACCAAAGACAAGCTAAGAAAAATTAAGGTATTTGATCCCTAATCTACCCTATTTCTACATACTACCATATACAACATCCCTAAGCCTAGTTTTAAAATATTTCAAATCTCAAAAACATTCAAGGCATCCAAGCCCACTCTCATTCGAGCATTTAATTACACTAGCATCAAACACTAGGTGGGATAACTACATCATGATTGATCCCTCTTTGTATTATTGGTTATTAGGAAAATATCTTCATAGTAGGGTGTTTATGATGTCCATCCTATCTTACTAATGAACACATAATTATTTATCATGCCATAATTTCAAGTAGGATTAGGGTTTGCACACTAAATTAGGTTTTCTAGGCACAACATAGAGTTTTAGGTTTCATGTGTGCAAGAACTTGACCTAAAAATATAGGTGTAGGTTCTCCCAAAAAATATGAATAGTCCTACAAAGGGTACACTACCTCCACTTTGAAGACACTACAACAACATGGCACTATTATCCATATGGGGCATTACTATCCAATGAGTAAATAGAATATATAATCCTATTGATGACACTCATAACTATCTACAACCTAGATCATCTATGATGGTCACTTTCTACATAAGTATTTATTTAAGCCTATTTATTACTATTTTTAGAAATTCAAATGAGCTCAAATTTTAAAAAAAATTAGTACTTAAATATTAAAATTTATTTAACTAATTTAGACATCTCAACCCTTTAATCTAAACATAGGATTTACATAGTTAAACCCTAAAAGGTTAAACTATATGTATATTTGGTTTCTATTTTTGTATATCTTTCTATAAAGGAGTTCAGATGGAGATCCCTAGTTATGGATGCATATCATGACATTTTGGATAGGGTGTTGTCATCACATGACCCTACCACTTTAGATGATCTTGTTGTTTTGTCTACCCTAGATCATGTAAGTTGGTTTAGACTAGTGAAAAAAACCACACAATAGCTATAGGTGTAAGGTGATGGTTAGTATCCACCTATGGGTATAGGAAATAAAGAATCTTAGCCCTAGCAGGCCTTAGCACATGAATGAGTTACACACATGGTGACTATGTTCTATCTCAAATAGGTACAAGCCCTAGTGGCTAAATAATATGGATAGGCTGATATATTGAGATCCTAGACTACCTCTTTATAGTGTATTATTCATATGGATTAGTCTTAGGTGTCCATGGGTATCATGGCTAGGCCACAGGATAGACTAGATGGAACATAGCCTTAGAGTTTTAGCTATTTTATTTTGAACTTGTATTGTATAAAACACATGATATATGTATGTATGTATGCATGTATCATGTGCTTAATATATTTTTACAGTTAATTGATATTATGATTTGCACTTTGACTTGGATGTGGATGCATGGATATATTTCCTTTCTACCACATATATTTTGTTTTTATTATATTATGCTATGGGAAATATGTGATGTATGTTTTATTTAATATAATTATGTGATACACATGAATGGTTGAAAATAAAAATGCAAAAAATATTTTTAAAAGTATAACTAATCAAAATAAATGTAATACACACTATATCATGATGAGAAATATGTTAAAACAAAAGATGAATAAATATAACAAACCAATGTGGTAAAAAGGGTAACAAATGTTTTCAAACCATGTAAAATATTTTCATTGAATTAAAAAAAATAAAAATCATACTATATCACATTGGGAAGTACTAAAATTCTTAATAAAATGGAAGGCACATGAAAACCAATGGTATAAAAACAAATAAACAATTAAGTCAATCAATCATACTAAATCAAGCTAGGTAAGTGTGAAAAGAAAAATAAACTAAAAGTGGAATTCAAATCAATCACACTAATTCAAGAAGGTAAGTGTGAAAAAATTATTAAAATGGTTGTAAATATACACACAATTGGAAAATAAGAATATAAAAGTGAAACACTTATGAAGTAGACATAAAACATATTAAATCAATATGGGAAGTATGTCAATGACGTGTGATTCATAATCTAACATGACTTATCTCAAATTTGATGCATGTAATTGCATTGTGACTTGGTTATTGTAATAATTAGGTATTGGAATATTTTTTGAGTAAAGCATAGTCCTATATATGGTATTACACTAAAAATCATGAATGACACCAATGAGGTGAAAATAAATATGGGAATTAAAAATATGTTTTTAATGCAGTAATTAGTGAGGATGGTTTGGTCCTATCGATGGTCTTATACTACAACTCACAAGGGGAAAACCAATGAGGTGAATGGTAATAAGGATATTTTTTATTGTGATAATTTGTGAAGAGAGCCTAGTCCTATCCATGGTCTTACACTACAACTCACAAAGGGAAACCCTAGGGGGAATGATTGGTTAACGAATCAATATCTCTCAAGGTATAATATTAGGAATGTTTTAAATGAAATATGGAATTTAAAAATAATGAAAAATGAATTTATGAGAAGACATTAGGAAATATGATGCATACTACGTACAAGGGAGAAACACTAAGAAGCTATTAACCATCAAAATATAAAGGATACCTGCTCACAATAAGTGAAAAGTTATATAGGTAAATAGGTGGGATATTAAGATTGACTCATGATTGTTATATGAATAAGAAAATTAAAATGGACCTACCTTCTAGCAACATGTTCCCCATTCTTTATGACCTATTATAGAGCTATCCATCTACTATAAATATTACGTACTTCTGTGAGAAAGTAAGTAGCAATTATAGATTTTTTTTAATTCTCCAATCCCAATCTATTGGCTTATTGTACCCCAATGGACCTCAACTCTATCATGATGCCAATTTTTGAGTTTGACATTTTATTAGAAATAGGATATATTATATGAATCATGTATTTTGGTGTCATTAGACTTCTTAATTTGTATGTTTCCTTTTTTATCATTGTTTTTTTGTTTAAATGATTTGGATTTTAACTTTTTATGGCTTTTATGATTCCTCCTCCATATGGATTTGGAATAACCAACATGAGAGATAGAAGTAATACACATAAATGAGATTTGTACTTTGGTTTAAAGTAAGATAAATATCAAAATATATGGTTTACTAAACACTTAAGCTTACCTATGATCCAATACGTAATCTCAAGTTTCAAATATATCTATGCGTAGTATGTGAAAAGAAGATAAAGTAATAGATTGAGATTAAAGTATGTCAGTAAAAAGAATTACAATTAGACATTTTGTTTTCTAATTGATCATACGGTAGAGAGAGATAACTAAGGGAATCAAGGTTTGTATAACCAATTCATAATAATAATTATCTAATTTTTGAGTGAGATAAGCTAATAAACAATCATTTTAAAAGAAAATTAATCCATGAAAGAAGTGAACTCATAAACATAAGTATGAAATTATGAAAATAATTATAATAATCCTTAATAAAAGAGGAAAGTAAATGAAACCATATAAAACACATAAAGCATAATATAATTATCCATGTAAAACATATAAGCGAAACCAAATTTGACACATAGTCAAGTGTATAAGATATATAAAAATGGATCACAAATCTAATCGGAAATCATAATATAGAATAATGTAAAAGAAACACATGACATATTAAAAATAATGATTAAAATGACCACAAATATTATCCATGGTATTTGACACATCTCCATTAAGTTATATTTTTATGGTGGCCAAAGTATTATCAATCTTCATGGAAAGTTATGCAAAGACTTCCTTCTAAATCTCCTCAATTAAAAATGTAGGTGTATTTGATGAATGATCATGCTCATGAGGTATATTATGCATATGATGCTTAAAGAGATAAATATAATTATAAATTGGAATATTATATGTGGGGTGAGATGGAAGTTTATGTAAAGGGAAATGCAATTGATATATAAATCAATCCTAGCTTGGAGAAGACAAATCCTACTTACACTTCTGATTGTCAACACATTAGATATTTGGGTCCATGACCAAGATGGATCTACTAGACCTATAAAAGGGATCTCATACCATAATAATATCATTAGGGAGGGTTTCAAATCCTCTAATAAATTAAAACACTATGTAATAACCCTAACTAGGTCCTATGTTTTCATATTCACTAAATTAATAACAAGTAAAGTATAGTCTAATCTAATGCTCACCAAAGCTTTTGGCATAAAGTGTGGGAAATAAACATTAAAATTAAAAATTCATATAATACATATAATCACATTAATGTATAGAAAATCCTAATGCATGAGAGATAAGTAAAAATGAATATCTGTCTACTCTTATAAAGGAGGAACAAAGTTAAAAATACATACCTTTGAAGATGAACCCATTAAGCCTCAATCTCTCCCTTGGCTAAGGTGATTCATAATAGGTTGTTGTGGTATGTAAAAATTATAATGATAAATCATCTTTAGGATAAAATCCTATCAATGTATCAAAAAGACTTATCCACAAGACAAGATCTGTATCTCTAAATAAAGAATGAAACCCTAAGCTATACTCCTCAAGTAAAATGGTTGATAAGAAGATGTGCAATATATATATATATATATATATATATATATATATATATATATATATTATTATCTTATCTTATAAATTAAAAAATGGATGTATCTATATAGATGAATCTAACCCTAGTCCTTTCCAAAATTTTAGTAGATAGGTTTGACCCAATTGAATTTGTATTGTTATTAATAAAAATAAATTAGGTCCTAGTCTAGGTTTACTAGGGGCTGACCTAGACCTGAAATGATTTTCATCAATTAGAGTATAGGGTAGATGGGGTTGATAGTCTATTTTAAACCATAAAAATGGATTTTAGATTAGGAAATGGCTAATGAAGGCATACAATGACTAGAGAAAGGTGTAAAATAGGAGTCAAAGCTTACAAAAAATGCTTTTAGGATATGGGTGTGTAGATAAAAAGTGGTAGTATAGGAACAATAATATTATAAATCACTAATGGTATACTTACCCCTTTATTTATGAATATTAAGTCATGCACTCATAGATATTGAGACTCGAAAGGTTCCTGTAAGAGATGAATAATTAATAATTGTAACATACCCAATGGGATTTATTAGAATAACGTAATAAATTGAAAAAAAAATAATCCATGTATTATTTAATTATATTTTACCATGAGAATATAATTAGTGATATTAGTATATATAATAAGTATGTTAAACATAAAGTAAACATGTAACATTTAATAGATACTAATCACTAGCATCATATGAAACAAAACATAACTATAAATAGAAAGTAATTACCTAAATTTCAGACATGGTTTATGTTATCACCAAATATTACACCCTATAGAAGGGTGTTCAATCCTCCTCCAAATTTTGGAAAAATGCCAATACTTCTAGGTATGTGGGTTTACCTATAGTAGAAGCAGACCTCTAGGTTTAAGGGCTAGCTCCCTAAATATGTCTTGAATTGCTTATCACTTAACTAATTTATTTTGGTAAAAGACATAGAATATTTTATGAAATTAAACTAATATAAGGGGGTATACACCATAAGGATTTCAACAAGAACATAATACTTATATCACAATGAAACAAGACCTACAAACCAACTTCCAAGTCTTATGGGGTTCTAACACAAGTGTTTTAACATAGAGGTGATATGCACAAAGCAACACAAGGTAAGTGAACCAGAGGGTAGATTGCACACTCTAATAAAAATTATACACTTGAAATGATAATAACACACTATATAAACTCTATATGATCTATTATAATAGGAAATGTTGCACAAACATGAGAGGATAAGGAAAAGCAAGGATAGAATATTATCACTTATCATTACCATACATCAATTTTTACACTTAGAAAAATGTTAATGAACTCAAAACCAGACTTGAATTTATATTTTGAAGGAAAATTAAAATGTCATAACTAGCAGGGATTCACCTTACATGGTGTGGTATTAGTCTACAAGAGCCAAAATGGCTACTACTTATAGAATTTAAGAGATAAGAGAAGAGAATGAAGTCCAAGAGTCACTAGGAAATGTGTCATGTTGATAAAATGAGTCAAATATGTAGGAGAGAGGAATGTGAAATATACCATGCAAGATATTATAAGATAAATGTCCCTTAAAAGCATGAAACTCTTAAAATGTGGTGAAGGACTCCTCATTTGCATGCCTAGAAATTGCCATCATCATTTGACCTCCTTGGAACATTCCATAGAAAAATAAGGACATATTCCATGATTTCACTAAGAGGGAGGAGTTATATACATGCTCCAACATGCACAGGAGGTGCCCCTAATCATCAAGATTATTTTGGACATGAGTTATCACTACCTGTAGTCAAAATAACTCTTCTTTCACTCATCTTGCACACTTGACATTAAATTTTCCTTAAGTTTTCCAATTTTATCTATAAAAAGGAGTGTATAACACCTATTAGGATCCCTCATGGACTTATATTCCTTAATCATATCTTAAAAGGCATCCCACTTAGAGCTTTCATCTTCTCACTTGTTTATTCACTATGCCAGTTTGGACTAGTTGAGATGAAGGCATTTTTGAGATTATCTAATTCATTAAATGGACATGAGGGGTTATTTTATGTCTCAAACTATCTCCCAAAGTGACTTTCATCCTTTGAATCTCCCTTGAACTTAAAAAAACCAAAAATTATCAAATAAACTAGTTTTGTACCCTATCCATACAAGTAGGGTACAATCTAAATGGGTGGGGAAGATACATAGAGACTCTTATACAACTTATAATCATTTCCCAAGACATTATATCCCATATAGAAGCATATACTTCTTTATTTTCCCAATCATGTCCTTAGTAAGCATTTTTGAGAGTTTTAGAAGATTTTGCCCTGTAAGGATTGTTCATATAATTTTGACATCTAATTTTTGAAAAATTTTCACTAAAAATTTTTTAGGTACCCTATCTAACATTAAAAAACTCCTTATAATCCAATTTTATGTGTATATGCACATATGATCTGTCAAAGGTACCCTTTCAAGATTCTCTCTTTATTTTACATAGGCCTAAGTTAGTTTGGGCCAAAATATGTTTTCTCTATGACTTACCCTACACACAAAATATTATTTATCACATTATATCTCCCTATTATGATGTCCCAACTAATTTAAATATTATTATAGTATTGGAAGTGATATTGGAATCCCCTTAGCTATTAGGCCTAACCAAGACCTAGTGGGTTTAGATTGCATAAAAATACTCACCACCTTCTTTGAACATATTTTTATAACTTTAGGGTCTCTTATATATTGGTACATGTTTAATACCACTATATACATCATAATTTATCATAATTAAGACCCTTATCACATCTTGTTAGCATATTCTCACCCAATCTACATTTTTCTTATTTCTTAGAGTACCCTCTATTTTATATAGAATAGAAGGTATATCATGTATTTTCTCAATCAATTTGAAGATATGGGAGCTCAATATAGTAATAAAGGTAATATTTACCCATTTATAGGGTTAGGTCATACTTATATCACTTTCAAACCTTCCAAAACTCCAAAATAGGCTCTGTTAATACTAACTATGTATGGAACATGATCATGAATATATGTTGAGTTATGAAGGTTTTTACTTGCTCTATTTCCTTTATATAAAGACATAATGATGTGAATTTCATCATTTTTTAGGTGTAAATATCAACATTTTTGACATCTACTAGTGTATTTAATGCATACCCTTCCTTACTTGAATGGGTTAGATTGGTATAATGCATGACTATATGCTTACTCAAAAGGCATGCTTGTAGGGTGTAATTTAGGATTATAATTCAAGTCTTGTGGCTTAATACATATTCAAAGTCACTTATGAATTATATTTACTGCTTATAAATATCTCTACCCCTAGGTCTAGTGTACATTCAAGCTACATAACTTCTTGATAGTGGCTTCATGGCTGAGTTGTAAATTGTCTTTTTAGCAATAAAGGAATCTTGTAGGGTGTTTGTTTACATAGTCCACTTGATTCTTAGTAATTATTGGGGCCTTTTATATTAAATGGAACAAGTTTATAATACTCAAATCCTACCTAGATCATGAGGGTAGCATTTAACTTATGGGTTCTATCATATTACCTTTCCTTAAAAATTATAGATATACTTTCTTTGGCCTAAAAGGAGATCCTATAGGTGGCGGTTTACACCAAACATTGAATGAGAAACCAATTATTTGTCTTATAATAATTCATAGTGTCTTTATTATACAAAAGGAGTCACCTACATGAAAATTATGCCTCCACTAGGTGTTATAACATGATAAGATCATTTAGACTCCATCACTATAGATAAATATTAACATTATATAGTGGAAAGATGTATAAAATGAGAGGCATTTAGCAACATGTTATCTTGACCAAATATCAATTTTTCATTCCTAAAAATTTATATTGCACTTGGACTACATGATGAAGGCATTATACCAACTACCACTTTAAAATTCTTCATCATGGAAATGTTGAAAGAATGGCATAGTCTCTGTTCGAAGGGATTAAGGTAATTTATCCTTGAATTCTTCTTCCCAAAAATACATATGACATTATAAGAATGAATACTATTTCAATGGTTTAAAAATTTTTTTTATGACACCATCCATGTACTTAAACCTAAAAAATGTTCAAACAAGTCCAAACACTTGCTCCTCAATCTTATTAGACCTCTGTGGAGACATGTAAGTATTCATAAAATGACAATAAAGGTTGTGAAAGTTTAATGTACTACTTTATACCTTATAAACTAATTTCATGATGAAACCTAAGGCTCACATCATTCTATTTTTAACTTCTCCACCTAGTGATAATTCAAATCAGTCTTATGTCTTCCATTTCAACATGTTCAATTCTCTATGAGACACTTGAAGGTGAATGCACTATATATAGGGTAGTGAGAAGGGAATGTGGATATATGCATAATTAATGATCTTATGGTTCACTTATACCTTCTCAAATTATATTTATTAATCCTATTCACCTTAGGCTACCTCAAACAAGTCAATTACCAAGTTTCAACATGATTATCCAAGCTGTGGGGAACCTATACGTACACATTAGCATTATAGACCTATGTATATATCTTGAACTAGTTTTTCATAGTCCTTAAAATTAAATATAAGAGGATTATAATAAATTATCATGTTATATGAATATTCTCACACTTTATAACTTTTAATTATCTCTCCATAAACATTTTCAGAATCTTACACACTTCACTCAATTGACTGTGAGTAAACATTTGTAGAAAACTTGAATGTGTTGAAGGCTGACCATAACTCCATTAGTGATCTCCTTTGAGGATAATTTTGGAGTGATAAGTGAATGATAATACATGTGATACATAAAATTAAACCTATCACCATCCTATGAAACCATTACAAAGGCATGAAAACTCTGAAAGTGGTGAAAACCTACCTGTGACATAACAAGGTGATCTTATCTACAAATTAAGATGTTTGAGTTATAAAATAAACTCCAATCATGAATTTTTTTTTGAAACAATGTGGTAGATATTTCCATGTCCTATGTAAGTAATTTCATCATCTAGATTGTACAGCCGAGCCCATACAAGAAGGAAACCTGTAGAGTGTGAGAACTAACATGTAGAATGGGATAGTTAATGTATAAAAGATGGTTCATAAATAAAGAGTGAAAAATAATTGAAATAATAATATTAAAATTAATTTTATTTATTTTAATATCACCCAAAAAATGCATTTGACCTATAACTTATCCTACTAGTCATACTAAGAAGAAACTTGTTGGCTAGTTTTGCATGTCTAGAAGGGTGATGAAGGAGTACATGGTTTTTTACCATTTTCTAGACTTAAAAATAATATAAAACGTAAATATTATTCCATGTAATTTTAATATACATTTAATAATCTTTACACACATGCCACTTTCCTTTAGAGTCTATAAAACTCAAAAAACTATCAAAACTTCTACCTTTCTTCTTATTTCAATAGAGTACCTACGATTTTCATGTAGGGACTGAAATTATTGACATATTTCTGACACATAAAAATTTATAAATACTTTTTAACACTTTTAATTCTTGTAAAACCATACCATAATTTAAAACCGTACCATTCTCATTATGGCTCTAAAATGATAGTTTAAGGGACATAAAATGACTTAGAAAAGAAAATGTTTATGACCAAGGTGATGACACATTAAATGACATCAAATGAGATCATGACACACTATATATGACCCTAATATACCTTTATAAAAGTTTTATATTATATGGGGTTGGCTTATTTTGACTTGTGGTCAAAATAGACAACATTTTTGGTGATTTTTGGGGGTGGTATGCTTGTTATGTGCAAGACCAGTAGCCTTTTCCTACCCATTTGGATATGGAGTAAATTATGCATAGATATGACACTAAAACTACCTTTGAAATATAATAGACAATATAAAACCAAATATAAATAACACACAAGATAAGAAACTAAGCAAACACACAATTGTGCTTCATGAACGCTTATAAAACACACACATAAAAACCAAACTAACTAACTCAAACACAAACTAATTTAAAATAAATGCTTCCTCCAAGATCAAATGGGAAGTTTGAAACCTTTATTTATCCATTAAATTAATGAATTATTGAGACAAGTTTGCTTTTAGTCCTTGCTATTGATGCCTCCATCCTCTTCATGGTATTTTCCAACCTCATTGGCATGATTTTTAATGAAAACAAAGAAGCTCCAACCAAGATAGATATGGAAATGGATTCTTATTTCATCCAAGCAGCCTCAAATTTATCATAATACTCCTCAAATACAACCTCCAATAGTGTTTCAACAAGACATACTTTTTTAGTTTCCATGGTACTCTCAATAATATTAGGTTTCCTTTCAGCTGTAAGTTCTTCAAGCTCATCAAGGAGCTCTGCATAGTCCACCCAATCTTGGTCATTGTCCTCCATGGAAAACTCTTTCTACACCTTCTCATGCACTTATCCCTAAACTTTTAAAAGTTATTCAATCACTTGAAATTTCTTTATTTGAAGTTTCTAATCATCCTTACTCTACTTGTCATCTATAACCACCACCTCTTTAACCTTATTTTCTTGATGTATGAGGTCATCAAGATGATCTCATTTATGATATAATGAATTTTAGGTTGATATAACATTAGGATGATATATGGGATACTCTTTAAATACTACATCTTCTACTTTGGTCTCATGAGACTCTTCTAGGACTGTAACCTCTTGAGAAATGACTTGAAGTTCACCTTCATTATTGACGAAACATTCAACTTCATGCTTGAAATGATCATAAATAACCTCATGGTTACATGTGTACTTCTTAGGAGAATAAATTGAATAACTTATATTCTCAAATTATTTTTTTATGGCATGAAACTTTTATCATAGGTATTCTCCTTTATGATTGTCATGTTCAAGAGCTTCTTCATCATGGACAATAGGTATGGGGTCCTTATCAAACACTTCTTCTTATATGTTTTCATCAAATTATTTATGTGCAATTAAAATAGGTCCTTAATATATTTATCATCATTCAATAAGGTAGAGTTAAATTTATTTTCACCAATTGGAGTCTCTATGGTGATCTCCTCTTCATAATTACTCATTACATCTTCTTGATAATCTATGACTTGAGCTCTTTCCTCCTCATTTGCTTCCTTAAAAATGAGCTCCTTTTCAAGAAGGTGTTGGGTGGAGTTTTATGGATAGGAGATGGAGTGTGAGGTGTAGTAGAGATCTTGGGAATGGATTGAAGAAGGAGGACTTCACTAGTAAGCTCATGAGGAAGTGACAATTTGGGTTAGTTAAAGGTAAAACCCCTTCTTTAGTAGAATTTGTACCTTGGAAATAACCTCCTTGAGGCTCTTCAATAATATCATGTTCATTATTATGTTTTTTGTCCTCCCACATCTTTAGCCTATCTATTGAGCATTAAAAGCACTTCTTTGCCAATTTTAGTTGTTAGTTTATACCCCATTGATTTCCTTCTTTACCTTAAATTATCTCTAACACATGAATACAACTTTGGGAAACACATCTTAATTGTTCCATTAGATTGTTAGAGAGCAAATCAAACTCATTATCCCATTTCCCCATATTATCTTCATTATCTAGAAGCACTGGTAAGAGTGCTAAGAGGTATTTGACATGAGATGGGATTGATGGAGGAGGAGGGAAATTATAGGTATTGGGCCTAGCTCTATGTTGTTAGATTTGAGTTTCAAATAATTAATACATTGTGTTATAGTATCTTTATGTATAATTAATGGAATCATTTGATTCTTCATTATAAGACTAATAGGAATCCTCTTGAGGTTGATAGGCATCATGGTATGATTGGTAAAGGTCATATTGGGATTGATAGGAAGACATTTATTATTAGGATTATTGATAGCCTTTCTCATAGGGCTATCCAACAACATGATGTTTATATGGAGAGGGAAATGGAGGATAATAGGATTGGTAGCCATTGTGATAGGACTATTGAGGGATATAACATGGTTCATAATAAGGTTGATAGGGAGGTTCAATTAGGGACATTCACCATAACTATTCATATCAACCTCATAGATCAAAGGAGATGCAATAAATGATCAAAATATTAAATGAGAGATACTTGGTATAATTATAGCCATAATATTTCATTCTAAGTCACCATTAGTGCTATCTTTCTTGCTTCTAAAAGTTGATTAGAGGAAAGACACACCAAAATTCTTTTCGCTCTCTTAGACCTTTGTCCCACCAAGCATTCTAGAACTATTTTTACCAAATAATGCATGATAAAGGAGGGTTTTCAAGCCTCCTAAATATTTAGGAAACATGGGAATCCTTATAGGTATGTGGGTTTCCGTATATTATAATTAGACCTCTAGGTTTAAGGTCTATATTCTTGAATATGCCTTGAAGTGCTTATCACCTACTTATATAATTACTTGTGTAAAAATAGATATAAGTTTTCATGAAATGAAACCAATCTAAGGGGGTGATATGATAAAATTATTTCCACAAGACCATCACACTTATATCATAATTAAACAAGACCTATAAACCATCTTCCAAGTCATATGGGGTTTGAACATAAGTGTTTTAACATAGAGGTGATATGCATAAAGCAACACAAGGTAAGTGTGCCAGAGGGAAGATTACACACTCTAATAACAATTATACACTTGGAAGGATCCTAACACAATAGTTACACTCTATAATACCTAGTAGAATATAAAATCTTGCATAAACATGAGAGGATAAGGAGAAGGATAGAAGATTATTACTTAACGTCACCATACATCAGATTGAACACTTTGAAAAATGTTCATAAACTCAAAAATAGACTTGAATTTATTTTTCAAAGGCAAATTACAATTTAAAAACTAGTAGGACCTCACCATAAATGGTGTGGTATTAGTCTACAAGAGCCAAAATGGCTACTACTTATATAATTTGAGAGAGAAGAGAAGAGAATGAAGTCCAAGAGTCACTAAGACATGCATCATGTTGAGAAAAAGAGTTACATATGTAGGATGGAGGAATTTTAAATATAACATGAAAGGTATTATATGAAAAATGTCCCTTAAAAGCATGGAACTCCTAAAATGTGGTGTAGGACTCCTCATTTGCATGCCCAAAAATTACCTTCATCATTTGACCTCCTTAGAAAATTCCACATTAGACTAGGGATAGGTGTCATTTAAATAAGAGGGAGGGGCTATATACATGATCCAACATGCATTTCAGGTGTCCTTAATTAATAAGATTATTTTAGACAAGAGTTATTGTTTCGTACAGTCCAAATAACTCCTCTTTCACTCACTTTACACATTTGGCACAAAATTTGACTTAATTTTTCCAATTTTATCCATAAAGAGGATTTTATGACACATATTATGATCTATCATGGCCTTACATTCCTCAATTATACCTTAAAAGGCTTCCTACTAAGATATTTCACCTTCTCACTTCTTTATTCACTATGTTAGTTTGGATTAGCTGAGATGAAGTCACTTACAGAGGTAATTGTGAGATTATCTAATGAATGAAATGGACATGAGGAGTTATGTTATGTCCAAACCTATCTCTTGAAGTGAGTTTCATCCTTTGACTATCTACTGAACTTGTAAAACACTAAAAATTGTTAAAGAAACTAATTATGTGCCCTATTTATACAAGTAGGGTACAATCAAAATAGGTGGGGAAGAGAATTAGAGAGTCCTCTAAAATTTACAATCATTTACTAATCCATTATATCCCATCTAGATTCATCTCCTTTATTTTCTCAATCTTGTCCTTGGTAAGGGATTTAGAGGGTTTTAGGTGATTTTACCCTCTAAGGATTGTTCGTATAGGTCTAACATCCAATTTGTGAAAAATGTTCACTAAATATTTTTTAGGTACCCTATCTAACATTATCCAACTCTTTAGGTTCCCATGTTATGTGTTTGTACACATATGAGCTCTTAAAGTTTCCCTCTTAAGCTTCTCTCTTAATTCTGCATAGGCTTGAGTTGGTTTGGGACAAAATATATTTTCTCTCTAACTTCCTCTACACACCAAAGTTTATATCTCACCTTATATATCCCTATGAATTTTTTCCAAATCATTTCAATTTTCCTCCAATATTATAAGCGATATTAGAATTATCTTAGCCATTAGGCCTAACCAAGACTTAGTAGGTTTATCCTACATAAAACTACTCACCACCTTCTCTGAGCATCTTGTTATAACTTTAGGGTCTCTTATAGATTGGTGCATGTTTACTATCACTGTAGACACCATTATTTATTATAATTAAAACCCTTAGCATATGTTTTTATCATATTCTCACCCACCTTATAGTTTTTTTGTTTCTTGGAGTATCCTTTGTCTTAGACATAACAAAGGGTGTCTCCTCTATATTATCATGAAAATTGAAGATATGAGGAGACAAATCTAATAATTAAGGTAATATTTACCCATTTTTAGGGTTAGGTCACAATTTTATGACTTCCAACACTTATAAAACTATAAGATAGGCTTTGTGAAAACTAACTATGCATGAACCATGATCATGACTATAGGTTGGGTTTTGAATATTTGTCCTTGATATATATTTTTTGTATAGGGAAATTATGAGGTGAATTTCATTATTTTTTATGTGTTAATATAAACATTCCCAACCTTTACTATCTTATTTAATTCATACCCTTCCCTACTTGAATGGGTTAGATGACTATATATTTACTCAAAAGGCATGCATGTAGGGTGTCATTTAGGATTACAATTCAAGTATTGTGCCTTTAAACATATTAAAATTCAATAATTCCTTATATTTACTACTTGGACCTATCTTTTCCACTAGATCTAGTGTACATTTAAGTTGAATAACTTCTTGACAGTGGCTTCATGGCCCAGCTGTAAATGATATTTTTTGCAATAAAGGACTCCTATAGGGTGTTTGTTTGCATACTCCATTTGATGATTAGGCATTATTGGGGAATTTTATCTTCATTAAAAAAGTGTATCATACTTAAAGCCTACCTATATCATGAGGTTATCATTTTACTTATGGGTTCTATTATATTACCTTTCCTAAAAAATTGTAGATTCACTTTCCTTAGCCCAAAAAGAGATCCTATAGTTGGTGGTTTACACCAAATATTGAATGAGAAACCCTTTGATTGTCATATAGGAAGTCATAGTGCCATTGGTATACATAAGGAGTCACCTACATGTAGGTTATGCCTCCACTAAGTGTTATAGCTTAATAAGGTTATTTGGACTCCATTGAGGTCAACATACCCCCTTTCTTTTTGAAAATTGGGATTTTGTAGATATTTTGAAGCTTAACCTTAAAAGCATGGTCTATTTTGAACATTATTAGAATTTGAAGATCATTGAATTTGATAATATTAGATTACTAATTTATGTTTTACTTTGAACTTACCTAGCATTACTAATAATTATTTTTCATGTCTTAAGGATGCAGGTTTCATGGAGTCCTTAATGGTAGATTCATGTTCTAAAACCCTGGCATAAACCCTTGGTTCAAATTTGAATTTAGAAAGAACAAATTGGTAGGAATATTTTAAAGTTATTTTAGACTTAATCCCATTTTTTATGTTAAGTATTGGTCATGTTTTTTAACACAACCAAACATTAGCCTATAAATTATGCATTGGTCCTTTTTATTTTCCCCATTTTAGTTCCTATATTTCTAACATGGTCCAATTTTATGCTAGTAAGGTGATTTTAATTTTATAATATGGTCCCTTTATTACATACTCAACTTAAAGCTTTAATGCTAAGGACCCATTCATGTTTATTAATATGAACGAGACCTTAGTCTCAACACTTTAGCCTAAGTTTATATTTTCATCCTAGGTACTAACTTAAATATCATGTATCTTGAAATATCTAGTGACCTATGCTTCATTTCACCATTTGATCTAATGGTATGAGTAAATACTGACCAAATTAAGTACTTAGTCATTTAGACCAATCATGTTTATGCATCCAGATCACAATCGATGACTCACGCTTCGTTAGGATCGAGGATACAACAAAGCAAAGTCAAAGGTTCATGGAGCTTCATGGAGTCACCATGTAGTACTCCCACATTTGAAGATTAAAAGTAAAGGGTCACACATATTAAATGGAACCAATCATGTAAAACTACTTAGATCATGATTAGATGGCTTGTGCTTCATCATAGATTTTAATTAGATAGAGAAAATTAAGTTTGAGATCGTGGGAAGCCTTATAAAGTCAGTACATGTCATCCTCGCATTAGGGTATAAGATTTTGACAAGATAATTTTTTTTATGACCATAATTTGATTTCCATTAGGATGTATTTGACATTTTCATGATCGTAAAATTTAAGCCCATCAAAATTATAGAACTTGATGAGATTAAATTTGATGTTCATGCAACTGTCATTTGATGTCTGTAAAGACATATTTGATGGCTATGAGGCCATCAAATTTAAGATAATGGATTATTTTGCTAAAGAATAGGATATACTCCAAAATATTTTTAAAAAACTGATGAATTTCATTTTAAACTAATGGGACCCCTTAGGGGATGTTCAAACACATGAGATCTTTGAACTACAAATAATGAAATGATCTCATAGTCTAAATATATGCAAAAATGAATTGTCTTATTATCCTTAAATTTAATAGGCTCAATTCATGGGATAACCCATAAAAAACTTATCCATTTCATATCCCATTTTCTCTAAGCATGTAAAACAAGGCCAATCAATGCCTTCTTGTGTTTGCGTTTCCTCAAGAAGTTACCTTTTTGAGGGAGTTTTTAACTACCCATGCAGTCTAGAGAAAATTCTCTAGGCTACACCTTAACATGTAAAGGTAGAGAATTTCTCCACCACTACATATGTAATCTAGAGAATTTTATCTAAACTACATCCAATCTATAATAGCAAAGAAATTCTCTACTAATGCACATGCAAGGTTAGAGAATTTATTTGATCCTACATGTGGCCCCATCACTCTTACAATAATTAATACATATTAATTACCTTGTTTATATATAATCAACCCTTATAATTTTTTTTACCATTTATTTTTCTCTCTCTTTGCCATTTTTGAGCTCTAGTGCATCCCCAGCCACCATTTTTGAGCCCATGTGCACCCTCACTTTGCCATTTATATGATTAGTTGGATCTTCTTAGATTCATGGATTTTATGCTCACATCATCACATCCCATTTTCATTTTCCTCTTCTTATCTTAGGTAGGGATTTTATTTTCATTTATTTCTTCAAGCTTAAGTTTGTTTCATTTTTTATTTAACCTAGGGTTTGAATTTTTTTTAAAAATCCATGTTCTTTGGAGATTTTTATTTGAAGAGTACCCTATCTATTCACCCCCCCCCCAAAAAAAACCAAGGTGCACCTTGGAGAATTTTCTTTGAATTACACTATAAACTAGTTTTCAATCAAGTGCACTTCGAATAATATTATTCAAAGTGCATGTTCACCATCAGGTACACTTTAGAGAAAATTATCTAAAGTTCATGTAACCCATTCGGTGAAATTCAAAGAATTTTCTTTGAAGTGCACATAACTCGGTGCACTTTAGAGAAAATTATCTAAAGTGCACAGGCCACTTTTTGGTGCATATCAAAGAATTTTCTCCAATGAGAACTGAAACCCTACACCCAACCTCTTCCTATGTAGTTTAGAGAAAATTGTCTGAATTGCACCAAAGTTATCAACCCACTGTGTAGTTCAGAGAATTTTCTTTAGACTACACATTTCATTTTATATCCCATGTACAAGTTGAAATTTTCTCTGCTCTTACACCTTTCCTAAAAATGATAAAAAATGCTAACTCTATGGAATCAAAAGTCTCTTTTGTAGATACTAAATCAATGTCAGAAGGTTCCCCAACTAAAAGAATAATGAAGTATAAGTTTTAGGGTGTGTTTCTGGAATCCATAGTAGACTCTAATGTAGATTAGATTGGAGATACAAAGATTGATCATGTTGACATGGTTGAGTTCCTAAAAATTTTAGGTAGGGACCTATTGCTCCATATATTTAACCTATTCTTAACAATGAAATACACCTAGTAGCTACATTTCCTATGTCATTTCAAGATCTAGAGTTCATCTTAGTGGTTGTTACCCATTTTGATAGAGAAATCAAGTTAGTCAAGGATGCTAGTAGGAAAGTGATAATTTGATTTGATGCTGAGTACTTTGATAAAGTATGTCATCTCTTAGACATTGAAGAGCACTTAGATATAAGTGTATATTCAGCCCAAAAATATTATGATAAGAATTCTAGAAAATGAAAAATGCACATCAATTCACATTGACTGAAGACACCAAATCACTCAATCGTAAGATGGCCTAAAAATCTATATCAAAGTGAATTCATGGAGGAGATAAGAGATTCAATCACTCTACTAAGTAGGGTCAAAGGTCTTCCCACACAAATATATTTCAATAATGGATGTATAATTATATATTCATCATTAAGAAAGATAAATAGAGAATTTAATGGGGAAGTCAGATTAGTGATGCTATATGCCACCAAATTTTTGAATTAAGTTCTTCCCTCAAGTTTTATATGACTTCTTACTTGGTGTATGTTGTAGCCTATATGAGGAACTTTCTAAGACTGACCAGTGTTGATGAGAGGAAGAAGGTTCGTGTTCAAAGAAAGCATTAAACATTTTAGAAGAGTTAATGATGCTTTCTTCTATGATTTCATTTGTATTTTTGAATAGGAATTAGAAAATAAAAGAGTTTCAGATCAAGCATGAGAAATAGTGAATAAGATTGGTTGCATCTTCCCTTAGTTCCCAACTTTTACTTACATTAGGGTGGAAGGATTTGATGAACAACCATACATGATACCAAGGTACCCAAGTGATAAATTTGTTTTGATGGAGATGTATAGACAAATGATGACCATGCACAAGAATAATTTAGATTCACATAAAAGAGGATTCAATTTTTTGATAAGCATTGGCTGATACACTGTGTTAACTACTCCCAAAGCTAAGACAATGGAAACTAAAATGCAATGGATCACCCTTAAAAAGTATAAGGGTACGAAATATTTTGATTATAGAATGATGAAAGAAAAGTTGAAAGTCAATTATTCCCATGATAATAAGGTTGAGGAAATCTAGGCCAAATACAATACTAAATAAGATATAAGGAGACTTGATTACAACCATCTCACTACCAATTAGATTGAATATTTGAAATTTTCTAACATTCTAGCTGATCTCTTTAATTATGAAAATATATTGGATCCTTCATATGAAGTTAATCAAGTTTATTCTACTCCTATTCCTCCAATCCAATGGTCTATAAAGGAATGCACATCTATTAGAGAGAGATTCCAACCCATTCTTGTAAAAACTAATGCTTGGTTGGAATCCAAAGGTATAAAACTAAAACATTTCAATACAAGGTCAGAAGAATATTATGATGAATATACTATAATTAAATGAGAGGAATTGAGGATGAAAAATAAATAAGAGGCCTCTACATCCATGCACAAATATAAATTCATATTTGTGAGAAAAGGTAAAAGAAAGGATGCAAATGCTAGTGTTGAGAAGAGTATTCAAATAGAGATGTAGGATAAACTAGCTATGAGTGAGGCGCCACCTCAATAAATAGTTTCAAAACCTCCAATTTAGTAGTCTCTATAGCTTGAATCCATGTAGTCAAAAATTCCTATGGTTGAGACTTCTCAACCAACAGTTTCATATGTGATATTCCCTATAGTTCCTTCCATAAGTACATTTGTGATAATTATTTTTATTCCCCCTCAAGTTGTTATTTTGACTCCACTTCTTCCTCTTAGTGAAACACTCTTCCAATCTCCCTCACAAGGCACTCTAGACCAAGTTTTTATTATTTTTCTAATTTACCTATTCCTTCAAAATCATTGGGATCCCTAACCAATTTATATTTCACTCAATAAGATATGGATAAATTCATGTCCACATCCTCCATCAACATAATGACTCAATCCCCTATCACCCCAGTATCTAAATTACCTTCAGACACTAAATTTTTAGTCACCCCAACCCAAAATCCACCAAATATAACCATAGTTCTATTGGTATCAACTCCACCACCTGACATTCCCACCATCTCATTTTCCATTCCACCTATTTCACAAACCATTGTTCCTCCCTAAATATCACAATATTTGATTTCCTCTACCCTATGAGACTCATATCATCCTCCTCTGTGGATAATTTCTCAGACACCTAAGAGGAAGAAGCTGGCTATTTCACTTGATGATTTTGATTTTGGTCAACTTGTCGTGGTTAATCCCAAAACAATAATAAAGGCCAAAACTATGTTAAGGGTAATTTTTGAATCTAGGCACAAGTATGCTAAAGTTGTAGTGCCTCTCAAAGATAAAATTATTGAAGATATTCAAGTGTTAGATTATGAATTTACATGAATCAACTTAGGGAATCAAATGTATGAGTGTGTGAAAGAAGATTTTCATGCAGTTATGACATCTTTGTTAGAAAGATATGGTAAAGACAAGAAGATCAAGGATCATCTCAAAGTACAATTAGAACAACTGACCTCTATTTTACTGAATATCACTCAATATTCATAGATTGTTGAGCCTATTGTACATGAAAATACTAAAAAGTCAATTCAACAGATAAAGAGATTAACAACATAGGGTAATCAACAAGTACATTATACCATTAGATGTTTGAAGAACTTGAGTGAAGTAAAAATATAAATTTAGCAAACAATTAAAACACTCACTCAAAATTTTAAATTGACTGAGAAAGACATTAATACATGGACTCAATTACATCTATTCAAGCTAAATCTCCTAGTTGAGCAAAAAATCATTCCAAATAGAAAAATGTTCATTAAGTATAGGGAATCCATGAAGAATAAAAGATAAGTTATCAAGAATCTAATTAAATATCTCAAATAAGCTGAATAAATGTTTAATAATAAGATATTAAACCTTGAAAATAAAATTGGAGAGCTTCCCTATCAAGTTAGAAATGACTCCCAAGAAATTCTTCTTGTGGAGACTATGGTTTAAGAGTTTACATATTTTCTCCAAACATAGATTGAAATAGGAAAATTCATGCTAGACTTAATTGACAAATTATTGAATTTTAAGTCATTTTGGATAAACTACAAAGAATATTGGATAAAAGAAAGGATTTGCTAGTTAACCTAGAAGATTCTATCACAATGATCCTTGCCATCTCCAGGAGTACATCAGGCTCAAATAATAATGAATTTCAAGCTACATTGAAGAGATATGAGGAATATTTAGAGAATAATAAAAAATAAATAATTCCTATGTCTAAGGACACTTAGTTTATTTTTTTAACTTTTCATATGTAATTTTGTTTGGTGTATTTTGCACGTAGAAAAAGTACATAGTCCTAAGTCAAATAGGAATCTATTAACAAATAAGTCATTTTATTTATGTATTTCATATTTTTTTCATAACTCCTCTCTATAAATAGGAGGATGTTATTTGTAAAAAGGATCACCAATTGCTATAGAAGTGAAGTGCTACCAAAATTGAGAAACAATATTAGAACTTTGAATTCAAATTATAAATATTTTATCAATCAATATATTAGAAATCAGATGACCTTTAAATATTTGAGCTTAAGTAAATTTGTGATGTATTTTATATGTTCTTATTTATTTTCCATTACATTTTATTATGTAATTGATTGAATAGTGGTGTGAATTTTTATAAATCGTAAGGTGCTAGGAAGCTAATTTTGAAGTTTTTAAGCTACAATATTGTTACTGGGTTTACATTCATTATTGAGAAATGATTTTGGAGATGTTGGGTTGTAATTAATTATCTTTAGTGATTTTATATTTATTGGAAACAAGGTGGAGACTTTGGGCTACACTTTATTCCATTGTTTTATGATACATTCACAATTATTTTCTAGTTATTCTTTCAGCTAACTAATTTGAATATCGATTATTATTACTCCAATAAGTAATTCCATATTTCCATACTAAATTTTAAGAAAAAAAATTATTCATATAATTAGATTAAAAGTGTACATAAATTCTGAAAAAAGAGAATTAGATGATATGGTAACACCCACTTTGATAAGAATAGTGTAAATAAGTGTAAACAGTTACTTGTTGTGTTAGTTAGCAATAAGAAGGGATCCTCCCCTTACTTGAGGAGAGATTATATCTCATAACACTTTGGATAAAATAACCATTTTTATACCTTTATGTTAGTAAAAAATATTTACCCAATAGCTTTTGGTGACTCTGTTGGGGTACGAATCAGCAATTGAGATCTACACTCTTTCGATTGAAATAGGAATAACACCTTATTATTTACTATTATTTTATTGTATTTAATTTATTTTTATTTATATATTTTATCAATCTAGTATAAAAAATATACACTTATGGAAGAATGGAAGTAGGACACATTGATCCTACATTTGAGTTGTTGCAAGAGCATAACTTTGATCTTTTGTCGACGTGTGTAACATCACCTCTTCAACACAGAAGAAGTTTTTCACCTACCAATACAAGATCTCTTCTACCAGGGGAAGCTTCTAACATTCATAAGGTCTTACCTATTTTTATTTTGTAGGTATTTTTTATTCCTCCATAAAATTCACATAGAAGGGCTGCTCAAGGTCCATGGGGGACTGCTTTTGGTCCATTGAATCTGATACCTCCATCTCATAAAATTTTGCATGGTTCACAAAAAAACTCAAAAAGTTATATGGTGATGGAAAAAACATCTATATGAACATATTAATGTACTATACATTGTATGTGGAGTTATTGGAGTGGATCATGAGTATGTTTCAATAATATTGTTTATAGAAACACTCAAAGGTGTTGTTATTGATTGGTTTTATCATCTAACAAATGGAGTCATCACCAGTTGGGTGATGTTTAAGGTTATGTTTGAGGAAAGGTTCAATCCTACTAAAGATGTTCATGCCTTATTGGTTTTACTTATGCAATTAAATAAATAAACACATGAACCCATGCGTGAGTTCGTGGCAAAGTTTAACAAGTTAAGGATTAGATTTCAGTAGTTGATCAACCTATGCCTGAGAATCTAAAGTACTTCTTCATCAATTCTCAAATACTGGAAGTAAGTTTTATTTTACAAATAAAAACCCTAGTTGATCTTGATTTTTCTCAAATTTTGTCCATTGATCTAAAAGATGATTTAATCCTATTAGGAAAGGTGAGAAATAATTCTATCAAGCCTAGAGGGTAACCCTCTATAAATCCACCTTCTACTAGCACCATGAATCCCACGGTACAAAATTTGAAAAATTAATTGGTATCAATTAAGAAACAAATGTTTCAAGGTATGTATTTTCCTCCATACAAGGATGCTCCAAGAAGGACATACCCAAATGCTTCTAATTTTCCAATAATGCTACACAAAATCAAACTCAAAATAAGCTTTCTCCACCATAAGCAAGGCTTGCATTAGAATCACCTTCAGATAATGTAGTAGTCAATTGGTTGGAACTAAAAGCTGATAATATTTTAGAATTATAATATATTCTAGAATAAGATGTTAATCCTTTCATAGGAGATGAAGAAGGATAAGCTGGCAACTTTGATATCAGGTTTCTAAGCTTTGAAGAAGAAGACGTTGAACAAGAAAAAGACATATAAGGTGAATCTTATGTTGTCTTTACCTATTCACAAATTCAACCAAATCAACAATAGAAGGTTGATAAAGATAATACCAAGGATAAACCACATAAGGAAGTTATTATTGCTAAAATTGGAACTCCTTTGCTAGTTTAACCAAAGGATATAACAATGAATAAACAAGTACTCCTCACCATTCTACTTCATCTCTTTCTATGTCTAGACCTAGTGGCCAAAACTCAAGACCTAAAAATGAAAATACTTTATCTTCCTTAGCTGCCCCATATCCATATTTTGATATCAGAGACCATGCCAAGAAGACAAAAATCCAAATGTTTGAGGCTGAGTACCTCTAATCTAATATTAACCAATTCAAAAGATTGGAAAATTTTGTAAAGGGTAGAGGGATAAATCCAAATAAAAATTCTTCTTAGAGTGTGATAATTTATCCTAAACCAACACCAAAGCAAAATAACTTGGTTGTAACTCCTATAGCTAACTCTAGGAAAATAGAACCTTTCTATATTTCACTATTTGTTAATGGTTATAAGTCCAGTAATTCTATTATTGATTTGGGTGCCTCTAATAATGTGATGTTGGCCAAAGTATTTAATACCTTGGTATTGACCTTAAGAAATACTTTTGGTTGTTTTTTTTGATAAAAACTAAGTAAGTACCTCTCATAGGCCAAATTAAGGATGCATAATTTACATTTGCTACTTTTTCAAAAAAAAAGATCAAGATGATAGTTCTACTGGCTAATGTTATAGCCTCTTATGGAGTTTTATTGGGATGAAACTTTTGTAAATATGTTGGAGGAGAAATCAACATGGATTGGTTTAAGGCTAGAACACCCGTCAAAGGCATGATGCAGAAGATTCATCTAGAAAAACAAATGAAGCATACTGTGACAAAGACTAAGGACCCAAAAGTTTAGATTATTTTTGAAACTTTTGGAATGGGTATGTATTTATTGACCATAGATTAAGATCCAATATCTTCAAATGATATTTCAAAAAAGGATCAGGAAATAGGTGAACCATCCACTTGAGATTAATAAGTTTCAACTTTTGAAACTATCAAAGTTTAAAATTCAAATAATGTTTGGAATTTAGAATTTGATGGTATTTGTTCTTCAACTAGTTCTGGAGCCATGATAGTTATCATATCCTTGAAAGGAAAAGACTTCCCTTTCTCTTTCAAGTTGTAGTTTGATAACACTAACAATAATGTTGAATATGAAGCCTTGTTGTTAGGAATGGAAGTTGCAAAAAAGAAAAGAATTACAAACCTTCATGCTCAAAGTGATTTTGAGTTAGTCATTTGTTAAGTTAAGAATCTATATCCAAAAAAGAATGAAAGATTAAGTCATTACCACAATCGAGTTTGGGATTGTATGGAAAGTTTTGATGCTTTCAATATATTGGTAATTCCAAGAGAATATAATGATAGAGTTGATACATTGGCTATTTCAGCCACTCTCCTAATTCTTCACAGAGATTTCCAAGGAAACAAGTATACCCTTGAGATGGTTTACTAGCCTAGTGTTCCTGACAATGTAAATCATTGGTAGGTTTTCAATAATTATGAGAAATTTATCTCATTCTTAAAGAAGGTGGAAAATTTTAGTGAGTTGTATTTTGAAGGAAGTGATTTCACCCCTCAAGAATCACTTTCTGAAGTTAACAAGGAAACTCATGAAGAAATATTGCAACTAAAAGGGAATAGAATTCCCAAAGGGTTGGTATCTTTGGAGAGACTTTTTGATAAGCATGATCACTTCATTAAACGTGAACAATCAGAATCATATTCATCTACAAAAATTGAGAAAATCAATATAGGGATAGAAGAACATCCCAATATGATAAATATTAGGAAATTTTATTCATTATAAGAAATGGAGAAGTTAGTGAGACTCCTACATTGATACATAGATGTATTAGCATATTCATATGCTGATCTAAAATCTTTCTGACCAAAGGAAATACAACATGATATTCCTCTCAAGCTAGGGTCTCAACCTCATAAGCAGAAACATCAATAATATAATCCCAAAATCTTAGGTACTATCCTTGCTAAAATTCAAAAGATATTGAATGCTCAGATTATCTTTTCTATACATCATTCCATATAGATATCTAATATTGTTCTCATGAGGAAAAAAATGGAGAAATTTACATCTATGTTAATTTTCATAATTTGAACCAATTATCCCTTAAGGATAATTACCCATTACCGATAATGGATCAAGTAATACAAATGGTGATAGGTTCAGAAATGTTATCCATGCTAGATGGATTCTTGAGATACAATCATGTGGAGGTCCATGATGAATATCAACACAACACAACCTTCACTACTCCATGGGGCACTTTTGCCTATCTCAGGATGCCTTTTGGATTGATCAATACTAGTGCTCGCTTTCAGAGGGCTATGGATTTGGGTTTTTGAGATATAATCAGTAAGTTTATTGTAGTCTATCTAGATGATCTAACCATTCTCTCAAAAAATCACAAAGATCATTGTGACTATTTATAGAAAGTGCTTGAAAGATGTCATGAACATGGGATATCTCTTAATCCCAAGAAATTCATTCCTTCTTTGGGAAATTTAATTTTTTGCAAAGATTTGTTCCAAATTTTACTGAAAATACACATTATATCATTGATATGATGAAATGCAAATCAATTTTTCATTGGAACACAGAAGGTAAAGTAGCTTTCCATGAGATCAAGGAAGCAATTGCACTTGCTCCTATCCTAGTTTGCCCTGATTATACCAAGAATTTTATTTTTTATAGTTATGCTTCAAAGCATACCTTGTTTTCAATCCTGGTATAACCAAATGAAGAGGGGATTGAATCTCCCATAGCTTTCATGAGCTTCCCTCTGAAGGATCATGAGCTTAAGTATTCATCCATGTAAAAACATGCTTACAATATGGTGAAAGCAATCAAGCATTTTAGGTACTATGTCTTTAATTCTCATACCATTGCATTAGTACCAGATTATACTATCAAGTATATTTTTACTCAACAAAAATTTGGAAGAAAAAGAGGCAATTGTATTGCCAAAATCTAAGAGTATGATATGGAGATCAACCCTAAAAAACTTTTGCATGGAAAAGGTTTGTGTTAACTCATGGCAGAAACTGAATCATGAGAGATACCCAACAATGAAGGAGATATAAAAGAACTTCCCACAGTCTTGCTTGTGTGCACAATGAATGAATGGTATTCTAACATTGATATTTTCCTCAAATATGGAGAGCGTTTAGAATATTTGTCTCATAAATAAAAGAGGAAAATAAAGTTCAAGGCTAAAAAATTCATCCTTTGAGACAATGGTTTGTATAAGTGAAACATTGATGAAATTTTCTTACGATGCATTGATAAAGCACAACAAGGCAAATTATTAGAATATTTTCATGATTTGTCTTGTGGAGGACATTTTTCAGCCCTGATCATAGCTCATAATATTTTATGGGAAAGATATTAATAGCCAACACATTTTCAAGATGAATATGCTTGGGTGCATAAATGTGAGAAGTGTCAGTAGTTTGTGGGAAAACCCAAGTTAGCAGCCTTACCTCTCAAGCTAGTAGTTATTGAAGAAAATTTTCAGCAATGGGGTATTGATTTCAATAGCATGGTGAATCCATTATCAAGTGCAGGTCATAGTTATGTTCTTATGGCTATAGATTACTTCACCAAGTGGTTAGAGGTAATTCTGACCAAATGTGCCACTTCAGAGGTTGTTTGTAACTTCCTCAAAGAAAATATCATCATAAAATTTGGTGTGCCAAAAAAAATTATAACTAATAATGCTACCTATTTCACATCCCAAGAGATGACTCAATTCTATTTTGAATATAGAATCATTCTATCTCACACCTCAGACTACTTCCCTCAAGGCAAAGATCAGACTGAGTCTAGTAAAAAGAATTTGGTTACTATCACTAGAAATTTGGTAGAGGACAACCAAAGAACCTAGCATAAAGCATTGTATGATACATTATGGGTTGATTGTATCACTCCTAAATGATCAATTGGTATGTCTCCTTTCAAAATTTTGTGTGGATTAAATTCAAAAATACCCATCACATTAAATTTTTTTGCTCTTAGATTGGCTAAGGAAATTGAAGATGAAACATTTGAAAGCTCTCCAGACAAGCATATTATGTATCTTGCTGAGATAGAGGAACAACCTAAAAAGGAATTGGACTACATTTCTGAACATCAAAGTCACATCAAGGAGCTTTTTTATAAAAAATTGAAGTCATGAGATTTATGAGTTAGAGATCTAGTCCTCTTATGGGACAAAAAAAGAGAGTCAAAAGGGATGCATGGAAATTTTGATTCTCTATGGAGGGGTCCTTTCCTCTTGAACAACATAGTGGGGAACACAATTTATTTTTTGCATACCTAGATGGAACACCACTTCCACTACCCTATAATGGACAACACCTAAAGCTTTTCACTCAGTGAGGTTCTAGATAAGTTTGTACGTCTTGTAAATATTTGTATATTACTTTTATTTTTGTTTTTGGTTTGGTTAGTTGCCTACCTCTATAGCCCAATGGAGAAAGACACTTAGAGTTCTGGGTGTTCTGGGATTCTCTTTCCTTCATGTGTTTCAAATAATTCATGAAGTAAATTCCCCAGTTAGAGCTAGCTATTATCCTTGAATTTATCAGGCTCAATTCATGGGATAACCCTTACAATACTTGTTTATTTCATAGCCCATTTTCTCTAAGCACATAAAATAAGGCCAATCATTACCTTCTTATAGTTGTTTTTCCTCAAGAATTTATCTTTTTGAGGGAGTTTTTAACTACTCATGTAGTCCAGAGAAAATTCTCTAAGCTACACCTTAACATGCAAAGGCAGATAATTTCTCCACCACTGCACATGTAATTCAAAGAATTTTCTCAGAACTACACCCAAAATGTAAGAGTAGATAAATTCTCTACTAATGCATGTGCAAGGTCAAAGAATTTATTTGATCTTACATGTGGGCTCACCACTCCTATGGTAATTAATATGAATTAATTACCTTATTTATATATAATCAAACCATGTAATTTTTATTTTTTACCATTATTTTTTCTCTCTCTCTCTTCACCATTTTTGAGTGCTAGTGCATCCCCCAACCACCATTTTTTAGCCCATGTGCGCACTCACTTCATCATTCATATGATTAGTTGGATCTTCTTAGATTCATGGATTCCATGCTCATGTCATCACATCCCATTTTCATTTTCCACTTCATATCTCAAGTAAGGTTTTTATTTTCATTTCTTTCTTCAAGCTTAAGTTTGTTTCATTTTTTATTAAACTTAGGGTTTTAATTTTTTTTTAAATCCATATTCTTCAGAGATTTTTCTATGAAGAACACCATATCTACTCACTCAAAAAAAACCCCAAGGTGCACCTTGAAGGATTTTCTCCAAAGTACATCATAAAATAGTTTTCAATTAGGTGTACTTTGAAGAAACTGATCTAAAGTGCATGTTCACCATTGGGTGCACTTCAAATAAAATTCATTGAAGTGCACATAACCCATCTGGTGCACTATAGAGAATTTTCTCCAAAGTGCATGTAACTTGGTGCACTTTAGAGAAAATTCCTCAAAGTGCATAGTCCACTTTTTAGTGCATATCAGATAATTTTATTTGATGTGCATCGAGAACCTACATCTAACCTCTTATTGTGTAGTTTAGAGAAAATTATTTGAATTACACCAAAGTTATCAAACCACTGTGCAATTTGGAGAATTTTATCCAAACTACACATTTCATTTTATATCCCATGTAGAAGCCTAGATTTTCTCTGCTCTTACACCTTTCCCAAAAATGATGAAAAATGCTAACTTTAGGGAATCAAAAATCTCTTTTGTAGATACTCAATCAATGTCAAAAGGTTCCCAAACTAAAATAATAATTAATTATAAATTTCAAGGTGTGTTTATAGCATCTACAGTAGACTCCAATGTAGATCAAATTGGAGATACAAAGATCAGTCATATTGACATGGTTGATTTCCTATAAAGGTTAGGAAAGAATCCTATTGATCTACATCTGAAGCCTATTCTTAATGGTGAAATACACGTGGAAACTACATTGCCTATGTCAACATAAGATATAGAGTTCATCCTAGTGGTTGCTACCCATTTTGATAAAGAAACCAAGTCAATCAAGGATGCTAGTGGGAAAGTGATAATCCCATTGGATTTTGAGTACTTCAATAAAGTATTTCATCTTTCAAACATTGAAGAGTACTCAGATATAAGTGTAAATTCAGCCCAATAATATTATGATAGGAATTTTGAAAATTGCATAAGACACATCAATTCACATTGGCTAAAGACACCAAGTTACTTAATTGTAAGATGGCCTAAAAATCTATACCAAAGTGAATTCATGGAAGAGATATGAGATTTAATCACTCTCCTAAGTAGGTTCAAAGGGCTTCCTACATCAAATATCTTTCAATAATGGATGTATCATTATATCTTCATCATTAAGAAAGATAAATAGAGAATTTATTGGGGAAGTTAGATTAGTGATGCTATATGCCATGAACTTTATGAAGTAAATTCTTCCCTCATGTTTTATATGAATTCTTACCTAGTGTATGATGCAACTTGTATGAGGACCTTTCCAGGATTGACCAATGTTGGGGAGAGGAAGAAGGTTCTTGTTCATGAGTACTATCCACAACTAACTCTCAAAGAAAGCATTAAACATTTTAAAAGATTTAATGATGATTTATTCTATAAGTTTACTTGTAATTTTGAACAAGAACTAGAAATGAAAAGAGTTTTAGATCAAGCATGGGAAATAGTGAATAATATTGGTTGCATCTTCCTTTAGTTCCCAACTTTTACTTACATCAGGGTGGGATGATTTGATGGATAACCATATATGTTACCAAGGTACCCAAGTGATAAATTGGTTTTGATGGAGATGTGCAGATAAATGATGACCATACACAAGAAGAAGTTAGATGCATATAAAAGAGGATTCAAGTTTCTGATAAGCATTGGTTGATACTCTATGCCAACTACTCCTAAAGCTAAGATAATGGAAACTAAAATGCAATGGATCACCCTTAAAAATTACAAGGGTAGGAAAGATTTTGATTATAGAATGATGAAGGAAAATTTGAAAGGCAGTTATGCCCATGAGCACAAGGTTGAGGACATTTGGGCTGAATGCAAGACTAAATAAGATATAAGGAGACTTTATTACAACCATCTCACTACCAATCAGATTAAAGATTTGAAATTGGCTAACATTCTAGCTGATCTTTTTGATGATGAAAATATATTAGATCCTTCATATGAAGGTAATCATGTTACTTCTACTCCTATCCCTCCAATCAAATGCTTTGTAAAGGAATGCACATCTATTATAGAGAGATTCCAACCCATTCTTACAAAAATTAATGCTCGGTTGGAATTAAAAGGTATCAAACTATAACATTTTAATAAAGGGTTAGAAGAAGAATATGATGAAGATACAATAAAAATGAGAGGAATTGAGGACAAAAAAAAAAAGAGGCCTCTACATCCACGCATAAACCTAAATTCATGTTTGTGAGTAAAGGTAAAAGAAAGGATAAAAAGGCTAATTCTAAGAAGAGTATTCAAATAGAGACACAAGAAAAACCAGGTGTGAGTGAGGAACCACATCAATCAATAGTTTCAAAATCTTTAGTTAAATAGTTTCTATAGCCTGAATCTACACAATTAGAATTTCCTATAGTTGAGATGTCTTAAACAATAGCTTCACATGTGACATTCTCTACAGTTCCTTCCATAAGTACATCTATGTTAATTTTTTTTATCCCCCCTCAAGTTTTTATTTTGTATCCACCATCTCTTCTTAGTGCCACACTCTTCCAAGTTCCCTCACAAGGCACTCTAGACTAAGTTTTTGATTCTTTTTCTAATTTACCTAGTCCTTCAAAATCATTGATATCCCTAACCAATTTATATTTCACTCAATAAGATATGGATAAATTCATGTCCACATCTTCCATAAACATAATGACTCAAGGTCCTATCACACTAGTATATAAATTAACATTAGACACCAAAATTTTATTCACCCCAACCCAAACTCCACCAGTTATAACCACAGTTCTATTTCTATAAACCCCAGTACCCAACATTCCCATCATCTCATTTTCCATTCCACCTATTTCACAAACCATTTTTCTTCCCCAAGTATCAAAATCATTGGTTTCCTCTAACTCACAAGACTCATATCCTCTTCCTCCATGGCTAACTTATTAGACACCTAAGTGGAAGAATTGGCCTATTTCACTTGATGATTTTGGTTTTGTTTAGCTTGTCCCAATTAAGCCCAAAATAACAAAGAAGGCCAAAACTATGTCAACGGTAATTTTTGAATCTAGGCACAAGTATGTTGAAGTTATTTTGCCTCCATAAGATAAAATAATTGAATATATTCATGTGTTAGATTATTAATTTCCTGGATAAAATTGGGGAATCAAATTCATGAGGGTGAAAAAGAAGATTTGCAAGCAGCTATGGTATCTTTGTTAGAAAGATATGATAAAGATAAGAAGATCAAGGATCAGATAAAAGTACAAGTAGAATAGATAGCCTTTACTTTATTTAATACCACTAAATATTTTTATATCATTGATCCTATTGTACATGAAAATATTGAAAAGGTAATTCAATAGGTACAAAAAATTAGATCTCAGGGTCAAGCATTCAATGCCTAGATTAGGAGATTAACAACATAGGGTACTCAATGTGTACATTATACCATTGGATTTTTTTAATAACCTAAGTGAAGTAAAAATATAAATTTAGAAAACAATTAAAACTCACTCAAAATTTGGAATTGATAAATAAATACATTAATATATGGACTTAGATATGTCTATTCAAGCTAAATCTACTAGTTGAGAAAAAAGACATTCCAAATAGAAAAATGTTCATTGAGTATAGGGAAGCCATGAAGAATAAAAGAGAATTTCTTGAGAATCTAATTAAAGATATTGAATAATCTGAAGACATGTGTAGTAATAGATATTAGACCTTGTAGATAAAACTAGAGAGCTTCCCTGTTAGGTTAGAAATGACTCCCAAGTAATTCTTCCTATGGAGGTTATGGTTCAAGAGTTTACATATTTTATACAAATAGAGATTGAAATAAGAACATTCATGATGGAATCCATTGAAAAATTGATTAAATTTCAATTCATTTTGGATAAAATACAAAGAATCTTGGACAAAAGCAAGGATTTGCTAGTTAACCTAGAAGATTCTATCACAAGGGTCCTTGCCATCTCCAAGAGTACATCAAGCCTAAATAATAGTGAATTACAAGCTACATTGAAGAGATATGAGGAATATTTAGAGAATAATAAAAATGAATTAATTCCTATGTCTAAAGACACTTATTTTATTTTTGTAACTTTTCACATGTAATTTTTTTGGTGCATTTTGCACGTAGCAAAAGTACACAGTCCTAAGTAAAATAGGACTCTATCAATGAATAAGTCAATTTATTTATTTATTTCCTATTTTTATTCATAACTCCTCTCTATAAATAGGAGGATGTTCTTTGTAAAAAGTATCACCAATTGCTATAGAAGTGAAGTGTTGTCAAAATTGAGAAGCAATATTGAAACTTTAAATTCAAATTGTAAATCTTTTATCAATCAATATATGATAAATCAAGTGACCTTTCAATATTTAAGTTGAAATAAATTTGTGATAAATTATAGATGTTCTTATGTCTTTTACATTACATTTTCTTGTGTAATTGATTAAATTGTGGTGTGAAATTCTATAAATCAAAAGGTGTCAGGAAGCTGATTTTAAAGTCTTTGAGTTGTAATATCATAATTGGGTTTACATTATTTATTTAGAAATTATTTTATAGAATTTGGTCTATATTTAATTATATTTATTTATTTTATCTTTATTTGAAACAAGGTGGAGACTTTGGGCTACACTTTATTCCATTTTTTTACAATACATTTAATGTTATTTTTCTAGTTATTCTTTTAGCTAACTAATTTGAGTATCAGTTATTATTGATCCAACAAGTAATTCCATATTTCCTTACTAAATTATAATAAAAAAAAGTCTTCATAGCATTATATTTCAAGTGTACATCAATTTTGAGAAAAGAGAATTAGATGATATGATAACACCCACTTTGATAAGAATAGTGTAAATACATGTAAATAGTTATTTATTGTGTTAGTTAAAAATAAGAAGGGAGCCTCACCTTACTTGAGGAAAAATTATATATCATCACACTATGGCTAAAATAACCATTTCCTACCTTTCTATTGGTAACAAAATATTCACCCAAGAAGTCTAAGTTTATATCCTAAGGTCCCCATTGCATTTGTTTGAATGTCACGAACCTTAGGCTAGAGACTTATACTAAATATTATTTTAAAAAGGGCCCTTTTGACATAAAACTCAACCCAAATTCTTTTAACCAAAGATTTTATCATGTTTTTTAATAAAATAAAGCCCTAGTTCAAATTCTAGCATTTGGTCCTTATAACACTTTGACCCCTTTGGGCATTAACTAAGATCTTAACATAAGTATTTTATCCCAAATTATGCATTGTGTTTACTAGATACAATGTAAACCTTGGATTAAAATATTTAGCCATGGTCCCCTTTTGTATAAATCCTAAAAAACTTAGGCATAAACACTTTAGCCTCAAGTTCATTTCATGTTTAATAAACAAAAAATGAATCTTATCCTAAGGTATTTAAACTAATGTCCCCACCTAAATAAGGATGATGATTAAATTTCTTGATCCTTTACAAGATCAATGAGCCATGCTTCATGATAGGGATTAATGTGATATCCTAAAATTGCTAACAAATTTTAAATGGTGCTTCAATAAACCATGGGCTTGACACATGGAGGATGTGCCTTCGATATGTGAATGACATAGTTTCTAGAGCTTAGATGGCCCATGGAGGTGCTAAGTGGCACAACCATAACAAAGGTACCAATGACAAGTGAGGGTCTAGATCATAATTAATATCCCATATTGATCCTCAGATCTTGATCTAATGATGCAAAGCCAAGGGTAGTTTCTAAAAAATAATGGCTAGTGCTTGGAGGAATTTATGAAAAATGGCATGAAAAGCACTAGATAGATGCCAAATAAGTGCCATAAAAGAATAAAACAATAAAATAGAAGATCTTATGTGCTTAAAATATAAATGTATAAAGACAAAGGTGAAGATCAAATCCGAGGCATGTATAAACCTAGGTCCAAATAAGCTAGCTCCATTAAATCTTCAAATCCATAACACTTGCATAAAAGGCCTTAAATGAACTTAGATTTATTACAATAAACCTAGAAGAAGTTTAATTATGATTTGAGAATGAAATAACTAACCTAGAGACCATTTACAATTTCATTGTGATTAATTTGTAAGTCTGGAAGCCATGGCAGCTCAAAGGCAACTATTGAGGGATGAAACATAATTATATATATCTACATATAGTGAGGGAATGGTTTTCAAAGACATTGACCTCAACACTATGACCTTGAACATTGGCAATAAGAATTGGTCTAAGCTCTTATGGACTATTGAGGAGATACAAGCCATCACCAAGAAAGGATAAAGGATTTCCACAATTAATAAGAGGTACTATGACCTAGTTGTATTTTAAATGGCTAGTCTTCATCATGTTAACACCAAACTAGAGGTACTCTATTGCATTGACATCCTTATTCCTATTTTTATGGATTGTAGAATTGAAAATGACTAGATCAGTCATGAGGGGAGCTCTAGGAGAGTTGCATGCATTTCCCTGCTAGCCTTTGAGAGGTATTACAAACTTCCAAAACCCCATGTGAATATACCCACTATTAAATAATGGACTAGAAAGAATTAGCTTGAAACCATCCTTAGGCCATGGTTGCTCCAAGGGAATTATGTGATCTAAGACCCTAATGGAAACATCCAAGTTACCTAATTTAGAGAAGGAATTAGGGTAATTATGACCCTATTTAATAGAATAATTAGGGCCCCTTTCATTACATTTATCAATAAGAGTTGGGTATCCTATTTTTACTTCATGGTAGAAAAAGGGCTCAATCCCCCAATTAGAGATATAATCAGCATCCACCTGGGGAGATAATTTACATCCATCAATAAAAAGACTAACAACTAATTCTTTATGATGTCCTATCTATTAGACACCTTGCTAGCCTCAACTAGGATCCCTCACATCAAAAATTGGTCACCTCAGGGCAAATTCACAATCTCCCACCATTATTCAAAGATATATATCTCCAAATATAGACACCACATGTAGTTCATTTATGATTGTGTCAATCCTACTTTAGTAAAAGCCATCATAGGGATCCCAATGCATAGGGTAATCCCTCTAATCAAGAAGTATGTGGAACTAATGGGAGAAATTTTTTTATCCATATTGTACTATGATTAGAATTGAAGTGATTCTAACTCAACCTTAGAAGTTGCCTATCTATGTTCCCAACAAGCTAGCCGAGTAGGAAATTACATATCAGCTTCTTCATGGTATTTATTAAGTGTAAAAGGATAAAATGAAAGGTGCCCTCCATCCCTTTTATTTTATAATTAGTAGAAGTATTTTACAAGATTGGAAACATGTGGATACCATTTCTAGGCATAAATATTATTTTACATTTTAGTAGGATGATCTGAAGCATTGGGATCCTTATGACAAGGTAGGCAAGTATTTGAAGAGAAAACAATTATCCAATCCAATTTACGTGCATTAATCTAGTTTGGATGATCCCCTACACATCAAGGCCAATAATTTTTAATAAGTACTAGCTAGGTTCAAGAAACATAATGTTAGGCTTAAACATAGATTGGTTGTTAATAAAAAACCACTAGGGGATATATGGAAAATGGAATCTCTTCAATATCATTTTTTGCCTGGACCATCCAACCACATCATGATCAACCATAGATAAAAATGTATCCCTAATCATAAATACCATAAATCCCTAACAAGGATAAGTTGGAAGAGAGGCCTAGTGAGGGACCTTCATCCTCAGCCCTTCCTCAAAGACCAACATCTCCCATTGAGTACCTAAACATGATTACCTTAGATCCCAATGAAATAGTAGAGAAATAATTTAGAGTGATAGCTAAATATTATTAGTCAAAAGAAGATGAAGAACAAAATGAACAACCCCAAGACCAGAGAGAAGAGGTTGAGCAAGATAAAGGAAAAGAGGTTGATTTGGATTTAGTTCTATTAGGATCCCCATAGAAAATAAAGGAAAAGTTGGCCTTGGTCTTAGTTGGATCAAAGAATCCAAATTTGAATTTCACTCATCCCATGAGTAAAGTCAGCTTATATATTAAATAATACCCTATTTATGGACCAATCATCCTTGATTGGTTCATCTATGAAAAAATGTAGAAGATTCCCTCCTTGTCCCACTCTTGGGCCCTGACAAAGATAATCAACATTGATTTGAATGATGACATCAATCCATGAATAAGATATTTAATGGAGGAAGATTGAATAATAATGACCATTCTAGGGTCAAGTAGCAAGTAGGTAGATTCTGTAACAGCATCAGGTAGTGCCTAGATCGAGGCTCCTAAACCTCCAAAATATACTAAACTAACTACTACTATGAAATTCAATCCAAAGATAGATGGATTGGAGAGAGTGACAACAAAAAATTCCATGGTGGGAATTTAAGTGTTAACATTCCAAAAGGTTGAGATGTTTTTAGGTTTGAATCCATTCAGAGGGAAACATCTTGGTGAACTACCCATCCATGAGGAAGACATAAAAATCCTAGCCAAGGCCCATTCAACTCAAATAAGAGCATGGATCAAAGGCATGAAGTAGAAGATACATAATTTGGAAAATGAAAAGCAAAATTTAGAAACCTAGACTATCTTATCAATTCCTTGGGCTATAATAAATATGCTTAAGCATCCTTTTTTGACATGTTTGACTCCTTAAAGTCAATGAAGCTAAGACAAGATGCATTGAGCCAGTAGAGTGAAGTAGCCAAAAGATTGATGATAGAGTGATAGAATGTTGAGGGTAAAATGATAAATCTCATTAGTACTATTTAGGAATAGAATTCATAAGTTCAAAATCATTAGCCTAGCCTACTTAAATGTTATATTTGGGATAGTAGTGGATAAGATCTAAAGCTTAAGTTCTTGGTCAACAGGCTTAGATAAACTCATAAGGGATGATAAAGAGTTGATTGCTAGGATTAAAAAACTCTTTAGTACCATGTTGGCTAATATTATAAATAATAAAACCTTAGGTATTATTGATGATGAATAATTTAAGCACAAAGTCACTTTGGTGATGAAAGAAGTAAGGGGAAAAAGCTAGGTTCAATCAAGAAGTGATAATAGTAGAATTATGGGCATGATATTCACCACTGAAGAAAAGATTATATATTCTATAAGCATAAAATAAGCAATGGAAAGGGATGATAGAGACTTTAAGGACTTAGTTGATCAATAATATGTGTATCTCCTAAAGCTAGTTGTGGATTTGGAGCTTGTCAACTAACAACATCAAAGAGCTACAAAGATTCTACAAGAGCAACAAGGGAACCCTTTAGAAATGGACCCACCATTTAGTTAATATTACATTTTTTAAAAGCATTATAATATTTGAAATAGTAATATTCTTTTTTATAGGCATATGTTATTTTGTTAGCATATTCTCCTCTGGGTCAGTCTAGTTTGAAATAACAAGTGTATTCTAGAACTATTTGAAATAGGATAGTTATCCTCAATTCTTGTATAATTATTTATTATAACTAACTGATATACTAAATTATCTTTATATAAAAGGTATTACACCATCTTGTAAAGGGAGAGAATTTTGAGCAAAAAATTTATACTTTGAGCAGTTAATACAATCAATGAATTATGAAAGGATTGTCTAAATTTGTTTGTGTCAATTGTTACATGCTTTTCTCTCAATTTCTAGTCTTAAGTCTTAAATTTGAATATTTTCTATGAATTCTGAGTTTCATCTTTGATTACATAGTTTCTAATTTGTGCTTATGCTAGATTAGTTGAAGGATCTTGAATTTGATTCATTTCATTTATTCTATATTCAGATGTGTTAATGTTATTTGAATGTGGTAGCAAGTATTTAAAGTAAATTCAATTCTTACTTGTAATTATTTATATCATCCTTTGAAGTTTACTTGGTGTGTACTATGATTTGAGCTTATGCTATTTTGCACTATATATTGGTTAAATGCATACCCAGCTGTAATTAAAACTTTGTCATAATGTTTGGGGCTAAGATTAGTAATTACTTATTCTCTTTCTACCTTACCCTTCCCTTTTGCTTCTTTTTTAACTAGATCACTTTAGTTTAGACTTCATTGTAAATATCCATTTAGATTAGTCTGTAGTTTAATATTTGATCATAATCAACTAGTATTAGCATAGATACATACACTTTGCAAAGATTTGGTCTAGGATGGCTCCCAACCATCAATTAATGTAAATTTTGTGGACAAGATAAACATTTCTTTGCCTCTATTTCATCACAGGTAACATAAGTTGCCAAAACTTTCTACTCATGCTTTGAATTCCTATAATTCAAAAATGAGAAGTGTTCTTTGAACATTAAGGACACATGTGATATATTTAAAAGCGTCAATAAGTCCCACTGGCACTAGAAAGAGGGCCTTTGTCTCTATGAATTGGTTGACTCTTTATTAATCTTAGTGTGTTTTGATCTAAGATAGATGTTATCCTTGCACTTTTGCATAATTATTTTATTATAAGCATAAATATCATTGATCATTGTGGTCTTTGGCATATCTTTGTGCTTCCTTTGGACAAAGATCATTATTCTTTGAAGTCTGATGCTTAATTTAGGTAAAGTTGGCTTAAGATTTGAAAATCGATAGTATTTGAGGTTAGAATAGCTTCTTTTTATTAAAGGTTAGTATATATTTCATAGATATGAGTTTATTTGAGCTTAGACCTATAAAGATAGATCATATTTGCATAATTGGACACATATTTGAGATAGCTTAGTCAAAGATTGAAATTATTTACTGTTCTTTATACAATCTTCATAAAATGAGCTTAATGTGTAAGTTTAATCCTTATTATTTATAAATATTAACTTGACACATCATATTTCAAATAGGATTTTCAATATTTAAGATAGAATTACTAAGGATTCAAGCAAGATCACAATCAGAGACAAGAGAACCTTTTCTTGAGCTTAAAGTTCATAGAAGAACCAAACAAGATAAAGGTAGGCATAGACATTCCAAATATTTGTCAACCTCACCTCTTCAAGGTACCTCTTCTTTCAAACTTTGTCTATGTATGGATTGGCTGGTAGATTCTTCAATAAACATGCTAAGTGTGGTACATGATCTCCTACGTAACCTTGAGAAATATTTTCCAACATTTAGTCCAACTAGTATTGTAACTGTTGAAGAGCATATTAAATATTTTAAAGTTACTTTAAGATTACTAAATGTGGAACATGAATATATAGCATGAATTTTGTTCCCCTTTACCTTTAAATATGTTGCATATGAATAATTTCTTAATTTTATTGATAATTATATTACTATTTGGGATGGTTTCACTAATGTTCTAATAAACCAATTTGATAAAATTGTTAGTCCATGTGGCATATACCACCAATTCACCACCATCAAGAGGGATGCAAATAATCCCATAAGGTCCTTTAATTTTAGGTTCTAGAAAATGTATAGCATGACTATAGAGCCTTATAAACTTGATGATGTCTTAGCTCTAGAAATCTACAAGGATGTAATAGATCCTAAGACTTCTATATTTTTGAAAAGGTCTCTTCCAGCTATAACTTCATTAGTTATGGATTATTCTAAAGCAATGATCATCAATGATCAAATACATCCCCAGGTACAAATGGCCTACTCTATCCCAACTATCAATCTACATATTCCCATCTAAACATCTTCCCCAACAACAATTAGAATATACTAGCCTTGAATCAATGCCCAAATTTGAATCAATTGCCTTTAATTCATGTTGCTCACAATAAAAAAATTAGGATTCTTAAGTCATCCTACTGGTAATAGATTCAACACAAGTGATAAAATAACTATCTTACCAAAATTTGGTACTAATAATAACTAGGTGCACAATTCAGAAAATCTAAAGAATAAGAATGAGTCTATTCTAAAAATGGTCCAAAATTTAACCACTAATTTCCTTCATTTTTAAAAATAAGTTGGCAATACTAGAGAAATATCTAGTAGAAACTTCTCATTCTAAAGGTTTAATATGCCAAATAATAAGTTTCAAAATGATAGGTGCCACAATAATAATAATAATAATAATAATAATAATAATAATAATAATAATAATAATAATAATAATAATAATAATAATGAACCATCCTTTGAAAAAAGGTCTATGGACATTAATCTTACTGAAATTGCTTTACCTAATTATTGTAGAGTGCATTATACAACCAAGCATGGTGAGATTGACTATATTGAGTTTTGTAAAGATTTTGAAGATTTCAAAGAAGATTTGGACACATTTAAAGTGGTGTAGGTACTTTAGGGTCCAAACCTATTGATCAAACTTTCATGGTATAATCCTTTGATTTTCCATTTCAAGAGGATAACAAACCTGTTGATGTCCCTAAGGAGATCTAGGCCTTCCAAAAAAATTTGAATAAGACTTATCCTTTGAGTAATAGAGAGTAGATGCATCCCTTGACTATCTCAATTCCTCCAAATGACTTTGTAACTCCTCCAAACACTTCTTCAAGAAATGATCCAGAACCACCCAAAGGGAGTACCTCTAAACTTAATGTTGACGTTCCTAGTTCTTCAAACAAGATTGGTTATAATATTTTTGAAGACATGAAAAAGATAAAATATAAAATCACATTGCATAAATTAATTTAGATCATATACCAAAGGGGCCTCTTGCTATAATTATTATCATATAAATCCAATAGATCACCCAAAGCTGACAATCCTAATGTGACTATGCATAAAGCTATGGTAGATTATCCTCCTTTCCTACTCATAGTCAGGATGTTCGGTAAGAATTTACATAATTGTTTAATGGATTATGTTGTATCCACTAATATCATGTTGTCAAGTATTTTCAAACAAATTGGCTTAACACCTATTAATTTTGATAGAATTGTAACTCAATTAGACAGATCTAGAGTAAGGTTATTGGGGAATTATTAAATGTTCATATGCAATTAGCCTCTAAGCATAGAGTGTATTAGTTTATTGATATCCAATTTTTTGACATTCTTAATGTTTATAGGATCTTGTTAAGTAGATAATGGACCAAAGCTTTGAATGGATACATGTCCACATATTACTCACATTTATGGCTCCCTTGGAAAAGAGTTCAAAACTAGATCAGGGTTGAAAGAGAGATGAGCATGAAGCACATGATCACTGAGTACAATGTTGTGAATGAAAGGGTCAACATAATTGACTCAAACTTAGGGTTTTTCACTCTATATATTACCAAATTATGTGATAAAAAAAGTAGTCATGTTATTCTTGGGCTATGGAAGCTATATTTTGATGGTGTTAGGTGTAAGGTTAGATCTGGGGTCGGTATTGTCCTTACTAATCCTATTGGTAAGAAATACAATGCTTCCTATAAGTTATAATTCCATTATATTAATAACCTTTCTAAATTTGAGGCACTTATCTTTGGTTTACAATTTTTATAAAAATAGAGTCAAAGAACTACTTCTCTATAGTGATTCAGAACTAGTAGGCAACTAGGTAAGTAAATATCAATGTAAACTCTTATACCTCAAGAGTTATAAGTTTAGGGTCTAGGATCTAATTAAGGATTTTTATGTTTTTATTATTTTTCCATCCCTAGAGGAGAACCAAGCTATTGATGAGTTTCCATCTATTGCAACCAACCTTATGCCCAACTAAGACTCCCCCAACTTCAGCATTGAGTTGATACCTTACCCTTCGATCCTTAATAATGTGAATTAGTTTCAAGTCTTCAATGATGATTAATACATATTAAATTTCATGGATAACTATGGAGTATTTTAGGCTCACATCATTGATGAGACTAATGAAAACACACCTAGGGAAGGAAAATTTGATGGGAAAGTCATTCAACTAAATGATAGTAAGATCCCCAAGTGCATGATTACCTTAGAGAGACTATTTGATCAAGATAAGATGGTTGAGGTTTCTAAGATTCCAAAGGTAAGTGGGAAGGATTATGATTTTGTTTATCTTGGACATAAAGATTAGTTCCAACTAGTTAATGTAGGAAAATCCTACACTAACATTAACAATAAGAAGGCCAAAGAGCTGCTAAAGATGTATAAGGATGTCATAGCATGTTCTTATAATTAATTAAAGATCTTTGATACAAGAGTCATCACCCAAAATATACCCCTTAAATAGAGTTTTAAACCCTTTAATAAAAATAATGAAATCTATTTTAGAAATAATGATCTTCAAAGAAGTCAAGAGTTTATTAGATGATAGAATTGTGTTTCCCATTAGACATTCTACCTAGGTGGCCAATTTGGTGCCAGTCAGGAAGAAAAATGGTGAGATTAGGCTATGAATGAAATTTAGGAATTTAAAAAAACATATAAAAAGGATAACTATCCTCTTCCCTCTCTTGATCAGGTGATACAAGTTGTTTTAGGATCAACCATGATGTCTTTTCTTGATGGTTTTTCAAGATATAACTAGGTGTTGGTTGACAAGGAAGACAAGTTGAAGATAACTTTTACAACAAAATGAGGTACCTTCACCTACAACAGAATGCCTTTTGGGCTAATAAATGTAGGAGTTAATTTTCAAAGGGCCATAAACCATTCCTTCCAAGGTATTATTGGTAAGTGTATCATCATATACATGGATGATCTAACTATTTTTTCAAAAAATAGGGATGATTACTTATGTATTTACAACTAGTATTTTAGAGATGTAGAAGGTATGAAATCTCCCTAAACCCAAAGAAAATCATCTTTTATGTTACTGAAGGCAAAATTTTGGGTCATGTCATAACTAAATATGGGATCTCCATATATCCTAAGAGAGTGGAATCTATTTCTAAGATAGAGCCTCCAAATAGTAGGAAAGAGCTAAAATCATTTTTTTGTAAGATAAACTTTATAAGTAAGTTGATTTCTATCTTTGAAGATATTGTCAAGCCATTGAATGACATGTTAAAGAAGGATGCCAAGGTCACTTGGAATGAGGAATCCAAGAAGGCATTCAATGACATCAAATAAGCAATTAGCCAAGCCCCAGTTTTGATAAGTCCTAACTTTTCAAAGGACTTATATCTCTATTCTTTTTTAATATGACCATACTATGGCTATAGTTTCAACTTAGAATTTTGAAGGGTGTGATCACCTAGTAGCTTTCATGAGTACTAACTTTTAGAATACTAAATTGAATTATTTATTGATTGATAAATAAGCATATGCACTAGTT